>CM033711.1:20638126-21046726 GCA_019671005.1 Hibiscus mutabilis
GCACTAGAACGCCCTTGTTGACGATCCTTTACTCCGACAGCATCTAAGGTTCCTCGAACAATGTGATATCTCACACCGGGTAAATCCTTAACCCTTCCCCCTCTTACTAAGACTACATAATGTTCTTGTGAATTATGGCCAATACCAGGTATATAAGCAGTGATTTCAAACCCAGAGGTTAATCGTACTCTGGCAACTTTACGTAATGCAAAGTTTGGTTTTTTGGGGGTGATAGTGGAAAAGTTGACAGATAAGTCACCCTTACTGCCACTCTACAGAACCGTACATGAGATTTTCACCTCATACGGCTCCTCGTTCAATTCTTTCGAAGTCATTGAGTCCTTTTCCTCGTTCGAGAATCTCCTTCATTCTTCCACTATGTCCCGAAGAGTAACTAGGACAAATTCAGTCACGTTTTCATGTTCCAATTGAACACTTTCCATTTTTGATTATTCTCAAAAGAGAAGATTTTTTTTACCAAACATCTGCGGATCCAATCACACGATCTTATAATAAGAACAAGAGATCTTTCTCGATCAATCCCTTTCCTTTGCCCCTCATTCTTCGAGAATCAGAAAGATCCTTTTCAAGTTTAAATTTGTTCATTTGGAATCTGGGTTCTTCTACTTCATTTTTATTTACTTATTTATTATTTTTCCCTCTTTTTTGATTTCTTTTTTTATTTTATTCCATTCCATCATTCCTTAAGTCCCATAGGTTTGATCCTATAGAATCTGACCCATTTTCTTATTGAGCCAGGGGTACGAAATAAATCAAATTGATTTTTTGATCAAAAGCACTATGTGAAATCTTCGGTTTTTTCCTCTTTCTCTATCTCTATCCCATAGGTCCAGCATTTGAATCAATAGAGAACCTTTTCCTCTGTATCTATATGAATCAATATTATTCAATTCCAATTCCTTACGGATACCCCCAAGGAAAATCCCGAATTGGATCCCAAATTGACGGGTTAGTGTGAGCTTATCCATGCGGTTATGCGCTCTTCGAATAGGAATCCATTTTCTGAAAAATCCTGGCTTTCGTGCTTTGGTGAGTCTCCGAGATCCTTTCGACGACCTATGTTGTGTTGAAGGGATATCTATATGATCCAATCGATTGCGTAAAGCCCGCGGTAGCAACGGAACCGGGGAAAGTATACAGAAAAGACAGTTCTTTTCTTTCTATTATATTAGTATTTCTATTATATTAGTATTTTCTATTCTATTAGTATTAAATTAGTATTAGATTAGTATTATATTCTATTAGTATTAGATTAGTATTAGTTAGTGATCCTGGCTCACTGAGTCCTTCCTTCCGTGATTAACTGTTGGCGCCAGTCCTACATTTTGTCTTTGTGGACCGAGGAGAAAAGGGGCTCAGCGGGAAGAGGATTGTACCATGAGAGAAGCAAGGAGGTCAACCTCTTTCAAATATACAACATGATTCTGGCAATTCAATGGAATTGGGCTTTCATGTGGATCCGAATGAATCATCTTTTCCACGGAGGTAAATCCTTGCCCGCTAGGCAAGAGGATAGCAAGTTACAAATTCTGTTCGGTAGGACATGTATTTCTATTACTATGAAATTCATAAATGAAGTAATTAATCGTGGGGTTACCATTTTCCTGTTTGTACATATATATGTCACGTCTTGTACTAATATAATTTGTTACTGAAATTATTATTTAATAATTTAATTGAATTAATGTTATTGAATAACCAATTAATCATAAAAGTGACACTGCCTCGATGCATTGTTAGTACAAACTTTAGAGACTTTCTATTTTATTTTTCATTTTTAGCTTGAAACAATAAACAATAATTTTCGATAATATGGTGTCTCAATGTAGAAAGAAGGAAAAGGGGTAATAAATATATTAAATAATACTAGTACAATTTCCAGTTTATTTATTTTATATTATTTCGAGTACTATTCTATTTGGATTTAGTATTGCACGATGAGTGGTTTGCTCATATTTAGTTTACAAGTCAAATCATACAAAAAAAAAGTGAATAATAGTTTTGAGTAAAACTTTGATACACAGACTGTGTAAAATGTGTATTTACACTATAAAAACTCAAATCCTAAATTCTTAACCCTAACCCTAAAAACTAAACTCACACTCTAAACCCTAAACCCTAAATTCTAAAAACTATCACTAAATTCTAAACCCTACAGCCTAAACTCCTAAACTAAAACTCTAACCCCTAAAACTAAAAGGCACGTGTAAACTAAAGTGAATAATAGTTTTTTCCAATAATTTTTGCATATAATTTGATATTAAAATTTTAAAATGTATATATATTGATTTTCTAAGTGGTGTCAAATTTGTTTTCAAAAAATTTGGAATACAATCATCTATTTTTTCGGTGCACCTATTTAAGCTTCACACTAAAAAATTAAATATATGGTTTAAGTTTAAGGTTAAGGTTATGACTTATGGAATTAGGGGTATGGTTTATTTTTTAGGGTTGAAGTTTATGGTTTAAATTTTAAAATTTCAGATTATGACTTAAAATTTAATTTTTTAATATTTGAGCATAGAAAAAACACCAAAAAAAATTGTCCAAAAATTTGAAGTGTCAACTAACGCTTCGTTGTTGAATGTGACTCCAACCATGATATAACTATCAGTATCTCTATTGTCTTTTGTTACTATAAAACATTGAGTTGGCGTCGCATATTAACGGATGGTAATTAATATTATTATAGAAATTATTTATATTTTAAGATATATTTTTTTGTTTTACTCACACAGTAAGTGTGACAAAATATAATGTGTGTGCTCGCATGCTTTTTTTTTAATTCCACATGCGAGTTTAGAATCTTATTATATACAAAACTAGGATTAGAATACGGAAAATCAAGTTGTTTAACTTTGAAACTAACAAGGTACAAAAAGATAATTAAACTATAAAAATTAAGGGTTACAACTTACTTCTATTAATTTCGTAACCGACATGTCTCAAAAAGTAATTAAATAGGAAAGTTGATACTAAAACTTGAAAATGACAGAGTCCTAAAAGACGATCAAATCAGAAATTTTTTGAGAGAGATGAGAGTTTGATTATAATAGTTCTAACACTTTAAGGGACTTAAAATACAATTGAACCATAAAAAAAGTTGGGGACATAGCCCCTCCCATCCCCTAAGAAATCTTTGATGATTCCAATTGGGCCCCTCCGAGTATTAAGGATAACAGCATATTTAATCATTCATATTTACACATTCAATCAATTTAATCGTATTTCAACCCTCAATATCGATGTCTAGATTGAATGTATAAGTATTAATGATTAAATGTGATGTTACACAAATTTTCGTAACTCTCATCTTACTAATTTAATGACAGTTAACTGTTTAGTGACTACTTTATAACAAAAATTAAAATTTAATGTTCATTAGGTAACTTTTAAATTTAGTGAGCATTATTTATATATATATATATATATATATATATATATATATATTTGAGATAGTGTGAAAACTGATGCCAAGTGCCAACCACTAATTTCCATTAGGTTGCAGTGCTGGGTTTGGTCTTGTTTGTTGGCGGGAGCATGGCTGAGTCTAAACCACTGGTTTCAAGGAGATGATGAAACCAGCCGCACGCTCTCTATCAGGTGGTGTTTTAGTAAGCCACTCGTGAGGTTGAATCAGTGATATTGTACTGAGACATCTGGTTACGATCATCTGAATCTGATGGCCATGGGGTCACAATAATAATGCGCTGTCTTAATCTTATTTGCTTTTCCTTGTCACAACCGTCTGATGTTAGACACTTCACGTGTTACATTTTCCACCATTAAAGACAACGACAACCCAGTTTCCATCGACGGTTAAACCAGTTAACCCATGGGTCGAAACCTGCAATCTGCAAGGAAATCCATTGCAATGACATTATTTCGTATGCACATGTCATCATGGATGAACCGAGTGGGGCACTGGAGGTAGTCACATCCCTTAGGCTTCATTTTTTTGTTGCGTTCTGCAATCTAAACGGATATTAGCTCCAAATTTTTGTTGAATAGGAGAAGATTTGGTTTCCAACAGACGTTTGTCTAGTAAATTTTCGGCTAAAAATTTTAATTTTTTATGGTTTAAATATTTTATTTATATTTTCGATCAACAAT
This sequence comes from Hibiscus mutabilis, assembly GCA_019671005.1. Lineage (NCBI taxonomy): Eukaryota > Viridiplantae > Streptophyta > Magnoliopsida > Malvales > Malvaceae > Hibiscus > Hibiscus mutabilis. The sequence goes on from CM033711.1 coordinate 20,642,261, forward strand.
CTAATTTTGTACCTTTGCAATTTCGTAATTTCACACCAACCTACAATTCTAATATATCTTCCTAATAATTAACATATCCTTACATGAAAACATGCGTTTGTCATGTGTCACGAATGAGAGAAAAGATGGACATTAATCTCACATTCGAATAAAAAGATATTTTATAATATAAAAAATGTTGGTGTTACACTTTTTTTAGGAGGGGTTAGCCCAGTGACAAGTGGTATCAAAGAGACTTTTTGATTTCTTGATTTCACACTGAACATCTTAGTGGGTGGAGTAAACTAGGGGTGAGCGTTCGATCGAGTCGGATCAAAAAGTTTTGAGTTATTCGAGTTGACGCGTCATATTTTACAACTCAAACTTTATTTGAAATTTTTTCGATCTGAGTAGAGTTTATGAAATTCGAGTTCGAGTCGAATTTTCGAGTTCCTATACAAATTTGAATGTAATTATTTATCATGTTATAATACAGTTTGATTATAATTTAAATGACTTTCTCTAATTATATAATATATGCATATATATATTTTTTCATATGTGGCATATATTTCTTCAAAATTTTTTTATATTGGTATACATATATCAGGAAAAATTGAGGGAATCGAATCAAACTTAAAAATTAATCTACTAATTATTAAAAATTTCGAGTTATTCAAGTTATTCGAATTTCAATTTTACAACTTAGACTTTATTTAAATTTTTTGAGTCGAATCAAGTTTATAAAATTTCGAGTTGGATCAATATGAGTCGAATTTTTTCGCCTTAAGTCGAGTCAAAAATTTTGATTTTTCAAGTCAAGTTTTATTCACCCCTAAAGTGAACAACCATGACTATAACCGGTGGTAACGACGTCATAAAATTAAGTGACAGAATTTTAACTCTGAAAAGAGGTGAAAATACATTAAAAAAAAGTAAGTATTGGATATAAAAACGAGAACATTTCACATCCTATTAAATACATTTTTTTTTTTTTGCAGTATGGGGGCTAGAGACATAAGAAGGTGAGCCAACCAATTCTCGTGATACCATGCAGGCTGCAACACATAAATTGCCCTCTTTAACCGATGTTTGCCGCCATTGATATAGCTTAAAAGCTTGAAAGTGAGAATTGAGAACTGATCCAGAGATGGAGAGTGAGAAACAGAAAATGAAGGGAGAGTACTGGGGCATGCCGGAGTGGAAGCTCGATAGGCTTTTGGCCGAGTATGGGTTGTCAGCTAATGGTGCTTTTCTTTGGCCTGATTTCCATGGTGGCATCTTTTATATTCGTATCGTCTTCGTGTTATTTCGTGTGTGTAAACAGTGTTGACTACAACCCCTTTTTTCCCCATAAAGACTACCACATTTAAACTACGAGCTGTTGATAAATAATTCCGTAGAACACAAATGAAATGAGCTATTAATTGCACCAGAAACAACTGGTTATATAAAATCTTGGAGTGAATATACATCTCATCCTCCTTAAAACAGAGTCACTTTTTACAGAGCGTACAAAAACCATTACAAGTTGAAACTAATATTAACATGTAATACATCATTAGGGTTTTGTTAAAAACGCACTACTTCAAAATATATGGATTGTGTCCTACAAACACTTCAAACATGCTTACCATTTGGATTCATCGCCTACGAACACGCCTTTCATTGGAATTATCCGGTTCTTCCATGGGAGCTTCTGCTGCTAGATCCATCCCATAGACACTGCTGCCACTCCTCTTCCTGCTTGATAGCAGATTCGAGCACTCCTCGACAGATGCAAAGGCTTTCAACATCTCCGACAACAGGGAAGGGCAAGATTCCTCCAAGTGCCGGAACCCTTCTGATTGCATTACCGCTGCAAAACGTTGGAAAGAATACATGAGTTTATGTCTCACACCAGTGCCAAACGCGACAATATGTTAGTTTATATTATAATATCGAAGTACGACTTTTCAACAAAAATAAGCAAGTTCATGCCAATAAAAAAATTAAAGTGCCAGACCCTCTTGAAGGTTAAGCAATTTCAAGAGGGTTTGGTACTTGAAATATAAGCATATCTTCCAGGAGTTAGATAACCTGGAATATGCACCAATAGTGTCTATGAACACACACCTCCCAAGTTTGCTGGAGTGGCAGCAAATTTCAAACATACGGCCTTAAGCTGTGCACAATGGTGCTGCTCGGCAAGTGCAAGGGTTGTTGCCACTGTGTCAGCATTAAGTTCTTCACACAATTTTGCCTCACACAACACTTTCAACCTATCTAAATTGTACAGATCAGCAGCAGCCAAAAGATGCTGCACCATGTTAGTAGACATACATGTAGCCGCGGAGCCTGTAATCTCCTGAATATCCGGAAGCTTGTCGGTATATATAAACAAGAGCATTGCCTGCGAGAACAAGAATAACTTAACCAATAAATGAAAATAGCACATCTATAGAACTAAAACCTGTACTTGAATCATTGCATCTAGGCACAACAAAAATAAGAACCACAAATTGGATCATACTTTTATTACTAATTCAGTGAATCAAGAAGAATCATATATTCAGTATTATCACTGTCAAGGATTTGCTGACGCAACGTGATCAATTCTTGGTCCATTTTTCAAAATCCTGAAGAAAGTAATAAAGAAGCATCACCTTGAAGACAGAAGGCACAACATCGTTCACAACTATTTACCCATGTTAGGATCCCCTACAAGTCCAAAAAACCGTGCTCTAAAAACAGGCGAGCGAGCAGCAAGGATCAACTTATGTGCCTTAAATGTCTCGTCATCAACCTGAAAAAGTAGATCGCAACCAATCTCGGATTCTAACAAAGCCTTAAGGTTTTGATCCATGTCTGATGGCAATACACGAATAGAACACTGTTTCGGGCCCTCGATGCGAGTTCGGACTACTCCAACAGTGCAGTTCATGATTATGCAATCATCCTTTATATACTCAGAAGCTTCTAAAGTCGTTCTTCTAAAAAATCGCTTGTAACCCTTGAATGCATGGATGAAAGAACATAAAATCAAAGCCTTGTCGAAATAAGACCGGACATGGATCCCAATATTATTGACATATAATTTTAACATCTTATGGGATGAATATGACAAAATACATAAGACACTTCGATGCTCGTGAAAACAATAAGCACATATTACAACAACCCAACAGACATTTAAAGTGAAAGCAAATGGAACTTACTAACATATCATTCCGTCTAAAACAACCGAGATACATGTCAGTGCCCCTATAAAAATTATCAATTAAATGAGATTGATATTTCTTAGACGGTTTTCGTAAATTTTAGTTTAATGCTTGGATCCTCAAATTAAATGTAAATAAGTTCACCAAAAAATGTGACCTACAAGTCCTTAAACCAAACCCACATTTACCAATTCATCAAACAAAAGCATATAAACAATGTAATATCCCATGAATCTCAAGTTCAACACCCCATTTTCGATCAAAATTAGCTTACATATATAAATCTAATAATTAAAACAGAAACAAAAAAAACAATTACGTCCATAAATTATCAAATTCATTCTCAAAACAAACAAATAAATAATGAAAAGAAAACGTAAAATTATGAATCAAACCCTAACTTCCAAAATTCAGAACTGTTACCACATGCTTCCTCTGTACTTCAACGTATAAGGCCCACTTTCCAACGCTCGATCAAAGTGGCTATGAACCTTATGCTTCCCTTTCCCACTCTGGTGTAGCGATGTCTTTCTAAAACACGATGTTTTTCAAAGGTGTTTGTAATTTTTCGGATATAAAACATTTATTCCGTGGGGGTTTAAAGAACCGCATTATATTTAAAAATTGGAGTCGCCACCGGCCACTTAGGTAGGCCGGACACCATAAAACCAGAGATTCAAAAAATGGGTTCGGGAGTCGGTTACGGATGGGGAAGGATTAGCACCCCCCACACCACCCAAAATTGGTACTTTAATAATTACCGCTTTATTAATATTGGATTTTCCGGATTAAAGTGACGATTATTTTAAAATTCGGTCATAATTGCGAATAAATTTTAAGGGCCCCGTTATCCGAGAATAAACGCCCAACCACTATCACTACGCCTGATACTGGCCCCGTTTACGCTCAGATAAAAGGGCACCGCATTAACAATTTATATCTCGATATGCAATCTTAGTGGCAAAAATATAAAGCATGGCAGATAATTTAAAGACAGTAAATATTCACATAGCAGAATACTAATCTAACATAAAGAAAATATGTAATTAAAACACACATATACATAACAAGCTTAACAGTAATGAAAGCAAATTTAACATGTCACAATAACAAGACAGGAATAAATACGTGTGTAGACGAACATATATTTCAAGAAGACATACATACTAGAAATAAAACATATTTCAACATATATGGAACAATATATTATACATAAAAAGAAAATACACTAACATGAAACCTAAAAAGCCAAGAGAATATACACATATAAAAAAATACAAAACATGCCGTGTACGAGTCAACTAGAACATAACATGCTTAATACGAATAACCGAACAAAAAGATACATAATCATTATAAACTTAACACACATATACATGTAAACATAAAAATACAAGGCATATACGAGGGATATAAAATAAGATAAAAGACTACATTAACATATACGATTATAATACGAACATGAATATTTACATGGAAACAGGACTGAAATGAAAAAAAATAAAAGTCAGTGGCAGAAATTAAAGAACAATAATATGTAATTTAAGGACGAAAATGCGAAATAGACAGAACCTAAAAGGATCAAAACTGTAATTGGACCAAGGGGCAGACCCGAAATGAAAAGTTCAAAAACGCGGGATGGTTAAAGGGGTAATTTTACCATTTAAAAACTGATTCGGTGTAATTTAGGGACTGGATTGCAAGATTTTGAAATACAAGGGGGACCAGAGTTGTAAATATACCATGCGGCGAGACAGAAGTGAAAATATTGAAAGCGCGGGGGGATTTATTACGTAATTTCCCCATTTCACGAAATAATAACAGCTATAAAAACCCCTCTTTTAGGCCGAAACCAAATTTTCGGCCATTTGTTCATTTTTCAGTTTTATAACCAGCCTCTGTTCTTCGTTTTCTCTCAAACCTCCCCTGACGAACCCAGAATCCGGCGGCCGGCCGCCGTATTCTCCGCCGCCGGCCGCCACTAACCGGCGCCGGCGAGCCTCAAAAACACACCAAAATAACCCCCATCTTACCCTCGACACGAATCCGAGGTTGGATTCAGAGGAAAAGCCTACATTTGCCCTAGATCTAGGAAATACGAAACATAAAAACCTATTTTTTCAACCCAAAATGAAAACAAAAAGGGGTCTCCCACTCCTTTCAGTTCACCATATCCGACTTGGGAAAGCCGGAAAGGCTTATCACTGGTGAGGGGAGACCCACCGACGGCGATGGTAAGATTTCTAACCCTCTTTTTTTGTTTTCTATCTTTTGTGTATGCACGCAAAAAAATAAAAATAAAAAATAGACGAGTATTTACCACTGGACTGACTTTTTGTATTTCTTTTCTTTCGATTACAACTTTGCTTGTTCGATTCCAACTTGTTGTTCTTACAAAATATTTGTTTCGTACATATATATGCCTGTCTTTGGTTTTGGTACAAGTAGTATAATATTTGCTTTTTCAGATCTGGACTGCTAACTGACATATTTCTTTCTTGCTGTGTTTTGACATGTCTGAGCGCAGTGGTTGAAGATCGGCATGGTGCAGCATGGTGGCGGTGTGGGCTCTGTCTTCGGCCAGAGGTGTTCTCGGCCGTTAGATCAGATCTGATCTAACGGTTGAGATGGCTTGAAGGATGAACGGCCCAGATGAAGCCTCGATTGGTGAAACGGCTCCAGATCGTGCCACGTGGGGCTCAACAGTCGAGGGGTCAGAGTGCGTGGGGCTCACGCACGCGTGGGATATCAAAGAGTCCGCGCGTGGACCGCACGCGCGCGTGGCACTCGAATGGTCCAGACGTGTAGAGCACGCGGCTGACAGATATTTTTGCTCCTTGCTTGGATCGTGGCCGTTGGATCAGATCTTGATCCAACGGCCCATAGTCACCTGCACCAAAAATAATTAGAATTAAATAAGTTTGGGTTTGGGCCAACCGGGCCTTGTAATAATACTTGATTTGTAATTGGACTGCAATTTATTTATTTGGTTTTAATATATTTTTTTGGATTTTCATTTTATATTAGCCCAATAGTATAATTATAACAGTAATACACATACAACAATACATACGTATATACCTATGCAAACATTAATTATAATATACCAGTATACATACATCTATAATTATACACATAATTAACCATAAAAACAAATACGCTCGTACTAAATATAGATGCATACGCGACACACATACACCGTATTTAATACGTATACATACATAGTTTATAATATACATGCACACATAAACTAATAACACTCATGCACATAATAAACATATAATATAATATGTATACATGCAACACTAATATGTATTTACAGATAAAAATGAGTGATTATAGTTGCCCCTCTTTGCTTGTTCTCATGGAATGGGAAACAAAGCAAAGATTCATAAGCACTCATTTTTATCAGACTTCACTGTTTGTAGCTTTGGAAACAAGTGTTCTTTTGGACATCTCCGCTCTTCCTTAGCTGAATCTTCAGGCTCGTAAGTTCTTCCTATATAGAGCTTCGTCACCTTCCGATCTTGGAGCTACAGGCTCTTCCTATATAGAACCCTTCGCTCTGAAGCCTCGAGTTATGAGTCCCTCCTATATAGAACTTTTCACTTCGAGACAGTAAAGCTTGGAGTCCTTCCTATATAGAACTCTTCACCTTCAACGCTGGTTTCTCCTATAAAAAACCTTTTGCCACCGATGGATTCTTCCGACCGGGAGTTCCTCCTATATAGAATCACTAATCTTCAAATCCTGGAGCCACAAGTCCTTCCTATATAGAACTTTTTGAGTCTCAAATCTCGAGCTACAAGTTCTTCTTATATAGAACCTTTCACTCTAAGACAAAGAAGCTCGGAGCCTTTCCTATATAAGACTCTTCGCTTTCGACAACAACAGTTTCCTATATAACCTTATGTGTCATAGGTGAATTCCTTCGATCGGGAGTTCTCCTATATAGAATCATGAGTCTTCACCTTGGAGCCGTCGGTCCTTCCTATATAGAACTTTTGGCGTCTGAAAATCTTGGAGCTACAGATTCTTCCTATATAGAATCTTTTACTCTAAGACATTGAAGCTCGGAGCCCTTCCTATATAGAACTCTTCACTTTCGACACAAATGGGATTTCCTATATAATCTTGTGTGTCATGGGTGAATTCTTCGATCGGGAGTCCTTCCTATATAGAATCATGAGTCTTCACCCTAGAGTCACATCGATCCTTCCTATATAGAACTTTCAGCTTCTGAAGCCTTGGAGTGGAGGATTCTTCCTATATAGAACCTCTCTCTGGAGCTTGGAAATATATGCCTTTTGTATGTAAAAACATTGTCTTCTCATTTGGATTCACACCACGATGGCCATCGATGTCTCTTTGAATCTGCAGATACCTGTCTGAGATAAAAACAAAATGCTATGACAAATGAATTGACATGCTCCTAATCTTAGTGATGTCTGGCTATTCATGATGCATGAGTGTCAATATCTTGGTGGGCTTGTTTTGGTCCTTATTCGATCTTGATGTTCACTTTCTCCTTTCTTACGGGCGTCGATACCCCACTTCACTGTCAGGTTCAACCATTCCAACCTTTCTTTTTCTCCACTTACGACTTGGAATTCTAAAGTGCCCTTTCGGGTTTTCACTTTAGAGAGAGTTTTTTTTGAGGGGTGCCCTTTTGGGTTTTCACCCAAGAGATCTCTCTTGTTATCTCGCATGCCTTCCTTGAATAGACAGAACGTACGCCATTGGTCATCCTATCCGGTTGTTTGAAGTTTTCCACATTCCCTATCAATAGCCATTATGTAGGGAACTAGAGGGCGGAGTTAACATCGTTTTCTTTGATTACCTGCATTTTTAAGGTTAGATCACAGTAATGCTCTGAAATCTCTTGTTTCACTATAAGCCTATGTTAACTTATTTGACTGAAATTGACAAGAAGGCAAGGAATGGATGCTCAAAAACACGGTTTTATTACGATTAAGGGCTTGGGATATCTTAAAAAAGAAAGGTATGACACACATGAGAAAGAAGAAAAGTTAAATATGAAATACAAGATCCCTCATTATCTTCGATATGAATGATACATGATCCTGTCGACCGGTGTAGAATTTTTTGCCTGAAGCCTCCTCTTCATGATGTTCATGGGGATACCCTTCTCTTCGGATATTCAACTTTTCAATTTACTCGAGCCGCCCTTTACGGGTTTTCAACTCGGGTCCTCCCTTTGCTTCAAGATGCCCGGTTTCGGGTTTTCGCCCTGAGCTCTCCATTTTTGTTCTCTTTTTTCATTATTTTCTTTTTTTTCATTTTTTTCTCAAAGATAGTATTTCTTAACGGCATCTGAATTTACAGGGTTTTTCAGCTCGTCTCTATCCATATCTGTTAGGATCAGGGCTCCTCTTGAGAAGGCCTTTTTTACGACGTACGGTCCTTCCCAGTTGGGCATCCACTTTTCTCGAGCATCTTTCTGGATCGGGAGAATTTTCTTGAGCACCAGATCCCCTTCTTTGAATTCTCTTGGGCACACCTTTTTGTTGTATGCCTGCATCATCCGCTTTTGGTACATCTAACCATGACAAATGGCCTTTAGTCTTTTTTCGTCAATGAGATTTAGCTGGTCGAGTCTGGCCTGTACCCATTCGGCTTCTTCTAATTTTACTTCGTTTAAGACTCGGAGAGACGGGATCTCTACCTCGATGGGGAGTACTGCTTTGGTACCATACACCAAGGAGTAGGGTGTTGCCCCCGTTGATGTGCGAATGGACGTCCTATAGGCGAAAAGGGCAAAAGGCAACTTCTCATGCCAATCCCTGTAGGTATCCGTAGTCTTCGCTATGATTTTCTTTATGTTCTTATTTGCTGCTTCCACTGCTCAATTCATTTTAGGGTGATAGACTGTGGAATTGTGGTGTGTTATCTTGAATTGAGTGCACGCGTCCGTCATCAGTTTGTTATTCAGATTGGAAGCGTTGTCGGTGATGATCCTTTCTGGCAATCCGTATCGACAAATAATCTCCTTATTTAAGAACTTACATACTGTAGTCCTTGTGATGTTGGCGTAAGACGCTGCCTCTACCCATTTAGTGAAGTAGTCTATGGCGACCAATATGAAACGGTGTCCATTGGAAGCTTTCGGATGAATCTGCCCGATGACGTCCATGCCCCACGCCGCGAAAGGCCACGGAGAATTCATGGTGTGTAAAGGCGATGGGGGTGCGTAAATTTTGTCAGCATAGATTTGGCATTTGTGGCATTTTCTGGCGTAATTGATGCAATCTCCCTCCATGGTCAACCAGAAATAACCATATCTCATAATTTTCTGGGCTATAGACAGCCCGTTGGCGTGCGCTCCACAGAGCCCGTCATGTACTTCGGCTAAAAGCTCTTTCGCCTCCCGGGCATCCACACATCTCAGCAATGTTTGATCATGACTTCTCCTATATAGGATCTCCCCATCTAGGACATATTTTGTTGCCATTTTTCTGAGCATTTTTCTGTCATTGTCGTTTGCCCCTTCTGGATACTTTCCAAGCTTGACATATTGCAAGATGTCATAGTACCATGGGTTTCCATCAATCTCTTTGTGTACGTTACAACAATGAGCATGCCTTTCAAACGTCTGCATCTCAATGGGCTTCATTTCTGCCCCGGTGTTTGTTTTAAACATGGATGCCAAGGTTGCCAATGCGTCTGCCATCTGATTTTCTTCTCGGGGCAAGTAATTGAAGCTGACCTTTTTGAACTCTTTGGTGAGCTCTTGAATCAATTCATAATATTTGACCAACTTCGGGTCCCTGGTTTCCCATTCCCCGCGCAATTGGTAAATTACTAAGGATGAATCTCCGAATACTCGAAGTTCCTTAATCTTTCTCTCAATAGCTGAGTTCAGTCCCATAACGCAAGCTTCGTACTCAGCTATATTGTTAGTGCAGAAGAATTCCAATCTGCTGGTGAAAGGATAATAGACGTCCTCAGGAGAAATTAGCATTGCTCCTATCCCATGTCCGAGGGCGTTAGAGGCTCCATCGAAGTAAAGCTTCCATGATTTATCATCTGAAACCTCTTCTTCGGTTGTAATGCACATCAAGTCTTCGTCTGGGAAATTAAAGTTCAATGCCTCATAGTCGTCCGAAGCACGACTAGCTAGGAAATCTGCTACGACACTCCCCTTTACGGCTTTCTGGTTAACGTATACGATATCGAATTCGGATAAGAGCATATGCCATCGGGCCATCATTCCTGTTAGTGCTGGCGCTTCCATTAAGAACTTCAATGGGTCTAGCTTGGATATCAACCAAGTAGTATGATACAACATGTACTGTCTAAGCCGCTTGGTAGCCCAAACTAGAGCACAACACAGCTTCTGCACCGGCGGGTATCGCGTTTCGCAATCATTGAATTTCCTGCTTAGGTAATAGATGGCTTACTCCCTTTTTCTTGACTCATCGTGTTGCCCCAATACGCATCCCATTGAATTTTCAAAAACTGTCAGGTAGAGAATTAATGGTCGACCTGGTACTGGTGCGACTAAAATTGAAGCATTTGTCAGGTACTTTTTGATCTTTTCTAGGGCTCTTTGACATTCCTCATCCCACACACCAGGATTATTCTTTCTAAGAAGTCTGAAGACCGGGTCACATTGGTCGGTTAATTGGGAAATGAAACGAGAGATATAATTCAGCCTCCCCAGGAAACTGCGAACTTCCTTCTGAGTGCGGGGTGGTGAGATCCTGGATGGCTTTCACTTTATCTTGATCAATCTCAATCCCTCTTCTGCTTACCACGAACCCTAGGAGTTTTCCAGAAGTAACGGCGAATGTACACTTGGCAGGATTGAGCCTCAGTTGGTACTTCCGTAGTCTTTGGAATAGTTTTCTCAAGTTCTGTAGATGCTCTTCCTCTGTTCGGGACTTGGCAATCATATCGTCCACGTATACTTCTATTTCTTTGTGCATCATGTCATGGAAAAGAGTCATCATTGCTCTTTGGTATGTTGCCCCTGCGTTCTTTAACCCAAACGGTATCACTCGATAACAAAAAGTGCCCCACATGGTTATGAACGTGGTCTTCTCCATGTCGTTAGGGTCCATCTTTATCTGGTTGTACCCTGAGAAGCCGTCCATGAATGAAAACCATGAGTGTCCTGCAGTGTTGTCAACCAAATGTCAATATGTGGTAAGGGAAGTTGTCTTTAGGGCTGGCTCGGTTCAGATCCCTATAATCTACACACATACGAACTTTCCCGCCTTTCTTTGGTACTGGTACAATGTTTGCAACCCATTCGGGGTATTTGGCTACCTCCAAGAATCCCGCATCAAACTGCTTTTTCACTTCCTCTCGGATCTTTAACAACATATCCGGTCTCATTCTCCGAAGTTTTTGCTTGTATTGGTTTGCACTCCGATTTTGTTGGCAATTTGTGCACCACTATGTCGGTATTCAACCCTCGGCATATCTTGATAAGTCCAGCGAAGACATCCTTGAATTCTGAAGTAGGGTTATCGGTTCGTGCTTGGTTTTTGAGGAAATCGTCGTTCTACTTTTTATTTCTTTTCTCTCTTCTTCAGTCCCCAAGTTTACAACTTCGCTTCTTCTTGGTGGGGCATGATCTGCCTTTTCTTCGTTGGCCACCATTCTCTTTAACTCTTCCGGACCTCACTTTCTATCTCATCATATCCTTCCTCAATTCCTCTCGAGACCTCGGGGCATTTAAAATTCACTCCAGATTGGATCCGTATCATTCATATCATCAATCATGAGCGACCTGCATTAAATGAGAATGAATTGTATTGGGAAGGAGACGGCTTTATATGAAGGGAATGAACATGAAGAATGCATGAATGAAATAAATGAAACTTTGGTCATTTTAGGAAAGTGGGGATATTTTCATTTCAATCAAAAAGTTAACATAGGTGCCCTGTATAAGAGATCCCCATTGTTTACGGGCAAAAACAAAAGGTTGATTCGAGCATTACTCGATCTATTCCTAAAAACTACAGGTAGATCAATGCAGCTCCAGGTTCGAAAGTGTTTCCCGGGGCGACAAGGGTGGATGTTGGTCAACATTTTGCTGCCTCGGTTCTTTTCAGCTATCATGTTGATGTACATCCCTTCAAATAATTCACTGAGTATCTCCTCCTGGTTGAGTACTTCATTTTCCTTCATTGTCTCTCCAACCTCTTGACCTGGCTGGTAGAACCCTCCGGAGACAAAAGTGGTTTTCAAACTAGGAAAGGACATCGGTCTCCACGGAATGTCTTCTCCTTTAGATTTGGCTTTTCTTTGCTCCTCCTTTCTCTTATATTCCCCTTTCTTCTGTTGGACACTTGGTTGGTAACCCAGCCCGAAATGATCCTTCTTGGTTATCATATTCTTGGGTCTTAGGTTTCCTTGTAATTTCTTCCTCAGCCCCTTTCCTATTTTGGTTCCTCGGCCTAAAGTTTCTACGACGGTCATCTTGGTACAATTAGATAACCTGGGGTAGGGGATCCGACTTCCCTCCGAAACGAAAATGGCATTCACTAGTTCCAATGCTCGGAACGAGCATTCTGCAAAGATCTTCATCATTTTGAATGTAGGGGCGTCGATGTCACCAAGCAACAATTTCCTGCTCTGCCTCTTCTCGTGACCAATTTGCCTTCGACTACAAATTTTAATTTCGATGCAATGATTTAGGGACAACTCTGCGAGTGGATCCATGGTCTTCCCAACAAGCAAATTGTAAGATGGTTTTATGTCCATTACCACAAAATCGATCACATATTCGGTTGGTCCGATCAATAGGGGCACCTCAATTTTCCCCATTGTTCCTCTTTGCGTACCATCAAAGGCTCGACCGAATTGTGGCGGGGCTTTAGGTGAGAACCATCTATTGGCGTTTTTGCGGGGTCACCATAGGCAAGACGTTCAATGCTGACCCGTTGTCGATCAAGACGCTGGTACTACATACCCTTTGCAAAGGGTAGTGATGTTAAGGGCTTTGGTGGACCCCATTCCTCCATCGTGGATCTCATCATCACCGAACGCGTATATGATTATAGGCGTGATATGCCCCACTATCATGTCCAGTTTGTCACGTAAAATGTCCCGGGCACGAAAGTCCGATTTAGCACTTTTAATAACGCCTCCCTGTTTTTCTCAACTCAAGAGTAATTCCAAAGACTATGATCATGGCGGTTGCTTTCGTAGTTGTTCCACTACATTGTACTCGCTATGTCTCAAGAACTTTAGAAATTCTTTGGCCCGGGTCTCGATTCACGCTCTCATTCATCTTTGAGGAGGTTCTTCTCCAAATATCTCGTAGGGCTAATCACTGTACTCTTCCCTTATCCTTTTCACCGCTTTCAAAGTCTCGGAGGAATAACATCTGCCGCTCCTTGTGAAATGGCCTGCCTCACCAGCGTTTACATCGCTTACGCTTTGTTGGTCTTTCAGCGTAGGCTCTTTTACCTGACCGTGTTCTGGTTTTTCTGGCGTGGTCACATTTACAGCATAATTCCAGGGGGTTTGCCGCATATCTTTGAATGGGAATGGAGATGGTGCTGAAATGATGATCTTGGGATTTATCTTGTTGGTTTCTCCTTGGGAGGCACTTGCATTCCCTGGCCTGGGGGAGATGATAAAAGGTCTATCCTTCCCGTATTTAGATTTGGGGCTATCCGTCATGTGTACGTCCGACCCCTTCTTCCCCATGGGCTCCTCGAAGAATTCTATTTGTTTTTCATTCATTAATTGCTGTACCAATCTCTTGAACTCATCGCACTCTTGGATATCATGCCCTTCAGTCTGGTAGAATTCGCAATACACTCCACATCTCTTATGCCTTGTTATCATGCCTTTGTCGATCATACGGTCCATGCATAACTGATGAAATACCCACCGTAAAGGAGATTTGATTTCTGACACATCATCCTTAATCCTCCTGGTAAAGTATTCTTCAATAACTTTCACTCCTCTGTTCCCATGATTAGGCAGCGGGTTGTTGGCTACACTCGGTTCTTCAAACTTCAATATCCCGGAATCGATTAAGTTCTGCACAAGTTTTTTGAAAGCAAGGCAGTTCTCAGTAGGATGTCCATGGGTACCGCCGTGATAGTCGCAATGCGCGTTCGGATTATACCAAGAAGGGAAGGGCGGATTGACAGGAGTAACGATGTATGGACGGACCAAGTCTGCTTCATACAACTGGGAATAAAGTTCTGAGTACGAAACAAGTAGGGGAGTGAAAGTTCTCTCTTTCTCTTTTCTGGCGATTCTCTCATCTCTTTGATTCGAGTGTTGTGTTTTTCCCACAGGTGCTTGTGGCTGTGAGACTGTGAAGTTCTTCGGGGCGGTATAAGTGCTGGTGGTGTTTACTTCATTTCTCTTGTTATACTTCCGAGACCCTTCCCCGCCATCAATCCTACCACTCTTAATTGCCAGTTCAAGGGACTCCTCAGTCCTGATTAAGTCAGCAAAGCACTGCGTTGTGTTATTAATGAGGCGATCAAAGAGTGCCCCTTTCAGAGTATTAACAAATAACGGCGTAATTTCATGTTCCAGGATGGGTGGCTGAATTTGGGCGGCCACTTCCCGCCACCTTTGGGCGTATTGTCGCAAGCTTTCGTTGGACTTCTGTCCCATATTTTCCAACATAATTCTGCTGGGGGGTCATATCTGTTACATGCTTGTATTGCTCAGTAAATGCTCTTGACAGATCTTTCCATGTCTTAACATTTGCCTTGCTCAACTGGGTGTACCACCGTAACGCTGCTCCAGTTAGGCTGTCCTGGAAACAATAGATCAGTAGCTTTTCGTCCTTATGGTAGGCCGCCATCTTTCGACAGTACATTGTTATGTGCACGGAAGGACACGTGGTTCCATCGTATTTATCGAACTCTGGCGTTTTAAATTTTGGCGGTAGGACAAGATCAGACACCAGACTTAAGTCGCTAGCGTTATTTCCTGATTCTTTATTAGATTGTAACGTTTTAAAATTTTCCTCTATGAGGCGAAACCTTTCCTCCCACTTTTTCTCTACCTCAGTCCTGATCCTTTCAACCATGTTCAGGTCCGGCACCTCTTCTTCATAGAGTACTTCAGCATCGAGGGGTTGAGTCTCAGGTGCCCCTATTTGAAAACTAGATGACATTCCTGCAGGGTCGATATACACCTTCCTAGCCGGGTTTGGTGCATTTGGTTGAACCTTGTAGTGAGCTGGGGTACCCTCTGGCTCTTGAATGGTTTCTCCTTCCACTCTTTTTCCAAGACTCTTAGCCAACAATGCGGTTATGTCGGATACTATAGATGCTTGCGACTGCGCAATCTGATCACTGAGGCTTCTCTGGGCCTCTTCAAGCCTTGTCTCGAGCTCTTTTTGCCCTTTTTCTAGACTGATTATCCTGTCTTCCATGAGCTTGCTTTGTAACCGGGTAAAGTATGGGTGACGAATAATTGAGGGTTAACTACACACAACGCCACAGTATTCATAATGTTAATATGGTCGCAAGAAATAAATGCATGTATAATGATGCGAATGTCATGATGCAAATGCAAGAATGTATGCAGATAAGGTACTGATTCCGCTGGTAATCACCCTTTTGAACTACTTCCACGGGAATTAAAGGGTCTAGATTACAACAGAGTTCATATAAAGATCCCTAATACAAAAGATCTAATTACAACACAAAGTCCTATAGATAAGCCCTAGCTCTATCTCCTAATTTTCCAATTGCCCTGAGCAGCTTGAGGAACCTGGGAGCTTCTTCCATTTCTGGGACTATGAAAGGTCGGAGAGTTTCAGCCTCGACAGCTAAATCATTCACATGCCTGGCGACTCGTTGTATGTCCACCATTAGGTTTGCGTAATATTGGTCCCTATCCTGTACCATCCGGGCAGCGTCACGCAGTCTCTTTTGCCAATAGGTGTCCCCTCCGGCTGCAGCCTCCTCGAACACACTAATTCTTTCCTTGTAATCCTCAACAGTTGCTTCGAGGGACTCAATTCGTGCTCGTAACATGCTTACTTCGCGCTTTCTTTCTTGAAGCTCAGTGAAACCATTTCTGTGGCAGTACATTCGAAGTAAGTGTTCAACTTCCGCCACCTTTCCTTTTAATTCGCCATTCTGACTTTGGCTTTGCTCCAGACTTTGAATAGTGTCATCGTACAATTTTTGCATCTCTAACAGTCTATTTCGGCTACTCATGGACTTTCTTTTCCATACGGCGACACTTTCTTTCTCATGATGGACAGCTTGTTTTCCCTTGCTGATTTCTTGCCTGAATATTTCCTTTTCCTGATCAATGGCCTTCTTGGAGGACCGTTTTTCTTCTTCCATAGCCAACCAGCAACTTTATATCTCTTTCTCGATTGCTCTCTTGCTGATTTCTCGTTCTTCTTCCACCAAACAGATGCCATTCATTCTTTCTCTTTCCACAGCTATGAATTGACTTCGGCCGACCTTCTGTATTTTTGCTTGTAGTAGAAGGGCATCTTTTTGATAAAGAGCATTCTTGTCGTTCAAATCTGCATTTAATTTCTTTAACTGCCTAATGATCCCGTCCCGCTCGTCAACCTCTAAGCTTGCCTTATAGAGCTCGCTCGCATGTTGGGTCTGTTGGATGTCCATTTTCTTTTTAATTTCTTCGAGTTCATTCCTTAAGATGTCAGCTTCAGACGGTACCACCCTTGTAAGATCTTCGAGTGACACTACTGGTCCTTGATCAGATTCGGGAGTTACATTATTAACCCTCAAACGTCTCCAAAGATCGTACTCCGGGGTAGTCATGTGCTCGGTATCTCCTTCCACCCTGATCCGATAACAATGGTCCCAGACCCTCATGATGGTCTAAATTTTTCCTTTGAACTCCCCTTTGAAAAGAAATTCAGTTTGGCTTAATCCGGCGGTATTGGGAATGAACTGTCGTGATCCGAATCAAGAGACACTAAAAGCGAGCACACAAAGGATCCTCCATGCAATCCCAACATCATCACCAGGTTGAAATCACCACAATAGTATAGAAAATAATTAACTTTACCGAGCCATGAGACCCTCCATGCTATGTCTTCATCTTGAATGTTCTGAAGAAACTAGTCCACATTTTTGTTTTCAAATCCTCTCGCCATTCCTTTGCTAAGTACTCCCGTAAAGGCGAAAAAACCTTGGAAGGATATCCCGGCGGACCCTCGTCGGTGTCTTCCACATGTGACTCAATCCATACTTGTAATAAATTTGTCGCGCATCCTCAAAAACGTCCTTCTTCATGTTTCCGCTAGCATTTAAAGAAATGAAAGTCTCGACCAAGATTGTTTGGTACTGGGTTTGCTTTCCGTTTACCCGCTCAAATAAGTCCAGAATGGCTATGTCAATGTTCCCGAGTACTCTTGGAAAGATCACCGAGCCATATATTCCTAAGGTGAACAAGTCCATTTTCTTTGCCTCGTCTAGATGTGTTGGTATGATGTCCCGAATACTTTTCCATGCAAAGATCAGATTGTCTCCTCGGATCTGAAGGAGGCCATTAACCCAATCGTCACTCATTCCCGCAAAGGTTTTGAGTTTCGCAGTGTAATTCTGATTCCTCGGAGGCTTCACGTAGATCCAATCTTCCTGAATGTTTTTCTGGTTAAGTAAAGCAGTGTATTCTTCTAATGTAGGCATCATGTCCCGCCCATTGAAGGTGAAGCGACAAAAAAGCCGGATTCCGAAATCGGACTATAGCTCGGAGTAGGGGCTGGTTAATCCGAACATATAACAGCTGTGCAATGTCGCCATAACTATCGCATAACAAGTTTTGTAGTCTTCGGTCCCATCTTTCCCAAATGCTTTGAAGATCCCATAGGTCGCTTACGCTGGAGACTCACATAGGTGTACCCTGCTATTACGCGTTCGCTCGCAAACTGTCCCTTGGATTTTCTCGTTGACCTCGACCAATGTCCGATCGACAAATTAAGCTCTTCTTTCCTAAGACACCTTTTTTTTCCATGGTGAAAGACTTTACGATCAGGCAAACCACTTGATCCAAGACCTTTATGTGATGCAAATGCATGATGTATGAGAAAAAAAAACAAAAGCGAAAAAAGAAAACAAGTCAAGATTGGATAAAATTAATAAATATATAAATAAAAGGACAAAATCAAACAGAATAAACACACAAAACAACCCTATTTATCCCGTCTAAAACACCTAAGGTTATCCGTATGGCTCTAACAGGGTGGGTTTCTATGTATTCTCTACATGCAGTCTTGGTTCTAGGAGGTACCCGAATTGTCCTTGCTGTCCCCTACTAAGGGTAGCAAGGCCCCCGATCATCACCCATTATAGGCTCCTTTCAGCCGAGTTCAATTCAGGGGGACCCATTCGCTTATGCCCGTACGAAGGAACGATATCCTTACGAAAGCATAAGGTACTCGAGCCCCGAAGGTACTTGCTAGGCCCATACGTGAGAACAATATCTCCACGAAAGCATTAGCGTTTTCCCCCCACTTAAAAAAATGGGTTTATATGCCATATTTAAAATGCATTAAAATAAATGCGCAATTATGACTGAATGTTAATTTAATAGTCACTTTAATCCGGAACTTCCAATATTAGTAAAGCGGTAATTATTTTAAAAGCTTGACTCTCATTTGTTTTATAAAAAAAACAAAAAATTTCCCAGCGGAGTCGCCATCTGTAGCGATGTCTTTCTTCCTCATCTCTAAAACACGATGTTTTTCGAAGGTGTTTGTAATTTTTCGGATATAAAACATTTATTCTGTGGGGGTTTAAAGAACCACATTATATTTAAAAATTGGAGTCGCCACCGGCCACTTAGGTAGGCCGGACACCATAAAACCAGAGATTCAAAAAATGGGTTCGAGAGTCGGTTACGGATGGGGAAGGATTAGCACCCCCACACCGCCCAAAATTGGTACTTTAATAATTACCACTTTATTAATATTGGGTTTTCCGGATTAAAGTGACGATTGTTTTAAAATTCGGTCATAATTGCGAATAAATTTTAAGGGCCCCGTTATCCGAGAATAAACGCTCAACCACTATCACTACGCCTGATACTGGCCCCGTTTACGCTCGGATAAAAGGGCACCGCATTAACAATTTATATCTCGATATGCAATCTTAGTGGAAAAAATATAAAGCATGGCAGATAATTTAAAGACAGTAAATATTCACATAACAGAATACTAATCTAACATAAATAAAATATGTAATTAAAACACACATATACATAACAAGCTTAACAGTAATGAAAGCAAATTTAACATGTCACAATAACAAAACAGGAATAAATACGTGTGTAGACGAACATATATTTCAAGAAGACATACATACTAGAAATAAAACATATTTCAACATATATGGAACAATATATTATACATAAAAAGAAAATACACTAACATGTAACCTAAAAAGCCAAGAGAACATATACATATACAAAAATACAAAACATGTCGTGTACGAGTCAACTAGAACATAACATGCTTAATACGAATAACCGAACAAAAAGATACATAATCATTATAAACTTAACACACATATACATGTAAACATAAAAATACAAGCCATATACGAGGGATATAAAATAAGATAAAAGACTACATTAACATATACGATTATAATACGAACATGAATATTTACATGGAAACAGGACTGAAATGAAAAAAAATAAAAGTCAGTGGCAGAAATTAAAGAACAATAATATGTAATTTAAGGACGAAAATGCGAAATAGACAGAACCTAAAAGGATCAAAACTGTAATTGGACCAAGGGGCAGACCCGAAATGAAAAGTTCAAAAACGCGGGATGGTTAAAGGGGTAATTTTACCATTTAAAAACTGATTCGGTGTAATTTAGGGACTGGATTGCAAGATTTTGAAATACAAGGGGGACCAGAGTTGTAAATATACCATGCGGCGAGACAGAAGTGAAAAGATTGAAAGCGCGGGGGGATTTATTACGTAATTTCCCCATTTCACGAAATAATAACAGCTATAAAAACCCCTCTTTTAGGCCGAAACCAAATTTTCGGCCATTTGTTCATTTTTCAGTTTTATAACCAGCCTCTGTTCTTCGTTTTCTCTCAAACCTCCCCTGACGAACCCAGAATCTGGCGGCCACCCGCCGTATTCTCCGCCACCGGTGAGCCTAAAAAATACACCAAAATAACCCCCATCTTACCCTCGACATGAATCCGAGGTTGGATTTAGAGGAAAAGCCTCAATTTGCCCTAGATCTAGGAAATACGAAACATAAAAACCCATTTTTTCAACCCAAAATGAAAACAAAAAGGGGTCTCCCACTCCTTTCAGTTCACCATATCCGTCTTGGGAAAGCCGAAAAGGCTTATCACTGGTGAGGGGAGACCCACCGACGGCGATGGTAAGATTTCTAACCCTCTTTTTTTGTTTTCTATCTTTTGTGTATGCACGCAAAAAAAAAGACGAGTATTTACCACTTGACTGACTTTTTGTATTTCTTTTCTTTCGATTACAACTTTGCTTGTTCGATTCCAACTTGTTGTTCTTACAAAATATTTGTTTCGTACATATATATGCTTGTCTTTGGTTTTGGTACAAGTAGTATAATATTTGCTTTTTCAGATCTGGACTGCTAACTGACATATTTCTTTCTTGCTGTGTTTTGACATGTCTGAGCGCGGTGGTTGAAGATCGGCATGGTGGCGGTGTGGGCTCTGTCTTCGGCCAGAGGCGTTCTCGGCCGTTAGATCAGATCTGATCTAGCGGTCGGGATGGCTTGAAGGATGAACGGCCCAGATGAAGCCTCGATTGGTGAAACGGCTCCAGATCGTGCCACGTGGGCCTCAGCAGTCGAGGGGTCAGAGTGCGTGGGGCTCACGCACGCGTGGGATATCAAAGAGTCCGCGTGTGGACCGCACGTGCGTGTGGCGCTCGAACGGTCCAGACTTGTAGAGCACGCGGCTGGCAGATATTTTTGCTCCTTGCTTGGGTCGTGGCCGTTGGATCAGATCTTGATCCAACGGCCCATAGTCACCTGCACCAAAAATAATTAGAATTAAATAAGTTTGGGTTTGGGCCAGCCGGGCCTTGTAATAATACTTGATTTGTAATTAGACTTGGACTGCAATTTATTTATTTGGTTTTAATATATTTTTTTTGGATTTTCATTTTATATTAGCCCAATAGTATAATTATAACAGCAATACACGTACAACAATACATACGTATATACCTATGCAAACATTAATTATAACATACCAGTATACATACATATATAATTATACACATAATTAACCATAAAAACAAATACGCTCGTACTAAATATAGATGCATACGCGACACACATACACCGTATTTAATACGTATACATACATAGTTTATTATATACATGCACACATAAACTAATAACACTCATGCACATAATAAACATATAATATAATATGTATACATGCAACACTAATATGTATTTACAGATAAAAATGAGTGATTACATCTGGTCCACAAGGGTGAGCTCAAAAAGTGCTCGAACATCGGTACCTTCACTCGCCAGTGCAATGAAAATCGAAACATACATCGCCGTATCATCCGGATTCTTAACGTCGGGGTAAAACTAAACTGTCCAATCGTAACCTCCGACGGTAAAAATATCGCTGGCTATACATTTCCCAGGACCCATCCCTTTCGCCAATGAGTAACCCTTGATCGTGACTTGGTGTGACCCGTTCACCGTATCGCTCACTGATTTTGATACCGAGTCCTCGGAATCATCCATGGTACTTTTCTTTCTTTTTCTCATTGAGTTCCCAAAACCCTAATTATAGAAATTCGCTTATTGGGTAAAATTCAGAGAAATTTTGAGAGTAAAAATGGGGAATTGAAGATGTTAGGGCAATTTACTTCGTATAGTGGTAACCGTGGTGGTGGGCAGCAGCGGTAGCGGCGGAGGATTTAAAATGACCGAAGGGAGAATGTGAAATAATTTCTAGGATATTTTTTTTCTTCGGTGGAGTTTTTCGGGTTGAATCAGGCAAAAAGTATATAAGTTGTCTTTTTTTTTGGTAAATGCAACAAAGTCACTCAATTATGTATTTAATTATAAATGAGCCGTCATTTAACTAAAATTTTTGTTGAAACGTGTCACCTTATTAGGGTAAGTGTGCGGCAAGTTTAAAATACGATTGGAAGATGATAAATTTTAAAATTTGTTAAAAAATTTAAAATGTTAAACTTTTAGATAATGTTTTAAGTTGGTCTTTTTGTAATTTTTGACAAGTTTTGATACTTACAAACTAAGTTTCGATACTTTGTCCAATAACCTAATATGTTATAAAAAGAGCAAGTATCGAAACTTGTTTTATAAGTATAGAAACTTGTACAAAATTACGAAAAAATCAACCTAAAATGCTATAAAAATCTAACATTTTAAGTTCTTGAACAAGTTTCGAAACTTGACATTTTTGATCCGTACTCTATACCTGTTGTACGTTACATTCACCTACCTTCTTGTTAAAAGTTGAAAGAAGTAACTTGGTATAGTAAATACATTTTATTAAAAGTTGAAAGAAGTGACGAGTTTTGATACTTACAAAATAAGTTTCGATACTTTGTCCAATAACTTAAAATGTATATAAAAAAGCAAGTATCGAAACTTGTTTTGTAAGTATCGAAACTTGTTTTGTAAGTATCGAAACTTGTATAAAATTACGAAAAAATCAACCTAAAATGTTATAAAAAAGTCTAACATTTTAAGTTCTTAGACAAATTTCGGAACTTGACTTTTTTTATACGTACTCTATACCTGTTGTACGTTAGATTCAACTACCTTGTTGTTAAAAGTTGAAAGAAGTGACTTGGTATAGTAAATACATTCTATTAATTTGGTCATAATTTAAACTAATTAAATAAATTTAACATTCATATTTGAAAATTTTATTTTAGTAAAGTTATGGTGTTTGCTAGTAGGTGACATTAAGGTCATAGTGTATTTGTTTAATTAGTATATCAATTGTCTAGTAGTGAAGTGATTATATATATCGAGTGTAATACCCGAAATTTGTCCCGACATATGTATATAATAATAATAATAATAAATACATAGCCAAATAAATAAATAACAACCCAAAATGTATTCTAAATAAAAAACAATTATAATGTCCATATTACATTCTCAGAGCCCATTTCAAATTACAAGGCCCATTTACAGTTCTTATAATTCTTCTCTAACCCATTCACGGGAAATGAAGCCCAAAGAAACACAAATAAGCTTGAAAAATCCTTCTCCCGTCCAAATTTGAGATTCAAGGGACATGTGACAACTGTTGATTGGTCCAGATGCTTATCACACGGATAATGGTTTTGTTAGCCGCTGACGTCATGCATGTGACGTTAACGATGACGTCACGACACATTATCCTATATAAAGGAAGAGAAAGAAATTATCAGACATTAATGGCGCAATTATTTCGGCAATAATTGATGAAGAGAGAGAAACTTACCAAAGCTGAAAGGTCTTCTGAAAGTTAAAGTGTTCGTCGGAGAAGACGATCGGTCGTTGGAGCCTTTGCCAGAATCACCGTCGCGCATCGCCAGAAGGTAGATCTCATCACTCTCTTTTGTTTCCTGCAAGAATAAGCACAAGCAAATGTTAAATCCAAGTCTAAAACCTAAAAAACAATAGCCATTTTTAAAAAAAGAAAGAGAAAAAGGCGTATCTCATTTGGAGTTCAGCTGGTGAAGATCTATTCGGACATAGCTGAAAAGTGAGTGACTGAAGGGTAGATAGCCCTAGGTGGTCGGAGTTGAGAGGCTCTGTTGAGCCGGGTTCTAGATTTAGGTTTACAGATTGAAACCGAAACTAAAAATCAAGGGGCGGCTATGGTGGCGGAGCTTGGCCGGAAAGGATGAAGTTCATCATGTTCATGAAGAATAGGGATGAATATTCATCCAAAGAGCTCGAGTTTGATCCATCTCTGGATCATTTTCTGGGTTTGAAAGTGTTTTTCTAGAGAGAAGCCATAGAGAATGGGAGAGGAGAGAGAGTGAGGCGGGTAAAAATAGACGAGCTTGCTCGGATCGGGGTTCTTTATAACTTGAGTCAAACGACACTGTTTTGGTGTCAGGTTGACTCAACCCGCGCTTTTTAAATGGGTTGGGTATAGGATTCGCGCCCTTCTTCTTGGATCTTTATAGATTTGGCCTTTGTTTTGTAATCATTGCAATTTAGTCACTAATACAATAAAAATTAAGCTTCTTAACTTGCATTTCTTTCAATTTAGTCCCTAATTTCATTTGTTAATTTAATTACTTTGATTAATGTTGGATTGGTGCATGGTTTTAAAATAACATATAGTATGTTATTAGATAATTGAATTCACTTAGATATAGTTGTTAGAACCTTAGATACTAAGTTCTTTAATTAAGAACTAAATAATTAAGATATGAGAGATCATTGTAGCAAATAAATGTGTGCTAAGTGTAAAACTTTTAAGTTCTAATTTGAATAATGTCTCATTGCAGTAAGATGTTATTCAAGGGGCTTTTAAGTATAATATTTGATACTCATTTTAACTTAGAATATGAAATTAACCTAGTTAATCGAATTAAAGCCGTAATTAGTGCTAATACTTTAATTAATTAGATTCGCTAATAAATTTAGGAATATTGTTCAATTTAGGGGTGTAGCGACCTCTCTTTTTTGACGTTGAAAAAATTCTTTTTGTGTTTTTGGAAAATAAGAGAACTTGGAGTTGCCACCGGTCACTTGGTTATGGTAGACCGAACACTAGAGACTTGTGAAATTGGGTTCGAGAGTTGGTTACGCGTGGGGAAGGTTTAACACCCCCACAACGCCCGAAATTGGTACCAAATCATATATTGCTTTTAATCGATGGAAACGTATGAAATTCAAATTAAGCTTAATTAAATGTTCACGATTGGGTATGGGCTCTAGTTAAGTGGGCTTAGTCAAATTAGTGGTTCGAATTAATTAAACATTTAATTAATAAGAGTGACGATACAATGGGCCATAGACTAAACCGACGTCGAATAAGGTCGATTGCCGTGTTAATTTATAGTTCAAATTCCGTACATTACCTTTATATATGATGCAAGCATTTAAGCATGATGATATGGTTTGTCGAATTTTAATTAATGCTTACCTTCAGACGATAAGGATTAATTTAAATATCTGGTCAACATCCATTAAGCCAAGACTGTTGCGACACAAATATCGAAATTAATGAATACCTCATTTTTATGGTTTAAGTTAATTAACCTCCATACCTAATTATAAAATTAAAGGTCATATGAATGACACTTAGAAATGCATGGCAAGGAAGGGCTTGAAAATTAAAACCCTAGGCCCACTAAAATCCTAACCTAAGCCCAAATTATGAAAATTCAATTAGCGATCTAATTACTAGCTAGGTTAGTCTAATATTAACCCTAAACTAATTAATCCAAAAAAGAAACTCCTAATGATTTACAAATTATCTTGAACGATAATTAATTTGATTAATTTTAAACTAGTATCCCAATAAGCCAATGATTCTATTCAAAATGAATCAAATTAATTAATCGTGTTTTGAATTAAGTGTCCACCTAAGTCCATTGTCACCTTTATCCTAAGAGGGTAATTAAGAGGTGTTTGACTAATTTAATGAGTTTAACATTTATCCCAATGAGCCAAGGATAAATTTAAACTTATTAAACTAATTCAAACCTTAAATCTAACTATGGCTATAGATACTTGCCCTAGACCTAATTTAATTTAATTAAATTAAACATACAGCACATTAAGCTAAGGGTATATTTTCAAATTGATTAAACTAAATTTTAAGCTAAACTAAAACTAACCTCAAGCAAACCAAAAACGAGAACAAATCACCTATGGAAAAGATATGGCAAACTATATCTAACATATACAATATATAACATACACTAAAATATATCATATAGTAGTATATACAAATAGTAGCATATAATAAACCATGTATTATATAGGTATTATAAGCATATACTATACATATTATATGTTATACTTATAACCATATATTATATACTTAAAACACAATATTATATAGAGTTTTATGTATATATAAACTATATTTATAATAAAAAGCTATACATTATACGTGAAAACTATATATTATACTATATGTTATGCACATGAAAACTATATATGTTATATTATACTATATATCATATATTTAAAACCATATATTATATATTGAGAACGTAGGTTATATATATTATACATATTATGTACATAATAAAATCACATACATTACACATAAAACCTACGCTTTTCAGGCATATATCACATTAATATAATATATGCATGTCACATTTGCATTTAACATGCACATATCATAATAAAAAGCTAAAATTAATGACTGAAATAAAATAAACTAAATTACAATGCAAAAATTAAACAAATATATAAAAAGGGGGCGATATGGCAAGGATTATGAAAACTCAAGGACTACGACAAAGATTTTAAAAAATAGGAAGACCGCGGGCGTGTTTTAAAAAGGCGAAAGCCCTCATAGAGTAATAAAATAGGGGCGAAGGGTTTTAAAAAGGAATTATACCATTTTTTTAAAAAGGACTGGGTATATAACCCATCTTTTTTTGCTGAAAATGGCTAAAAACGCATAAAAACGACACATTCTCTTTTCTCTCATTCCCCTTTAAACCTAGAATGAATACCGCCGTGGTGTTCATTCGCACCGCTGGGTGTTCAACCCAAATCCCAAAACCACCGCCGAACCAAATTTCGGTGGTTTCTTTGCCGCGTCGGCCGCCGCTCGGCGGCGGCTGGTAATTTCCAAACTCAACCTAAAATACACTTTTTTCAACTCACAACCCAAATCCGAACTTTGTTTTGAGAAAAAGCCCAAAAACCCTTTTTTGAAAAAACCCGAAACAAGTGTTTTTTTTAAAACAAAACAAGAGCCTTTTCTAGGCCCTCCAATTCACCCATCATGGCACGGGAAGCCAGCGGATTGTTATCGAAGAGGAAGGGGAGGCGCGTCCATCATTGGGAAGCCCTAGGATGGATGGGGAACCCAACCGACATAGAGGTTAACTCTAAACCCTAGCTTTGTTTCGTATGTATGCACTGAAAATCAAGGAGATACCTCAAAAGTTGCTTTGTTTGTATTGCTTGTTCTCTGAAACCTCGGTTGTTTCCCTCGTTTCCAACTGGGGTTTACCATATTTTGGGGCATTTTTTATATAGCCCTTGATCATTACATGGATTTTAAATTGAAAGAAAACAGATCTAATAATGTTATTGGTTGCCATCTGAAAACTTTGGCTGGATTTACCCTGCTCTCTGCCTTTGTTGTTTTTTTGTTTGCATGTTATTTTACTATATTTGCTATCTGATGCTCTGTGCTTTTGTGTTGTTGCATGTTTCTTGCTCGATCGGGGAGGAGGCATGGGTTGGATTGTGGTAGACGGCGTGACGGAACCGAGAGGACAGACGTGAACCACACGCGTGCATGGGTAATTGAAGAGACGGACGCATGGAGAGTTGAAGAGGCAGACGCGTGGAGGATTTGGAATATTCCCCTCCTTGATCTCAGGACGTTAGATCTACCCTAGATCTAACAGCTGGGAGCCGACTACGCCAAAAAAGATAGATAGCAGATTAGGGTTTTGTTAGGGCTATTGGGTTTGGGTCGGATTGGCCAAAATGTATTATATATTTTTCGGGTTTTAATTTTTAATTGTAAATGGACATTTTTTTATCTTGGGCATTTATTTAATGCATTGAGCTTTTATTTATTATAGTTTTTTTAATTTTGATTTTGGCTTATAACAATAGTAGTAACATAGTAATACTAATAGTAATAATACTTGATGCTGTATAAATACAATAATGATGGTAATAATATAACCATAATGGTAATAATAAATAACGTTTAGGGGTTTTTAAATTGGATGATATAGTTGTAATCAAACGACACATACTAGTAATCATTTTGTTTTTTTCGAGTTCTTAATGATAAACATATACTATATAGTTAAGGTTGTAACACCCCTTCTCGCCCTGGTAGAGAACCGGTCGGAAAGTGCTACCAGAAAACATATCGAAGATTCAGAAGCATAAATCAGAGTACGGAAACTTATTCGGATCATTTATTAACCTCTTTTAAGGCTTAACAGAATCATCTTATTAAGACTTACACAATTCGGGATCAGTTTTAACCTTTTTTGAACTTAGGGAGTAAATTGTAATTTTTACAAAATTAGAGGTCCTTATTGGGGATTTCTTTTTACTAGACTACAATTAAACCTACCAATTAATAACCTGTGAAGTTTTTTTTATTAACGGAGATCGTTTACCTATCCAATTAGGTTGTACAAGTTTTAGTGACCATTTTGCAAACTTCTTAAAACTGGTTTTTATGTTTTTTAACATAATTAACTAACTCCATACCGATACCCTTAAGTCCGTATCGGTACGCTAGGCCAAATTTTCGAGTTTTTAGATTCAAGGATAACAACCCGTATCGATACACCTAAGCTCGTATCGATACGCGTTGACTAGGTTGACTCGTTTCGGTACGGCCTAGGGCCGTATCGATACCATTTATTTTTTAGACCTTACTGTCCAAATTTGTATCGATACAAACCCTTTGCGTATCGATACGCCCTGTTTTACTTGGCCCAATTATGTAAGGCCGTATCGATACGCCATCACCCGTATCGATACGCCTGACATATAATGACAGATTTTTACTAATTTTTATTCGAATTAACCTACCATTTGTTGTCCAAACATTACCAAATTTTACCAATAAGTCTAATATCCATGTTTTTAATAGCATACAGAATTTTAGGGCATTTTTCGAATCCATTTACCTAGTTTCTAACTTTTAGCATAATTAAGCTCATTTTGCTAGTTTAACCAATTCACAAGCATACCATATTAGTCATTAAACATTTGGTCACCTTTAGGCTATTACACACATGTCAAAAGGCACATACATAGCATGTTGCGACTATATGCCACCTTACTAGGAGTTTGAGACAAAAGATAAGCATACATATGATTTGCAGGAGTGACTTGTAACCGCAACACACGATCAAAGGCCAGATTACTTTAAGATCCTGAAATGCATGAGACACACGAATGTTAGGCTTACATAGCCTAGTGAGGTAGTCATAACAAATGCACAACTAGTTTATCAAATGCATGGATGACATATAGGCATGCTTGGTTACATTTCATATAGCGTCAATCGTATAAAATCATATTCAAACAAATTGTCATGATTTCATATAGCAATTGTAAAACATAACAACGTATCATTTCCTTGGACGTGGTAACCAATGGATACGCGGATTCCCCTGTACACCACACATATCAGAAATAGGCTGTAGCCTTGAGCCATAGCTCCTAATAATGTCCCTTACACAATCTATCTTCTTCTCCCCCACATATAGGCCGTAGCCCCAGACCGTAGTCCAATCTCTTACTTGGTGAGCTCGAATAACCCTATGGCATGTCAATTGTATCCAATGTCCACAATGTCCAATATCACATATTTCATCATAATTCTTACCTTTTGGATCACATCATTTCGGATAGCAAATCAAGCCTTAGCTCTACATAACATATCATAGCATAATTATATCAAAATCCATATACAAGCATGATTCGGATATCACATATGAACTTACAAATATATCAAACATTATAGAATCTTATCATGCTTACCATTATAGTCCACATATGCTTGCTCTAGTTGAGCCCTTAAACAAAAATGTGATTATAACATAAACGAATGCAATGGGATGACACCTTGCCCATCCATTAACATGACTACACTCGCCTTGATTCTGAAGCTTTTAGGATTCTTGAATTTTGATTTCTTTACTTCTAGACTTGGTTGAAGACGACAGATTGTTTCCTTTGAATTTCTGAGCTTGGAAGAAACACAAGGAATTATTATAATCACTATAACGATATAGTACTCATTTTCAAATTGGCTTAGAATTTTGATTTAAAATTAAACTCCAATTATCCATGGAATTTAACAATTGTTGAGGATTTTTACTTACCCGGTCGATAGCTATGGGATGATACTTTTGAATCAAGGAAAGCTTGGACTTAAGAGACTTAATAGGAGAGGTGTGTACTTGAGCTTAGGTTGATGACAACAATGGTGGTGCTTGCTTGTTGGATGGCAAAGGGTGGGTTTAGCTTTCGGAAGATTTAAACGGGGAAGAAAACTTCGTATTTTAGAGGATTAAACCCTTTTATCAATGCCCCACCTCCACATGAACCAATAGGAAGCTTTCCTATTAACAAGGGAAAGATTAAACAATTGTTTCCCATCTTTTCATGCATTTTATCATTTTTAAGGCATTTGATAACCATCCATTATTTAATCTGATGGATATCATGTGGAAGGGACAAGCAAGGAGGTGACTAAGCATCTTACTTTTCATTTCCTTTAATTTGGGCCTTAAACAGATATTTATAGAGGGTCGTATCGATACCCTATAAAGTCGTATCGATACGCCTAAGCTAAATAGGTAAGTTTGTTATGGCAGTTAGGTCGTACCGATACATGTATTACAGTATCGAAACGCCTTAGTTCAAACTATATTGATACCTATCCAGCCGTACCGATACGCCTAGGCTAAAACAGGTAAGTTAGTTATGGCCGTTAGACCGTATCGATATTGGTCTTACCGTATCGATACGCTTGACTTATTTTCAGCATTTTGACTTTGAATTTCTTACAAAAAGGTCCATAGATCAATTTAATGCCCCACAATTTTTATTGATTACAAAATTGGGTACAAGGATCATGAAATTACACTTTCGGGTATATCCGACATAGAATTTCCGATCACTGGGTCCTTATTCTGACTAGGCCGGTTTTCAGGATGTGATAACTCTCTCCCCCTTACGAAAATTTGTCCTTGAATTTTTACTCTAGTTGAATAGATGAGGGTATTGTTTCTGCATCGTCTCTTCTGGTTCCCACATTGCTTCCTCAACTAAATGACTTCTCCAAAGGACTTTCACTAAGGGCACGGACTTATGAAGTCTTTTAACTTCTCGTGTGAGGATCTGTACAGGTTCTTCCTCGTACGTCAGATTAGACTAAATCTCTACAGACTCTAGCTCGATCACATGGGAATGATCTGACTGGTACTTCCGTAGCATAGACACGTGGAAGACATTATAAATTCGACTTAACTATTCAGGAAGAGCTAATCGGTAAGCAACATGTCCAACTTTCTCGATCACTTTGAACGGTCCAATGAAACGAGGACTTAGTTTCCCCTTTTTGCCATAATGAAGGATCTTCTTCCACGGAGATACCTTAAGGTTAGTTTCCCCTTTTTGCCATAATGAAGGATCTTCTTCCACGGAGATACCTTAAGGAAAGCTTTCTCGCCAACCTCTTACTGAATATCTCTTCTTTTTAGATCAGCATAAGCTTTTTGTCGGTCAAATATAGCTTTGAGCCGATCTCAGATAATGGTCACCCTTTCTTCGGTCTCCCGAAGCAAGTCGAGGCCTAACACATTGCCTTCACCAAGCTCGGTCCAACAGAGAGGGGTTCTACACCTCATCCTATAAAGGGTTTCGTAGAGTGCCATTTGGATTGGGGCTTGGTAGCTATTGTTGTAAGTAAATTCCACCAAAGGTAGGGATTTCTCCTACGTATTCCCGAAATCAATAACACATGCTCGGAGCATATCTTCCAAAATCTACAAGGAAGAACCAGAGTTCATATAGATTATTTATACACACGGATAAAAGAGAAATAAGGTTACCTGAATAACCCTTTTTGGATTGACCATCAGTCTGAGGATGAAAAGTAGTGCTTAGATGCACTCGGGTTCCAAAAGCCTCTTGTAGGGTCCTCCAGAACCGAGATGCAAATCGTGGATCACGATCGGAAATAATGGACATAGGAACTTCGTGTAAATGGGTGACTTCTCGAATGTATAACTCGGCAAGCTTAGGCAAACCAAAGTCCATTCTCATCGAAATGAAATGAGCAGATTTGGTGAATCGGTCTACTATAACCCAAATAACATCATTCATCTTCGGTGTCACCGGCAAGCCACTTACGAAATCCATCGTAATACGTTTCCATTTCCATTGTGAAAGTTCAATAGGTTGCAAAAGACCAGTAGGCACCTTGTTCTCGATTTTAACTTGTTGACAAGTCAAGCACCTAGCCATAAAATCCGTGATCTCCCTTTTTCATGCTGGACCACCAGTACAACTCTTTCAGGTTATTATACATCTTAATAGCTCCAGGATGGATAGAAAATGGGCTCGAATGAGCTTCATTCAGAATTTGATCCTGAAGATCATCATCGTCGGAGACACAGATACAGTTCTGAAAACACAACAGACCTTCGAAATTCATAGTAAAGTCAAGGTCTGGCTTATCCTTGATCTTTTCAATAAGAGTTTGCAACTCTTCATCAAATTCTTGGAGGGCTTTGATTTGAGACACAGTGGTTGACTGAACCCACAATTCAACCAATAATTTGCCATGCTTCTTGAGCCAAAAGTGAGCATTTAAACATCTTAAAGATGAAGTAGGTTTCTGACTAAGAGCATCAGCTACGACATTGGCTTTACCGGGGTGGTAATCGATAACCAAGTTGTAGTCCTTCAAAAGCTCCATACACCTTCATTGACGGAGATTCAACTCTTTCTGAGTCAGAAGATATTTCAAACTTTTGTGATCGGTGTACAAGTAACACTTTTCACCGTATAGATAGTGCCTCCAAATCTTCAAGGCAAACACAACGGCCGCTAACTCTAGATCATGTGTTAGATAGTTCAGCTCGTGTGGTTTGAGCTGACGTGAGGCATAGGTAATGATCTTTCCTTCTTGCATCAACACACAACCTAATCCCAGGTGGGATGCATCACTGTATACGGTGAAGTCCTTGCCTGACTTGGGTTGCACCAAGACAGAGACATGGGTTAGGACTTGCTTAAGCTGATCAAAACTTCTTTGTTGCTTGGTTGTCCATACAAAATAGGTTTCCTTACGGAGAATATTTGTCAATGGTGCAACAATCATCGAGAATCCCTTAACAAATCTACGATAGTAGCCTACAAGGCCTAGAAAGCTGCGAACTTCTCCAACATTTTTCGGAGGAATCCAGTCAAGAACTGTTTGAATCTTCTTTGGGTCAACTTGAATTCCTACAGAAGAAATCACATGTCCCCAAAAGGATGCTTTAGATAGCTAGAACTCACATTTGCTAAACTTAGCGTATAGTTGTTTCTCCCAGAGAGTCTGTAGCATAATTCAGAGATGTTCTTCATGAGTGGTTGTGTCTTTGGAATAGATCAAGATGTCATCTATGAACACAACCACAAATCTATCTAGATAGGGCCAGAACTCACGGTTCATCAAGTCTATGAAAGCTACAGGTGCATTGGTAAGCCCAAAAGGCATTACCAAGAACTCATAGTGGCTGTATCTAGTTCGAAAATCAGTTTTTGGAACATCAGACTCTTTCACTTGCATTTGATAGTATCCGGATCGCATATCTATCTTAGAAAAGACATAAGCATCATTCAACTGATCAAAGAGATCATCGATCCTCGGTAACAAATCCTTATTCTTAATTGTTACTCTATTCAGCTGATGATAATCAATACATAGTCGCATCAATCCATCTTTCTTCCTGAAAAACAAAATCGGTGCTCCCTAGGGTGAGTAACTCGGTCAGATGAACCCCTTATGCAAAAGATCTTAGATTTGGGCCTTTAACTTCTTCAACTCTATCGGAGATATTCGGTATGGGGTAATGGAGACAGGTGTAGTCTTCGGTTGCACTTCGATTCCGAATTCTACTTCTCGGTTTGGAGGGAGTCCCAGAAGTTCATCGGGAAACACATCAGGAAATTCTTTCACAATTGGCACATTCTCAAACTTTGGATCTTCTCTGGATTCCATAGCACACAAGGTAGCCTTACTAGGCTCAAATTCGGTTTTCATTAAGGTTATGCTCTCTTTACCGAGTCTATGGAGCTATAGCTTTTTCTTCGAGCAATCTACCTAGGCTTAATGTTCAGCTAGCCAATCAAGGCCTAGGATGAGGTCGAACTCATGGAAGGGTAAGGCCATCAAGTTATTCGGGAATGGGATTTCTTGGATCCTCAAAGGACAAGCTTTACAGATCTATCAGATAACCACACTATCTCCTAGTGGGTTAGAAACAACAAACTCAAAAGTAATTGGTTCAGATTTTAGAACATATTTTTCAATCAATGGTTCACTAATGAAAGAATGCATGGATCCTGGATTTACCAAAGCATAAACAAGTTCGGTACATAATTCCACCATACCTACTATCATATCAGGATCATCTTCTTGTTCTCGGCCTCGAACGTGGTACATCTGGGCTGAGGTCTGAGGATCACATCCAACCGAAGGAGTATTTATGTTGCGAGGCCTCCCCGCTGGTCTAGACTACACTTGTTTTGCTCATCTTCCCTTGTTCGGACTATTCAGAGAAGCCACAGTGGTAGGAGTGTTTGGATTCTATTGACACTACCTGATAAAGTGACCAAACTCACAACAGAGGTAACAGGATCTAGACTGTCTGCGGTACTGCCCGGGGTGCCTTTTTTTTGACAAAAATTACACAAAGGAAGCTGTGAACCTCTTCTAGAACCATATGTACTATCAATTGAAGTTGTACGAGCAACAAATGTCCCTATAGATTAGGAATGTGGCACATATCCTGACCTTGGTAGTTACTGATAGGCGGTAGACTTCTGGTCCCACTATCTACCATTTTTCTAAGGCACATGAGGCTTGGAATCATCTCGGAACCTCTTTTCTGACCAGGCTTGGTTCCCCTTTCTTCTTTCATAGGCCTTCTGGGATGCTTCAGTAGCAATGGCTCGATTGACTAGGGTCTGAAAATCCTCTATCTCCAAGGCAGTAAAAAGATGACGTAATTCATCGTAGAGGCCATCAATAAACATTCTACATTTCTCCTTTTTCGTGCGTATGATCTCAGCACCATACCTCGCATACTTGCAGAAATCGTGGATATACTACTCTACAGGTCTTCCTCCTCGTCTCAAGTGGAGGAACTTCTTATGCCTCTCAGCAATGTAGTGCTCATTGATGTATTTCTTACGAAACTCCTAAAGAAAGAAGTCACACGTAACTTTATGCTCGGGTACCGTGAGCGTCACAATGTCCCACCAGCTCTGAGCTTCTTCGAAAATCAGCACTAGAGCACACTCCAGTTTGTGTTCCTCAGGGCATTTCATTTGCTTATTTAAAACTTTAAGAGTATTCTCCAGCCAATACTTTTTTATCTCCGGATTATCCAGGTCCTGCCAAATGATGGTGTAATCTGGATACTGGCGAAGCCTGTCAATAGGGGCTCTCAAAATAGATGGAAGTGCTTCAGCAGGCTGCGGTGGCGGCTCTTGCCTAAGAGATACGACCACTTGTTTAATCATTCAGCCACTGATTGTTACAAAGCTTTAGTAACCTTTTTACAAACTTTTTAAAACTGGTTTCTATATCTTTTAACAGAATTAACTAACTCCGTACCGATACCCTTAAGGCCGTATCGGTACGTTAGGCCAAATTTTTGAGTTTTCAGATTCAAGGATAACAACCCGTATCGATACACCTAAGCTCGTATCGATACGCGTTGACTAGGTTGACTCGTTTAGGTACGGCCTAGGGTCGTATCGATACCATTTATTTTTTAGACCTTACTGTCCAAATTCGTATCGATACAGACCCTTTGCGTATCGATACACCCTATTTTACTAGGCCCAATTATGCAAGGCTGTATCAATATGCCATCACCCGTACTGATACGTCTGACCTGTAATGACAGTTTTTTGCTGGTTCCTATTCGAATTAACCTACCATTTGTTGTTCAAATAATACCAAATTTTACCAATAAGTCTAATATCCATGTTTTTAATGGAATACAAAATTTTAGGGCGTTTCGAATCCATTTACCTAGTTTCTACCTTTTAGCACAATTAAGCTCATTTTGCTAGTTTAACTAATTCACAAGCATACCATATTAGTCATTAAACATTTGGTCACCTTTAGGCTATTACACACATGTCAAAAGGCACATACATAACATGCTCAGACCATATACCACCTTAGTAGGAGTTTGAGACAAAAGATAAGCATACATATGATTTGTATGAGTGACTTACAACCGTAATACACGATCGAAGGCCGGATTACTTTAAGATCTTGAAATGTATGAGACACACGAATGTTACGCTTACATAGCCTAGTGAGGTAGTCATAACAAATGCACAACTAGTTTATCAAATGCATGAATGACATATAGCCATGCTTGGTTACATTTCATATAGCGTCAATCGTATAAAATCATATTCAAACAAATTGTCATGATTTCATATAGCAATTGTAAAACATAACAACATATCATTTCCTTGGATGTGGTAACCAATGGATACGCGAATTCCCCTGTACATAACACATATCAGAAATAGGCCATAGCTTCAAATAATGTCATTTACACAATCCATCCTTTTCTCCACCACATATAGGTCGTAGTCTAATCTCTTACTTGGTGAGCTCGAATAACCCTATGGCATGCCAATTGTATCCAATGTCCACAATGTCCAAGATCACATATTTCATCATAATTCCTACCTTTCGGATCATATCATATCGGATAGCAAATCGAGCCTTAGCTCAACATAACATATCATAGCATAATTATATCAAATTCCATTTACAAGATTGATTCAGATATCACATATGAACTTACAAATATATCAAACATTAACGAAACTTACCATTAGAGTCCACATATGCTTGCTCTACTTGAGCCCTTAAACAAAAATACAATTATAACACAAAACGAATGCAATGGGATGACACCTTGCCCATCCCTTGACACAACTACACTCACCTTGATTCCGAAGCTTTTAGGATTCCCATATTTCGATTCATTTGCTTATAGACTTGGTTGAAGATGACATATTGTTTTCTTCCAATTTTTGAGCTAGGAAGATACACAAGGAATTATTATAATCACTATAACGATATAGTACTCATTTCCAAATTGGCTTAGAATTTTGATTTAAAATTAAACTCCAATTATCCATAGAATTCAACAATTGATTGAGGGCTTTTACTTACCCGATCGATAGCTATGAGATGATACTTTTGAATCAAGGAAAGCTTGGACTTAAGAGACTTAATAGGAGAGGTGTGTGCTTGAGCTTATGTTGAAGACAACAATGGTGGTGCTTGCTTGTTGGATGGCAAAGGGTGGGCTTAGCTTTCAGAAGATTCAAACAGGGAAGAAAACTTCATATTTTAAGGGATTAAACCTTTTTATCAATACCCCACCTCCACATGAACCAATAGGAAGCTTTCCTATTAACAAGGGGAAGATTAAACAATTGTTTCCCATATTTTCATTCCTTTTATCATTTTAAGGCATTTGATAACCATCCATCATTCAATCTGATGGATTTCACGTGAAAGGGACGAGCAAAGAGGTGATTAAGCACCTTACTTTTCATTTCCTTCAATTTGGGCCTTAAAACAGATTTTTACAGAGGGCTCTATCGATACTCTATAAAGTCGTATCGATACGCCTAAGCTAAATAGGTAAGTTCGTTATAGCAGTTAGGTCGTACCGATACAGGTATTACGGTATTGAAACACTTTAGTTCAAACTGTATCGATACTGATCCAGCTATATCGATATGCCTAGGCTAAAATAGGTAAGTTAGTTATGGCCGTTAAATCGTATCGATATTGGTCTTATCATATTGATACGCTTGGCTTATTTTCAGCATTTCGACTTTGAATTTCTTGCAAAAAGGTCCATACATCAATTTAATGCCCCACAACTTTCATTGATTACAAAATTAGGTATACGGATCTTGAAATTACACTTTCGGGTATATCCGATACAGAATTTCTGATCACCGGGGCCTTATTCCGACTAGGCTGGTTTTCGAAATGTGACAGAGGTAGGTAAATGAAACCCTTATTTGTAAAAGGAAACATGTTATACCATGGATAAAATTAGTGATTACAACTGCCCTCTTTGCTTATCCTTGTGGAACAAGAATAAAGAAAAGACCATAGACACTAATTTTATCTGACTTTTCGATTTGAAGATTCTGAGCTGTGAGTTCCCCTAGAACTGTTCACCCTTCCTCCTCTTGAAATCTGGAGCTATGAGTATCTGCCTCATTCGCTCCGAAGTCTTGATGTGGCAAGTTTGAAATCCTTTGCCTTAAAATCTTTGAGCTTTGAGTATTTGCCTCTCTTGCTCTAGGTCCTAATGTAGCGAGTTTGAAATCCTTCGCCTGAAACCCTTGAGCTATGAGTATCTACCTTATTCGCTCTGAAATCCTGATGTAGCTTTGAGTATTTGCCTCATTTGCTCTAATGCGGCGAGTTTGAAAACCTTCGTCTGAAGTCCTTGAGGTGGCGAGCTTGTAATCCCTCACTTGCAACCTTTTCCCAGTTCTTTACCTTGTCGTTTGAATATCTGTGAAAAGAGATGAAATAATATGATGGTGTGAGTTAGCATGCTCCTAACTTAGGGATATCTAACTAAGCGTGATGCATGAATGACAAATTTCTTGGACACTTTCTCCTCTTAGTCCCTTAACTTGATCTTCTCTTATTTTCTTATTTTTTTCTTGGTAATGGTGGTACCCAACCTCTCACTCGGGTTCGCCCTTTATGCCCTTTTTTCTGAACCCTCGAACTTCTGCTCTAAGGTGTCTTTTCGGGTTTTCAATTTAAAGATTTCTTTTCCTCCAAGTGTTCTATTCGGGTTTTCACTTAGAGGGTTTTCTTCTTTTATTTATTTTTTCTTTTTTTACCTTTTTTTTCTTATTTTTTCTTTTTCCTTTTTCTCTCTGTTTTCTTTTGCTTTTAATTTTTCTTTTGCTTTTCTTTTATCCTTTTTGGGGCGCTCTTCCGGGTTTTCACCCCTGGCTCCTTGGATTTTAGCCCGAGAAGCATACGACACCTCATCAACTTTGCCTCCATAATTCGAAAACATCCTGCACTCAATAGGTTAAATCATAGTAATACCGAGAAATCTTTTTCATTTTCATAATCTATGTCAGTCTATCCGGGGGAATGCATGGAAAATAGACAATGGAAATAAAAATATGGTTTTAATTAATGTTTACAGAATCACTAGGGTGATTTTGAAAGTCATGGCAAACACGAGGAAATGGAAAAGATACAAATGGTATTGAATGCATGAATGACAAGAACCCATCGACCGTGATAAACCTCTCACTCGCCGCCCTCTACTAAAACTTATGTTAACCCGTGGACCGAGGTGCAACCCTTTGATTGGAGCAGAGCTCATCAATCGGATACCAAACGTAAAGTTTATATGAATCGCCCTTTCTAGGTTTTCAATTAATTAAAAGCAGAAGATTTCTTGGTATTACTATGTTTTGAAAGATGTAACCCTCGTCGCCCTCGACTGAAACTTTTGTTAACCCGTGGACCGAGGTGTAACCCTTTTATTGGAGCAGAGCTCGTCAACCGGATACCAAACGCAAAGTTTATCTGAATCGCCCTTTTCGGGTATTCAATTCATTAAAAGCAGAAGATTTCTTGGTATTACTATGTTTTGAAAGATGCAAGTGAACTTTAGCACTCGTAGATATTGAAGAAGAATGTATAAAGTAAAGACATGGTTGAACCTCACGTCAGCAAGTACGTAGAAATGTAAGAATGATGAAGCATTGGATCAAGTATAGAGGCTTTAGGGGTCATCGGATAATGTGCAACCTGGAACTATTATTGACAACAAAGTCTGCTACCCGAAGAACAATGATTTTTTATCTTTGTGCTTATGCTGGGATAATTGGGGTCACAAGTCCAACACATTATTATGTACACTTGGATCGGGTTGGCTTTTCGGCTGATGATCTACAAGAACTTGTCCATTCTCTGTTCTATGTGTATCGAATGAGCACCACTGTCATTTTTGTCATTGCTCTTATTTGCTACGCTCACTTGGCAGTATCTCAGTTGAGATAGTTTATGAAGTTTAAGGATGCTTCTGAGATATCGTCGAGCTATGGTGGTGTTATTGCACCTGGAGCCATTACCGTCCCTCAACTTCCTAGATTGAATGAGAATGTCTGCAGCCCCATGTTCTTCTGTTAAAAAAATTGAACTATTATTTTGTAAAGGCTCCTAGATTTGGCAAAACTTTAACACTGTTCAAGAGCATGCTTGTTTTGGACCTTTTGTTT
This sequence comes from Hibiscus mutabilis, assembly GCA_019671005.1. Taxonomy (NCBI): domain Eukaryota; kingdom Viridiplantae; phylum Streptophyta; class Magnoliopsida; order Malvales; family Malvaceae; genus Hibiscus; species Hibiscus mutabilis. The sequence continues at coordinate 20,682,687 of CM033711.1, forward strand.
ACCAAGTTTTTGGGTGGTTACAATGTTATGTAAACATGAATGGTTGTTGACTGGTCAAGGTCCACCTCTCTAGTGACGTGATTGGCCTGGTCGAATTTCTTAAAAAAAACAAAGTGAAAACCCGAAAGGGCACTTTGAGAAAAACAATCTAAAGTGAAAACTCGAAAGGGCGCTTTAAAGTAGTGGACCAAAAATGTAGAATGAAGGTCTCAAAGGCTAATCCCAAATGTGAGATAAAGTGTTAAAGCCGAACGGGAGTCAACGAGGAAGCCTAATGAAGAAAAATCCAAACGGGTCTTCCAAGATGCGGAAGCTACCTAATTGATCTCAATATGCTATAGTTCATGCATCATGCATAGAAATTAGGATCGTGGTAACCCGCATACAAGAATTTTTAATCTTTTTTGACAGGAAATGATCAAAGATAGAATTTCTAATGTGAGGAGTTCGCCTAACAAAGATAGAGCTCCTAATATGAAGAGTTCACACTGCAAAGATAGAGCTTCTAGTATGAAGAGTTCATCCAGGAAAGATAGAATTCCTAATGTGAAGAGTTCACCCAACAAAGATAGGGCTCCTAACGTGAAGAGTTCGCCCAACAAAGAATCTGAAGCTCCCAATAAGAAGAGTGTGACAAGAAAAGAATCTGAAGCTCCCAATAAGAAGAAGTTGTTAAACAAAGTGTAGATTTTCTAATAAGAAGAATTTACCAATTCGTTACTTCTACAAAAAGGAAGACCAATATCGCCAAGAAGAATAAATTAGTTCCTAATAAGAAGAATTGGTTCAAATTTCATGGTCAGTTCAAGAGGGAAGGAGTGAGAGTTCGTAACAAGAAGAAATTGAAGCTAAAAAACGATGGTCAGATGTTCGAGGCTAAATTCGTGTATTCTTAGTCTTTGCCCGGTATATGTATATAATAATAATAAAAACATAGCCAAATAAATAAATAACAATCCAAAAATCAGTCTAAATAAAAAACAATTATAATGTCCATATTACATTCTCAGAGCCCATTTCAAATTACAAGGCCCATTTACAGTTATCATAATCTTTCTCTAACCCATTCACAGCAAATTAAGCCCAAAAAAACACAAATAAGCCTGAAAAACCTCCCCCTCCCAATTTTGAGATTCAAGGGACACGTGGCAACTGTTGATTGGTCTAGAAGCTTATCACACGGATAATGGTTTTTTTGGCCACTGACGTCATGCATGTGATATCTGCGATGACGTCACGACGCATTATCTTATATAAAGGAAGAGCGAGAAATTATCATACATTAATGGTGTAATTATTTCGGCAATAATTGTGGAAGAGAGAGAGAAACTTACCAAAGCTAAAAGGTCGTCTGAAAGTTGAAGTGTTCATTGGAGAAGACGATCGGTCGCCAGAGGCTTTGCCGGAATCATCGTCGCGCATCGCCAGAAGGTAGATCTTATCACTCTTTTTTGTTTCCTGCAAGAATAAACACAAGCAAATGTTAAATCCAAGTATAAAACCTAAAAAATAGTAGCCATTTTTTTTATAAAAAAAAGAAAGAGGAAAAGGCGTTGCTTATCTCATTTGGAGTTCAACAGGTAAAGATCTGTTCGGACAGAGTTGAAAAGTGAGTGTTAGGAGGGTAAATAACCCTAGGTGGTCAGAGTTGGGAGGCTCTGTTGAGTCAGGTTCTAGATTTAGGTTTAGGGATTGAAACCGAAAAAATCTAAAAATGGGAATTTTGGCGCGACAGAGGTACCGCATGCAAAAATCACTTCACGGCGCCCGACGAACACTAGAGTTCAGTCAGAGAATGGTGACTAAGGATCAAGGGGCGGCTATGGTGGCAAAGCTTAGCTGGAAAGGATAAAGTTCATCCTGTTCATGAAAAACATGGATGAACATTCATCCAAAAAGCTTGAGTTTGATCTATCTCTAGCTTATTTTCTGGGTTTGAAAGTGTTTTTCTAGAGAGAAGGCAGAGAGAACGGGAGAGGAGGGAGAATAAGGCAGGGAAAAATAGACGAGTTAGCTCAGATCGGGGTTCTTTATAGCCTGAGTCAAACGACACCATTTTGGTGTCGGGTTGACTCAACCTGCGCGTTTTTAAATGGGTTGGGTATATGATCCTCACCATTCTTCTTGAATCTTTATGGATTTGGCCTTTCTTTTGTAGTCCTTGCAATTTGGTCACTAATACAATAAAATTTAAGCTCATTAACTTGCATTTCTTTCAATTTAGTCCCTAATTTCATTTGTTGCTTTGGTTAATTTTGGATTGATGCATGGTTTTAAAATAACATATAGTATGTTATTAGATAATTGAATTCACTTAGATATAGTTGTTAGAGTCTTAGATACTAAGTTCTTTAATTAAGAACTAAATAATTAAGACAGGAGAGATCATTGTAGCAAATAAATGTGTATTAAGTGGAAAATATTTAAGTTCTAATTTGAATAGTGTCTTATTGCAATAAGATGTTATTCAATGAGGCTTTTAAGTAGAACATTTGATACTTATTTTAACTTAGAATATGAAATTTAGTTAATCGAATTAAAGCTTTAATTAGTTTTAGTACTTTAATTAATTAGATTCACTAATCAAATTAAGAATATTGTTCAATTTAGGGTTTTAATAGGAACAGTGCCTAAGCAATTGAGTGTTATTTCATAAACACCCTAAATTTAATAATATTCATAGTCTTTAAACAACTTAATCAATTAGAACCATTTTAAGTTAGAACTTAAAATTGACAAGACAATAACTGGTCATGCATTAAAACTTTTTATGTTGGAAATATATTTTTGAATGTGAATCGGAGTGTCCTAAAGTAACTGGACGCTTCTAATCTCATATTCAGATAAAAATATATTTTCTTATAAAAGAATATCTCCATTTGGAATTTAAATTCAATTAATAATTAAGGGTTAAATTAAATTCAAATTATTATTTGAAATGCCAAAATGCCACGTAAAATTAAAAGGTACCGATAACGGACGTTTGTGGGGTGCTGATCCTTCCCCACACGTAACCGACTCCCGAACTCAAAATTTAAAGAATCGAATCTCTGGTTGTTTTTATGGTGTCCGGTCTACCAAAGTGACCGGTGACGACTCTAAATGTTTTTAGATTAAATAAAAAGGAAAATCAAATTATTGGTCTAATTAAATAAAAAAACTCGATCTAATAAGAAAAATAAATTTTCAAGATAAAATGAATTAAAAATGGTCAAAACCCTATTTTGCAAAATAAATCGTCAGGCTATTTTCACACCTCGGTTAAAAATGGTCACGACATATGTATATACATTTTATTGAAAGAAGTGACTTGGTATAGTAAATACATTCTATTAATTTGATCCCAATTTAAACTAATTAAATAAATTTAACATTCATATTTGAAAATTTTATTTTAGTAAAGTTATGGTGTTTACCAGTTAGTGGTGACGTTATGGTCATAGTGTATTTGTTTCATTAGTATGTCAATTGTCTAGTAGTGAAGTGATTATATATATCGAGTTATCTCATAAATCATCCTTTTTTTCGTTTTTTGGTGGTTTCTCAAGTCAAAAAGATAACCGAACTATGTTCGTTTTTATTTTTATTTGTCTTTTCCTTTTCATCTATTCAAATTTATCAAAATATATTTTAATATTCTCAAATGGCAATCAAACTTCAATTGAATCAAAAGATAAAACTTTTTGATCTGTCAATTTTATCGATTAAATCGATTTTGAAACCAAACAATGTCAATTTTTTGTCAAATAATTTTTTTTTTCACTTTTGAGATTGATCGACAACCAATTTATTCATAAAAAAATTGACTTTTTGTGGTAACTATAGATCTAAAATTTTATGGTTTTATTTTGGAAATAAAATTTTAACATGCCCTAACCACAATGACCATAATAAAAGTGAATTATAAATTCAATGATTTTAATACATATTTCAAAAGTTTGATGATCAAAGTAGAAATACTTTAAAAGTATAATAACGACCAATTATTCTAGATTAACTGATAATTTATTTATTTTATTTTATTTTATTTTATTTAATATTTTTAATGTGGTCTTTATAATAACATATGCTCTATTTTACTTTTGAGTAAAATTCACGCATATCTTGCAAATAATGTTTTTGAACCTAAATTACTAAAGGAATGCATGACACATTTTATCACTCGTACCCTTTCTGAAGTTGGGTTTCGTTATATCTTTGTTAATTATTGACCAAACATAAAAGTTGTCTTATTATGGTTGTAACCATTCTACTATGAAATTTGAAATTGGCTTAAGAGTTCAACAAGACTTTAAACTTTTATAAAAAAAAATTAATTAAGCTCTTAATTTTTTATACTCAATTAAGCCTTTAAACTCAAGAAAAAAAAAATTAACTTAGCCCTTTGACCAATGTTAACAGTTAACATTTAACAATTTTTTTATTTTTTTAAAATATAAAAAAAGAAAAAATTATAGAAAATTTTAAAAAATATTTTAAAATATAAAGGAAATATTTTTAAATCTCAAAATTTATTTTAAAATAATAAATAATAATTTTTCAAAAGATTAAAATATTTGTAAAAAATTACAAAATTAAAAGGATTAAAAATATTAAACATTATTATCATACAATTATAAAAAATAATTTGAAAAAATATTTTTTTGTATATTTTCTAAAATATAGTTTAAGAATTAAAATAACTTTTATCGTTTTATATTTTTTTTAAATTATATTTATACTTGTACAATAATATTTAATTTTAAAATATTTTAATCTTTTGAAAATTTATTATTTTAAATAAATTTCTCAATTAAAAAAAACTTTTTTATATTTAAAAAATTAGAATTTTCCAGATTTTTTAATAAAAATTAAGATTTTTTTTCTGTTTTTTAGATATTTTTTAAAAATTAAAAATTCCTAAAAATGACAAATGACATTATAATTTTTTTTTTTAAAAAAAACTCATTAAAGTTAACAGTAAACTTTTGTTAAAGGTCAAATTAAAATGCTTAATTGAATGCAAAAAATTTAAAGACTTAATTATTTTTTTTATAAAAATTTAGGGGCTTATTAAAACCTTAAGCTTTTGATATTTAACATGTAGGCTAATAATATTATTGCAATGTCTAAATTGATAATATTATTAAGTATCGATATTAAAATTAAAATTTGAATTCAAGAAAAATAGCTTAACTCATTTCTTTAACAATAACAACGAACGAGTTATCAATTTAGATCTACTAATAATATTATAAAATAGATGAATCAAAATATACCAAATTAAAGTAAAGAAATTAAATATTAAATTTTAAAGTGAAAGAGGGACTAAAGCCACAATTAAACAAAAGAAAGGACAAAATCTCTATTCACGGCCAGGTGAGGTTAGCAAAATTAACATCCATTAATAGTTCCGAAAACTCGTTACTTCACAGACTATGGGCTCTTTTTTCCACTTCACAAAAATCACGAAAATGCCACTGTAGTCTAAATATTTTACTCCCTCTAGATTCAAAAACTACAATCCAGAATTCCAGATCTCCGCAAACCCGCCACCGCTGGCCGCCGTCGGTTTTGTTTTTCAACCAATGAAACTTCTCGGCAATGCCGAGTTCCTCAAGAGCCAAACGGCGATCAAATTCGCGGCTTTCGTTTTCATCTCCGTTTCATTCTTTTACTTAGGCAAACACTGGTCCAACGGTTCCCGCCAGCTCGTCTTCTTCTCCCGCCAATCGCCTTCCGCAACGATGTCGTCTATACCTTCCGTTGCTATTTCTCCCAATTTCAATAAAGAATTCAATATTTCTGCTCTCATTATTGCCACAGAACTGGAACCAGCTGATCCAGTTATAAGTAATGTGCAGCAATCGGTGTCGGCGTCAAAGGCATCTCCACCTCCGCCTCCGCCTCCGCCTGAGATAAAGAGTTACGGGATCGTGGATGAGAATGGTACGATGTCGGATGAGTTTGAGATCGGGGAATTCGATCCGGATTTGGTGGAGGATTGGGGAAACGGAACGGAGATTGAGACGGAAACCAATAAAGAAGATGCTAGGTCTACATTTCGGGTTAAGAAGTTTGGGCTTTGTGACGAGAGTATGAGAGAGTATGTACCTTGTTTGGATAACGTTGAAGCGATCAAGAGGCTTAAATCGACGAAGAACGGGGAGAGATTTGAACGGCACTGTCCGGAAAAAGGGGAAGGATTGAATTGCTTGGTTCCGCCTCCCAAAGGGTACAAGTCACCGATCCCGTGGCCTAAAAGCCGCGATGAGGTAAAATATTTTGATTAATTTTTAAAGATATGATGTTGTATGGAATGCATGCTTTATGTATTCGTGTTTTAAATATATTTAACTACTTCGTCTCAACTCGGTCAATACTCAAGTTCTGCATGCAGTCCATGGAGCTGAGTTAGAGTCGCGAGTTCATAATTATAGATTACTTAATTAGAAACAAGCTACGAGTTTGTTTCTTAGCTTTTTGATATTTGGGGTGTTTAGGAAGCACTAACCAAACGATTTATTTTCTAACTAACTTTTTGTTAAATTATTACATGTGTTGAAGTACTATAAATGGATTTGGTAACTTTAGATCTTTACGGAAAATATATCCTAGGGAGAATTGAGATATGTAGTGTTTGGGAATTGAGACTAAAGCAAAGAACTCATATAGAGAGACGAAGTTTTGGTTATATTTTTCTGATTTTGATTTCTTTTTCCCCCTTTTCAGTGTTTTTGAGTGTTTTTTCCCTTTTTACCCTTCTTTTTCCATTTTGTGCTTTCACAAGTATCTTTTGTTACTTCAAGGTTTGTTTTGAAGTTGCTTTTGTTACTGTATGATTTGTTAACTCTTTCACTTATTTGTATGTAGCATATGCAGTTTTCTAATAGGTTATACTGCTTCAATGAATGATAGGTATGGTTCAGTAATGTCCCACACTCGCGTTTGGTAGATGACAAAGGTGGTCAAAATTGGATTTCCAGAAAAGGAAAGGATAAATTCGAGTTTCCTGGAGGTGGCACACAATTTATACATGGGGCAGACCAATACCTGGATCAAATGTCTAAGGTTATGAAAATTTTAAAATCTTATATGTATTCATGAAAAACTCCAAGAAATTGTCTGTGGATTTTCTGACGATCAGGTTCTAATCTGTATATCCAGATGGTTCCTGAGATTACATTTGGTCACCATATTCGTGTTGCTCTGGATGTTGGATGTGGTGTAGCAAGTTTTGGTGCTTATTTGCTATCACGGAATGTTCTAACCATGTCAATAGCTCCTAAAGATGTCCATGAAAACCAGATCCAATTTGCACTTGAACGTGGAGTGCCTGCAATGGTAGCTGCATTTGCAACTCGTCGTTTATTGTACCCAAGTCAAGCCTTTGATTTGATACATTGTTCTAGATGTCGTATCAACTGGACTCGTGATGGTATACTTTTTGTTCTGTCCTATCTAGTTGCTATGGTATACTTTTTGTTCATGTCTTTTGTAGTCATTTTTTGGTTGCAAAGCATGGTAAGGAAAATATTTTAGATCTGATAATTTTTTCTTGTACTATTTCAAATATCATATCTGCACCTACTTCGGGATCTGGCTACCCTATATGGTCATTCTATATTGTATCTGTTGCTCTTCTCCACTAAGGAAGTTCTTCCACAATTCCTGTTTCCTTTCTCTTTGCCAATAATCTTTCTTTCTTCTTCTTCCTTTTCTTTTAAATAAAAACTTGTTTATATTTCAGTAAACATTATTTCTTCATTAGATGTTTATAGAATATGACTTTAATGTTTCTTTTAATCAACTTCTGGGATATCTTCTGATTTACCCTTCTATGGTTTGTAATGAAGATGGAATTTTGCTCCTTGAGGTGAATAGAATGCTCAGAGCTGGTGGATATTTTGCTTGGGCAGCGCAGCCAGTTTACAAGCACGAACAAGCCCTTGAGGAACAATGGCAAGGTAGAAATGATGGACCTAGAGTTCATGTTAAGCATGTGATGAAATCTGATAACTACTATACTCATGGTGCATTTGCAATTTCAACTTTAATTTATACTGAGATTTTCTTTTATCTTGGTTTACCATTTATACTATTTGGCTTGTGCTCATTTGGTGAAATATGTTGTGTCAGTTTGCAAGAAATTATGTATTAGATTTACTATGCAAGATTATATTTTGATCTTCTTTGTTTCCAGAGATGCTTAACCTTACTACTCGCCTCTGCTGGAATCTTGTAAAGAAGGAAGGGTACATTGCAATATGGCAGAAGCCTTTTAATAACAGCTGTTATTTAGGCCGTGAAGCTGGGACTATTCCTCCTCTGTGTGATAAAAATGATGACCCAGATAATGTTTGGTATGTTCAAACTCTTCTTTTATTTGAAAAACAATTGATAATGTGACAATATCATCAAACTGGAATGGGTGATTTTTAGTTATATATGTCCTTCCCTGCATATAAGGATGAATTGAGTATCAGCAGTGCTATAATTGAATGCTTGAAGTTTTGGATACTTGTTCTATGCATCTTGCTGTGCACTAGCTGGTGTATATTGTTTTTAGTGTATGTGCCATATAAAAAGAATGGGAAACCATCTGTTGCTTGAAGGAACTTGTGCATATAGTTGCTTTCCTGAAACTGTGTTGGAGTTTTGCCTATTTTCTTTTTGACCATTGAAAGTTTTACTGACTGACAACTGTATGAAATTGACCACTGGCATGATTTCACTTCTCTATGCTGATTTCGTTTTTGATGGTTCCATTAATTAAACAATATTTTCTTCACTTGAATATTATTTTAACTTCATCAGTTTCCGAGGATTAATTTTTAAACCTATTTTGAAATCTGAAATTGCTAATTCTTGTCCTTATTGTCAGTGCTTCTTGGTTATCATTTAGGTCGTCCATGCTCAATGGTGTCAATTTGAATTTGTTTGTTGCTTAATGTGAGTAGTTTTGAGTTAGTCACATGATATTTGCATAATCTGTCAGGTATGTTGATCTAAAGGCATGCATTAGTCGACTTCCTGAGAATGGATATGGTGCAAATGTTGCTCCTTGGCCTGCTCGTTTGCAAACTCCACCTGACAGGCTGCAGAGCATACATATTGATTCCTACATAGCTAGAAAAGAACTCTTCAAGGCAGAATCGAAATACTGGAATGAAATAGTGGCAAGCTATGTCCGTTCTCTGCATTGGAAAAAGTTTAAACTAAGGAATGTAATGGACATGAGAGCTGGCTTTGGAGGGTATTCTATTAAACGTTGTCTTGCAATGTACAATTGAGATACTTGTTGCAGTATTTCTAAACCTATATTTTATTTTATTTTTGTTCAGATTTGCTGCAGCATTGATCGACAATCAACTTGATGCTTGGGTTCTCAATGTGGTCCCTGTTAGTGGGCCCAACACCTTGCCTGTTATATATGATCGTGGATTAATAGGGGTCATGCATGACTGGTACTTTTTCTTAACCATACTCCAATCAGGAAACTCTCCATGGTTGATTGAATTGGAAAGGATTTGTAATGCCTGTACTTTCACCGGTTATCTTTAATCACTAGTTACTTGTGGCCAAAAACTCATTACTTTGGATCTCGGAAAAGTGATATCTTCCCTTGCCTTCATGTTTTTCATTTTTTTTCTTCATATTTTTGGATTATTGTTTAACTTTTTCCTCGTGCATTTAATATACATATGCATATACGCATGTGTGTTGTTGTTGTTAGGCCAACGAAGCTGATTTAGACTAAAAGTTTGAAGTATGCTATGTTTGTTACTCCTGCTTGATCCGGGTTATAATCTAAATTGTGTGTCATTTTACAGGTGTGAGCCATTTGATACATACCCGAGGACCTATGACTTTTTGCATGCAGCTGGCCTCTTCTCAATTGAGAGGAAAAGGTACACCTTATGGCTTTTATAACTTACAATCGTGTTGGGACATTGATTTTTGCTGAAAGTAGAACATTTTATTCACAAATTTCAATGGTGAAGTTTCTCTTTTTACTTATATATTATTCAAGGTCCAAAAATTGTTAATTTTATAGTATGGGTTAGCATGTCTGGATAGGCTCATTATCACTATGTGTATGATTTAGAAGTCTTATTGACAAGGGTAAGTGTTAATATATAGGGTTCGTTTATAATTTGATTGTTTTCCACTTGCATGTCAGATGTAATATGTCTACCATCATGCTTGAAATGGACCGGATATTGCGACCTGGTGGACGAGTATACATCCGTGATTCTCTTGACGTTATGGATGAACTTCAAGATATTGCAAAAGCCATGGGTTGGCATCCAGCTCTACGTGATACATCTGAGGGTCCTCATGCAAGTTACAGGGTCTTGGCATGTGACAAACGCCTACTCCGCAGTTGAACCAAATGGAAATTGAAGATGTAATTTGACAGGCTAATGCATATCCCGCAAAGGTTCCCCCAAAAAAAAAAAATGACCTCGATTATTGAAGTTTTAACATCGTACACGGAGGTATTTGCAGTCGTCAGACTGGAGGAGGGGACATCAGACACTTTTGAGGTTCTTCAGCTGAAATCGATCATGGTATGTTTCTACAGGTCCTTTTGCATTTTAATTCTAACATATATCACCTGCAACTTTTGCTTTAATTGATTTTCGGAAGGAAATGGTAAGGGTCATTTTTGTTTAGAATTTCATTCGATTGGATAAACAACAGCAAAATATCTATTTGTTAAGCTAAATTCATGTTCTTCTATAGTCATTCTGTTATACATTGAATGAGTTGATCTGTAATAAATCTTAGGTATGCTATCTTGATGGGTTGAGAATGTAGGTTTTCAATACCATAGGTAAGCTCTCGGTTAAGATTTTATTCTAATCTAAGTCTTATCATTTGTTGAAATCCGAATGTATTTTAATTATGATAATTATCCGTATTTTATGTTAGAGGCAGATCCATCAACACAATGTAAAATTTTAAGTTTTACACTTGTTTGGATCGTTGGATGATTGAAAATTAATGAGATTAACGGTAGGAAATGGTGATATTTTTAAGGAAAAAAGAAGTGGATGATTCTCGATTGAAAAGTTTCAATCTCTACCATTAATTTTCACTCATCAAACGATCTAAAAAATGTAAAACTAATTGTAAATGTGATTTTTTTAATAAAAAAACAGGAAACTGATTTGTCTTAAAATAGAAGAGATTACAAATAGAACATATCCCAACATGAAAATTCATGATCGTAGAAAATTAATACATTAGAACTCCAAAAGCATGTAAAATATAGAATCAAGAACCATATCTTTGTGGAAAACCGGAAGAAAAAAAAATCCATTAACCATTTACTTTTAACCTTAAAAGCTCTTTGATTTATGTAAAGTGCTCCGTTATTAGTTCTTGAGGGAATTAAAATTATAAAAGACCATTGAACTCCTACTGACTTGTCACATGAATATGAAACCGTCATAAAGGTAGATGAAATTGTTGTAAAAATATGTAAACAATAAAATTATCATAAAAACAGATGAAGAACTTGCCATAAGTAAGTGTTATTTCACATACAAAGATTGAAGGGAGCCTTGAAAACATTTAGAATTTACTATAGTTAATGTGTTGGAGCAATATGACCTCAAACAAGAAGTTCAACAACTCTGTAGATAAGAAAAACTTCATGGCAGCAATGAATTAGTTTCATTTTTGTTCAATGCAAAAGATATTTATATCATAAAGAAAAAGCATTATATTGTTTACCCGACTAATCCGGATCAAGGTTTGTAATACTTTTTAACATAGCATTTCACTCTTCAATTCAATATTTGTTACAATTCATCAAAACATGCATATAAGAGATGTACACACAGATAGCAGTATTTCTATGTTTTGATCACATTGTTCTAACTAGACATTAACCATATTAAATTCAGAATGCTTCTAAGGCAGTCTCTCTCTTTACCATATTTTGGCCTCCACATCTGCCCTTGACTACCCAAATTCACATTATGACCTTCCGTCCTTGATTTCCGAAACTGAGATTGCACTTGCACTTGAACTTGTGAGACCGAAGGAATCCTCTGAAATTGATGGTCTGGCGGCACCCTTGCTTTCAGAAATTGGGGTTGTACTTTCGATGTTGAGGGCTCCACTTTTGGAGCTTGGTGATGCATTTGTGAGGTTGATGGCCTTGAGTTCTTGTACATCGGCTCTCGCTGTCGGTGCTGTTGCATTTGCAAAGGTGATTGCAAGGCCCGATGTGACTGTGCATGTGGATTCGGGTAGAGGTTGCCATTGTTGCTTGTGTAACCAACTGAATGGTTTACCAAGAAACGGGATGTCTGTGGTCCAACTAACACACGGAGGAGTGTGTTTCGAGTCAAACCGGCTGATATTAACAAACGGCGAGTCGTCTCAAATGCTTCGGCTATCTTTATAAGTTGTTTCTTACTGACGGCCCTAGCAGAATTTTCAGGCTGTCCAAAAGGATCTTCAATCTAAAACAAACATAAAAGGTACTGCTATAGCTTTTGGTGTCTAAGTCATGAACCATTTCAAAAATATAACACAAATAAAGGAAAAGATATTACAAATATTGCACAAGTCCGAGGCAACCATCTCATATTGTTTGCTATGTACTCCCATTGTCCCGTAAACGGGCAGACTCCCAACTCTGAGGCCCTCATATTTATGTCTGAAAACAGTGAAAATATTTAACGATTAAGCATAAACAAAGCTATATAATGCGTCCAATGAGAACGGATTTTCGAATATGATTGCAGTACATGTTAAAAAATACTTTGACCTTCGACATTAACAATATACGATCATAAAATGAATCAATACCTTGGCAATAAGGAAACAAACAGCTTAGACAAAGAACTTCGATTTATGGTCCTACGTGATCTAAACCTGATAATGTTAGACGAACATACTTGTGCAATACGTCTCTCTGCATCAACTTTGGTACCTGAAACCGGAGAGAAGCTTTCGTTTTAGGAACAAATCTCTAAACATATTTAGCATCTTCAATATTACTGAAATAAATGAAATGTCAAACTCAAAGTTTCACATTGCAGCATATTATGAGCAACGGCCTTAGTTTAAATTTCAATCAAATGCTAACAAGATCCAACAATTGAATAATCAAAACCTTTATTTGAAACCCTATTTCGAAACAGGGCATAAACAAGAAAATTAAATAGAACATTTGGAAAAGAATATCACAGTTACCCCATTCTCTATAGTTTTTGGCTTGGCTAAGATTTGAGATTAAAATACCTGTAAGATCATCGACAACATTTGTTGGGTATATATCCTTTAACGGAGGTAAAATTGGAGGTACACACGTCTGCAAGAAAAAAGTAAAATTATAAAAAAATGTGAGTATCTAATACGGGTATGTACTCAAATCCAGAAGTGTGTCGAACCCATGTACTTCAAGAGAAATGAAGAGTCAAGATAACATATACGATCAAGTCCATCAAAACCACTTATTGATGAATTAAATAAACCGATAACAGACTAAAACATAAAAACCACCTGAAAATGGAAAATAACTAGCAAAGTGAGGGAATAAGAGTTGAAACTCCTAGACTTCGGATTATTAATACCGTTAGCCTTGGCCCATTCCTTCACCTGCACAGTATAAACGACAAATGAGAGATATGTTCTTCTCCAAAACAGTTAGTGTTGGCTTGTAACGAGTTTTACCAGTAAAATCATATCACGAAATCGACCATCTATCTCATTAAGCCAAAACAAGAACTTGGATTTTATTTGGCCCTGCAGATTATCGATTGAGATATCGCAAGATATATTCTGCCATTTGCTGACGGTTTTCAAAATAGGAACTCTCGCACCGGAAATAAATTGAATCCTTATGCATCTACATGCGAATGTTATTATCATGATTAATAGGCATTATTTACAACAAACAATCAAAGATAAAGAATAGAAATGTACAGCCGCCTCCAATGCCGAGATAAAGTTTTCTATGCTAACCCTTATATATTGTAACAAGAACATAAAAGCATGAAAATTTCACTCAAATTACCTTTCTGTCTTAAAGCTCTTTGCAATTCCCCAAGTATACTATGTTTCTGCTTCTTTCCATCAGATGAAATACACGAACCATAAGAGACCTCAACAGAAATATCCAAGTCACCCCGCCGAGTAAAGAGATTCGACACAAAGGATCCAAACGGCTCCACAGTTGCACCTGTTTCAACCATATACGTCATTTACATGCATCTTAATTACCAAAATCTTTAAGCACTAGATGCCGAATTCAATTAGAAACTCTAAAGTTATCCTAAATAAGTACAGTCTTTCCACACAAAACTCCGGTGCTTCTAAGAATTGATTAGGTCGGTTCCATCATAATGGGAAAATGCCAAACAATTATATCCAAAAACAAAACTTGCTTAAGCCATTTATGATCAATCAATATCAAGAACTGAGAACAACCATCTAGAAAGGTAACATAAAAATTACCTCTTAAACTTTCATAGATTGAACGATTTCGCCAATTCATCGATAATCTTAAACCTAGTAATCCAGTCTTCTTGCAAGGGCTTGACCACTTCAAGTATTTCCTTGAGAGTAGACTCTACTTGTCTATATGGATTCATCCTCGTTTTCTAAATAAAAAAATCACTTTTAACACAAATTTGCTCCTTTTAGAAACTCAAATTTCCTAAATTATTTCAACAAAAACAAAACAAAAGTAATATTTTAAAAATCAATAAGCAAACCTTTATTGACTTAGTTATCATGTTATATAATAAAAAGAAAGAACGCATGCATTCAGTAAATGTAAATTAACCCTCAGGCATTTAAACAAACACTTAGCAGGCATAATTGCAAACAAATAAGATGCAAAACTAGATTTTACCTTTAAAAAACAATGAAAAATCAACTCTTTTTTATCCTCGCATGTTCTTGATTTCCGTTTTGTTGACTGAATTTCTTCTCTCGGAGTTCGGAGACACTGCACCATTAAAGAACAAGAAGCATATTTTGAAGACGAAACCCAGGAAAATTTCCATCGCCCTTCATGAAATAACGAAACCAAATACTATTTTACAATGTACATTACTGTTTTCTACAGAAGAAAGTGAGGGGGTCTTCTTTTCTTTTTCGTTTTGGACTTGATTTACTAAAGGAAGGGGTAATCTTTTTCTTTCATTCTTTTTACCTTTATGGAATTAAAGAATGATTCGGAATTTAGGAGGAAAGGGGGCGGAAACAAAGACAGAGAAACAGACAGTCGGGACTCAGTGAGTCAATATGAGTGCTTTGCTGAGTGGGTAAAAGCTTGAGAGAGAAGAAGAAAAAGATGATGAACTCATGATGATGCTAAGATTTTTTTATATATATTTTCTCGGAAAATAAACAAGAAAAAGCTTGGGCTTACCTTTTTGGTCTTCGTTGGATATGATTTCTTATTGGGTAGAGTACACAAATGGTCACTAAACTATTCTAAAAATATAAAATAGTCATCAAACTTTTAAATATTATATAATGTGTATTAAATTTTATTTTTTGTTATAAATAATCACTAAACCGTTAACTGTTGTAAATTGGGTGCTATGACAGTTACATAAATTTAAACAATATAACATTTAATCCTCTATATTGATCATTTAATCAATTTATTCTTAATTTGAATCTCATTATTAATGTCTAAATTGATTAAATGTGTAAATATTGAAGATTAAATATGTTATTATACAAATTTTCCTAACTATCATGTCTCCCAATTAACGACAGTTAATGGCTAAGTTATCATTTTATAATAAAAACTAAGTTTAATAACTATTATATAATTTTTAAAAATTTGGTAACTATTTTATATTTTAGGAATAATTTAGTGACTATTTGTGTATTTTAAGAGATTCTGTAACAAAAATTAAGTTCGATGGGCTTGTTTTCCTTTTCGTTTCTCGAGAAAATTTGCGCTTGGGGAAGCGAAAAGACGTGAAGAAATAGGCTTGGAAAATCATGCTCTAATGGCTTTTTTTTTACTATTTGTATTCGATTCACTTATCGATAAATTCAGATTATATTCTATAGGTACTCAATAAAAGATGATTTTTTCAACTCAGATTTCTTTATTTATAATATCAGAATTCAAATTCTTAGCACATCATACTGCTAGACCAATTAATTGTTGGTAAAAAAAACTTGTTTTAACAATTTAATATTTAAAATTATTAAATATGTAATGAAATTAATTTTTTAATTGAAAGAGAGCTTGTTAAAATTTACTGATCCGAGTTAGGTACTTTTTTTTATGAAAGAAATTAAAAATTTTTGTCAGCATGATATAAATATGAGATAATAGACGAATGACAACACATTAAATCTTCCAAATCAAACACAAAAATATCATATACTGTATAGTATGGAAAATTCTTTTTTTAAATATGTAGTCTAATTCTTTTTATTTTAGAGGTTAATGATCTAATTTAAGATTTAAGAGTTTAGTTTGTATGTTAAAATGTAAGGTTTGGGGTTTAAAGTTTATTTTTTAACCATTTGATTTTTTTTGAATCCATATTTCTTAAGATGAACATTATTCATTTTTTCACTAGGGCACCCGTCGGATTCTTTAACCATTTGATTTTTAAAGAATAAAAATATAGACTTACATAAGCAATATATGCCAAAAAAAATTATTCTTATAATATTTAATAAAATCCAAAAAAGCCCCCCATGAATTTCTTTTATCAGAAAAACCAGTTTCATTCATAACAAACAACATATAAAGAAAACAACAAAAAATACAAGAAAAACAAAGTGGAAGAAGTTTAAAATCGAACCAAAAAACAAAGAAGACGAGCATAAAAAACAAACATACATAGAAAGGAAAAACAAGAAAAACAAACACACAAGCAGAAACTCGATGAGGAAGACTCATCGAACCAGAGTCGACGAGGAAAAATCGAGACAAACGACATCAGCAACCAGTCATCAATTGCATGACACATTTGGAGTTAGAAAAACATAACTACATCGAAAGAAATACAATGAGATATCTAACAGGGTCATCGCGTAAGATTAAAGAATCAACAATGCTTGAAGGAAAATAAAGAGACGGAGTCGAAGATCTTCCGGCGATCAACCACTATAGACTACAAGAGCCAAACCATTGCCCACAAGCCCGAAACCTACATAACAGAGACCAAAACCAACACTACTACCAACAAAATTGAGATAAGAAGAAAAAAACAGAGAGAAAGAGAATTATTCTTTCACGTCTACAACCACAAAACCATGTCACAAAAGGGGGCTCGAATAGAGCCGCGGTTGCTGGTGGTAGATCTCAACGAGTAGTCCAAAAACATGTACATTAAAACTCCTAAAACGAAAAGGAAAAGAAAAGCAAAAATCAAAAAAGAAGAAGAAAAAAGAAAAGACAAACAAAAGGTGGAAGGTCGACTACCAGAGATGATAGAGGTCGACCTCCTTAAATGGGACTTTACGGTTTTGAAAAGAAAAAGTAGAAAGAAGACATGTTTTCAAAATGAGTTTTGAATGTGGTGTATGCATAAATTATGATAGCAACATTATTTAGCTCAGTGGATGAGATTTCAAAAATAATGGTGTTGGAGTATGCCAAAAGTCCAATCATGAGATGGTTGTAAAAGACATACTTATTTTATCTTGTTTATTAAAATAAAGCCATTATTATTATTTCAGTCTTATTCTGTGTGTCTATAAATAAACCGAATTATAATAAAGTCCTTAGAATAATATAATTATTCTTGAATGTCCTTAGTCAAGAATTATTGTGGGCTTGGACAACAATAATGTATTAAGACTAATATGTAGTTGATTGATGACAAAGTGTTGTCATTGACATGAAGATGTCAAAATCAATACATAAGTATGTGTTAGGGAACAACATACTGGATTGATCCACTATGAGCATGTTTCTTGGATTATTATGTGACAGTCACAACATTGCTTATGGTGATAACTACATGTATGATCCTCAGACTTGAGATCATCATTATTTCAACATCGTGAGTGGCATATTTTGATACGGTCAAACATGTGTCGTAACTGACTACACTATAAAGACTGATATTGGATATGTCATAATCCATGTAGCGAAATATGGTTGACCAAGATAGGATTTGTCCCTCCTACATAATAGAAGTAATATCATAGGTCACTTGATTGAGTGAGACTAGAAAATGCATGGCCATGCTCGAATAAATTGATATGGGATATCATAATTATTCGTTTATAATAGTCTACTTAAGATATCAAGAAATATTAGATGGACTATACAAGTGTGACTAATCCATGACTTGTGTCCGATCTAGATATGAGGACAAAAGGATGAAATACATAAAAGAAGTTAATCACAGAAAAAAAGGTTAAAACGAACCATGATTTCATGTAACTTAGGTAGCAATGATGTATTGCTAGATGCCACTCGTTGCTTGTAATATTAGAATTGTTCTGGATATTACTGCTAACGTTACATGAACCTACAAGGGCCACACCCTATGATTGAAACGAATAAATATCGATTAGATAGCATGTGTACAAACTTGTTGTACACGTAATTAGTGAGAAACTAAAATTGTTATAATTATTGTAATTATGGATAATTTCGTTTATATATATATATATATTAATATTTGATAAGTTATTGTAATTATCAAATATTATTAAAGTATATACATCTCTAAAAGAAACCTAATTAAAGTAGAATCAGATTCTACATATTTAATTATATTCGGTTAAATATATTGTATATTTAAGAATATGAATTTAATTAGAATTAGGTTTTTAAATGCTACATAAAGGCATAAGGTCTAGCAGCCATTTATTCATTTTTTTGAAAAACCTCTCTAATAGTTAGAGAAGAGAAAATATTGTTCGTTTTATTTGGGTGGACTGCGTAAAGGTCGGAATGCTATTGTGTCGACTCAGATTCGATTTGGTTATTCCGAATTCCCTACGGATTTCCAGATTTATTAAGGTAACGTTTCATCCTTCATCACCCCAAATTCGTCCCTTGTACATGGATCACTGGTGGATTACGCCGGATAATTTTTTCGCCGCGCCATGGGGTGTACCGGTGTTTCCCAACAAATGGTTGGATGAAATACATAAAGTTTAGGCAAAATGACAAAAGATGCCTCCAATGTTTGCATGTTTTGTCATTTGACTCTTTATTTTTTGGAGCAAACAACCCACAACGTTTTAATTTGGTCCAAATATGCCCTCGTTGTCAGTCAACTGACGGTCAACGGCTGATGCTGACTGGACTTGCCACGTGTTAAGATCTGTTGTGCCACATTAGATGTTTTTTTTTAAAAATACTTTATTATACCCTTCTTTACGATGACACGTGGCTGACTATCATGCTTACACATGGTCGAATCTGATGGTGATACGTGGCAAATATAATGCTGACACATCAGCAGATCTAAACACATGGCAAGTCCAATCAATATCAACCGTTGACCATCAGTTAACTGACACTTTCCATCCAACGGGGATATATTCGGACCAAATTAAAACATTAGGAGTTGTTTGCTTTAAAAAAGAGTAGGAGGTCAAACGAAAAAACATGCAAATGTTTGGGGCATCTTTTATCATTTTTCCAAAAGTTTAATGGGCTTGCATATCATTAAAAGTATAGTACTTTTAAGTTTTAGGATAAAGTACACTGAAATATTTTTTTAATCTTATTATTTTTAAAAGTTTTAAAATGATAATAGATTTTTTATTTGATTTTTAATTAGTCATTACCAATGATAAAGTTTGATAAATCATTTTGTAATAGTTCGATAAGTTTGAATCATCATTTTATAGCATTTGAAAAAAGAAATTTGATGATAATATCGTAACTGAATTAGAAATAAAATGACCATTTTAAAACTTTTAAATATTTAACGATCAAAAGATCACATCAACGTAATTTAATGATCATTTATGTACTTTAACCTTTATTTTAATGTAATAATCTATTTACTTACCTCAAGTTTTTTACTCACTAAAATAAGATATTGCGCGTTTCAATATTTCGGAATAAATAGCTTCAAAGAATCTATCAACAACAAAAGTATGTCATATGAATTAATACAACTGATTACTTGGCAACAAAAAATTCCTTGGCACCATACTAAAATTTTTCAACTCAAATACTGTCTCAATAATATTAACATTCCTTCAATCTATTTCGAATATATATATATATATATCAGATCTTAAGTTCGATTATTATTCTGTATAAATCATTTGTTTTTTTAATTACATTAGTTTAAATTTTATCCTATGTGGATCATGTTAAATGAATTAAATTTGTATTGTTTAAGTCCAAATCAATTTAAATTATCCGTCCAATGTTATGATTGATTTCTGGTCATAGTTATTCAAACAGATGTTAATAGCTTTGAGGAAGAAGAAAATTTTGGGAAGAAAGGGAGGATTTGCGAAGAAGAGACGAGCTGTAGAGTTTTTCTTATTGTTCGATTTACAAAGGAAAACCTATTTATACAAGGAAAGAAAATAACAAAATAAAGAAAGAAAATAAACTCACTAAACAACTACTTCTTAACAATCTATTTATATTCTAAATAACTAATACAATTTTAAAATCAGTATAGTATCAATACACCTTCATGTTTTCAGGCTCAACGGCTCTTTCTCAAAGAGGCCGTATCGATACGGGTACCCCGAATATTGATACGCCCTGCACTAGATTGGGAAACACTGTATGGAAATCAGCTCCCAACAGCCCCAATTCAATCACAACGGTCACCAACGGCTAGGAACTCATTTTGGGAAGTTAAAAGGACCATTCAAGCACCAGTGTAGCGATGTTTTTTTTCGCTAAAAAAAGAAAGTGTTTTTTATTGGAAAATATTTTATTCCGCGTGGGATTTTAGAAAACCCGTATTTTATTTAAAATTGGAGTCGCCACCGGCCACTCAAGGTGGACCGGACACCGTAGAAAACCAGAGATTTCAAAATATCGGGTTCGGGAGTCGGTTACGGATGGGGAAGGATTAGCACCCCCACACCGCCCAAACTTGGTACTTTAATAATTACCGCTTTATTAATATTAAACTTTCCGAATTAAAGTGACGATTAAATTAAAATTTGGTTATAAGTGCGAGTAAATTTTAAAGGCCCCGTTATTCGAGAGTAAACGTCCAACCACTATCACTACGCCTGATACTGGCCCCGTTTACGCTCGAATAAAAGGGCACCGCATTGACAAAATATATGTTTGTTATGCAAACTTAAAAACACATAGCAAATATGAACAAATATAATGCGATAAAAATATAAACAAATAAGAGCATAATAAAATATTAATCTAACATAAATAAAATACTAATCTAAAACATACATAACTATTAATTTAACACATAAATAAAAATAAATCTAACATAAATAAAATATTAATATAAAATATAAATTTAAAACATACTAATATAAAACATAGATAAACATACAAATTAAAAACACAATTTTAAATTAACTTCTACTTCATTAAAATATAAAAATTACAACATAAATAAAAGGAAAGAAAATATACCTAATTAGGAGTTCGAACGACGAACCCTGACTGGACTCCACCGAGATCTACCACGACCTCTCCAAAAATATTAACTAGATCGGACCTAAAATAGGACCCCGATCGAACCGGTTAGGACCGAGGATATTACCCGGTCTGGGCTAGCCGAATTGGCTGCCCGCCGATTCCAATTGCTTTGCTGCAATTTTCCAATTGAAATTGCCTTTGCAATTCAATTTGCTTGCTGCAATTGCTTTTTTTCTTCCCTCAATTCCCATTTGCAATCCTCTATTTATAGGGGATTGGGGGAGGTATGTGGGTGACGTGGACCACCCTAAACCACTCATTTTTTTTTTTTTTTTTTTTTTTTAAATTTTATTATTATTATTTATATATATTATTACAACAATACTAAAAATATTAAAAACCCGTACAAAAATGAGTGATTACTGATTTGCCCCTCTTTGCTTGTTCTTGTGAAACGAGAACAAAGCAAAGATCAAAAGCACTCATTTTTGTCTTATCTAACTAAACTTCTCTCCCTTTTGATCGTCTTCTTTCTTTGGTAGATCTTTATTCTCTTCAGCGCATGTCTTCTTTCTTGTTTTGGTTGATCCACCTTGTCACTCTTGGGAAGCAAAGCCTTCAAAATGGGGGTTGTTTGTTGGGGAAGCCAAACCGAGTTCTACTTGATATATTATTGGTAATAAGCTAATACCTAAATAGATTTTGACCCAGCTGCAACACCGACGAAGAGACAGGGTCTACAAAATTTGATCCAGCTGCAACACTGACGAGGAGGCAAGATCGATAGGTAAAAGTTCTGATGTCTGATCCAGCTACAACTCTGACGAAGAGGCAAGATCAGAAAACTGACAACTGTTCTCTCTTTTTTTCTCTCTTTTTTTGTTTCCTTTTTTTCATTCTTTTTCTTATTTTCTTTTTCTTTTCTTTTTTTTTTTTTCTCTTTTTTCTCTTTTTTTTCTTCTTCTTTTTTTCTTAAAACTTGAAAGTTGGTGAATTTTGACCAAGCTACAACACCGACGAAGAGGCATGGTCTAGAGTTAGTAATGTTGATCCAGCTACAACACCGACGAAGAGGCAGGATCAAGAGTTAGTGAATTTGGTCTAGCTACAACACCGACGAAGAGGCAAGACCGGGAGTTAGTGAATTTGGTTCAGCTACAACACCGACGAAGAGGCAGAACCGAAAGTTAAATTTGACCCAGCTACAACACCGACGAAGAGGCAAGGTCCGAAGATTTGATCCAGCTACGACACCGAAGCGAAGAGGCGGATCGATAGTTGTTCTTTTTGTGATCAAGCTACGACTACGAAGAGGCATGATCAGAATTTGGTTGAAAGCTCATTTTTCATTTTTTGATTTTTTCCTTCTTTTTTTCTTTCTTTTTTTCTTCTTTTTTTCCTTCTTTTTTTTTTTTTCCTTCTTTTCTTTTTCTTGATTTTTTCCTTCTTTTTTCCTTCTTTTTCTTTTTTCTTGATTTTTTCCTCTTTTTTTTTTGAGATACAACATTGATACAACTAGAAAGTTAGTGAACTTTGACCAAGCTACAACACCGACGAGGAGGCATGGTCTAAAGTTAGTAATGTTGATCCAGCTACAACACCGACGAAGAGGCATGATCAAGAGTTAGTGAATTTGGTCTAGCTACAACACCTACGAAGAGGCAAGACCGGAAGTTAGTAAATTTGGTTCAGCTACAACACCGACGAGGAGGCGAGAACCGTGATTAAATTTGACCAAGCTACAACACCGAAGAAGAGGCAAGGTCCGGAGATTTGATCCAGCTACGACAATCGAAGAAGAGACAGGATCGGATAGTTTTCTTCTTCTTTTTCTTCATTTTTCATTTTTTGCTTTTTTTTCCATTTTTTCTTTTCTTTCTCTCTCTTTTTTTTTTCAATTTTTTCCTTTTCTTTTTTTTTTTTTTTTTTTTTTTTTTTTTTTTTTTTTTTTTTTTTTTTTCTTTTACTACCATTAAGATAAAAGGTAAACTCCGAGTAAAATTTAGGTCTAGCAAACACCGTCGAAGAGGCAAGACTGGATAGGATTTGATCTGCTACACCACTACCGGAGAGACTAGATCAAGCAAAACGTGAGATCCATTACACCACCAACGGAGAGATAGGATCTGGATGGAAATTTTGATTTGCAACACCACCGACGGAGGCAAGATCTTCATTAAGTTGGCATACCACCTCTGACAGAGGCATGATTTGCAAGATGTTGGGTGACTGTGCCACTAACAGTGAGATAATTTTTTGAAAAAATTGCCCGGCTTTTCTATCGACTGAGGGCATGATCTAGAAAGAATTTTTGTTGGCATCCGTCACACCATTGTCGGAGGAATCAAATCCTACAAAAGAACAAACATTAGTCAGTAATTGTCAAAGATTTTGTCGCTGATACCTTTTATTTTGGGTGTTTCCATCTTCTTTGTGTTTGGCCTCCTCTAAGACTAAGGTTGGTCATCGTGTTGTTGCCCCCTACGGCTGAAGATGTTCGGTCTCTTTTTTTGAACTTGTTTATATGTACAAGAAAGATTTGCATGAATGTATCTAATTTTATGTCTAAATGCATGTGTCTTCCCTAAATGCATGGTGATTTTGGTGTATGCACTTAATCTAAATGTATGACGTTTGCAACAATGGTTTAATGCAAGATGAATGCAATCTAAATGCATGAATGTGATATGATATTTTTTTTCTTCTCAATGGGATGCCTCTGACTCCTCACTGGTCCCGTCAGGATCTTGGTTTTTTGTATGTGCCCCAACCTTGTATCGGGTTCAGCTTTTATCTGAGTTGATGCCCCAAAATTTTGTTCATTACATGACATCATCTGACACTGTTCTCTTAATATTTTTGAAACTTTAGGGAGATGTATTTTGGATATTCAAGACTCAGATATGAACAAAAGATGTTTGCATTGCTATTTGTAGTTTTGATCCCTTACAAAATACTCTCACCACTATTGTACTTAAGTCGGTGAGGTTGTTTACAAAAGGTATTACTCTAAAAGTGATAAAAACTACAAGGGGACCTACTATGGTCAAGACAGTACAATACTTAACATGGTCCAGTTCAAAAAACCTTCAACACACCCTCAATTGGCATCTTCATGCTTCGGTAAAGGGTCTTTGCTTGTAGCCGTTCTTGTTGAGTTATCAAAGCTTACCACCCCAAGCTTAATGAATTTTTCCACCAACTTTTTGAAGCCAAGCAGTTTTTCAATGGTGTGGCCAACCCCCCAGCGTGATAATCGCATTTTGCATTGGGATCATACCATTTCGGGAAGGGAGGTTGTACTGGATCCCGGTAAAAGGGTGCCACCATATGGACATCATACAGCTGCTTGTACAATTCTCTATAAGAAACTGGTAGTGGAGTAAATTCTACGTGTTCAATGTTCTTCCTCTGACCAGAGCCTTGGCTTGAGGAACCGTGAGCACTTGGCATGGCCTGAGATTGTACAACTGTGATAGGCTTAGAATAACTGGCATTATAAACTCCCGCAGAGTTTACTTCATGATCTTTCTTTGTATGGTAGGGCTTTTTCTGGGACGAACTACCTCCTTCATCAATTTTGCCAGTCTTGACGGCATTCTCAATGAGCTCCCGGATAGCACGAGGTCGAAAAATTGGTAGTCGCGTTGCCTATCAAGCGACCCAAGATCGGACCCTCCAAAGTTTGTACAAATGTAACCACCGTCTCCCTCTCACCGAAGCGGGGTTGGACTGGACTGCTATGTCCATCCAACGCCGAGCGTATTGCCCAAGCTTTCATTATGCTTTTGTTTCATTTGTTGCAGTGTCCACCGGTCTGGCATCATATCATTGACGTGTCGGTATTGCTCCAGAAAAGCTTTTGCCAAGTCTCTCCATGACTTAATCTGACGGCAGCTCAACTGATTATACCATCGGGCGGCGGATCCCGATAGACTATCTTGAAAGCGAAGAATTAACAGACTTGTCGTCTCGGCCGTATCCAGGTCATCCTCCGGCCGTAACATAGTGAGGTGAGTGCGAGGCAGCTGGTTCCGTCATACTTTTCAAATTCGGGACCTTAAATTTCGGGGTAACACCAAATCCGAACAAGACCGAGTTCACCGGGCATCGAATCCACCAAGGTATCCTCTATTCCCATAGCCTCTAACTTCTCTTGAGTCTTTTACATCGATCTTGATTTCCTTTGAAGCTTCTACCTTCGCCCCTCGGTCTCAAACAGATGATCCATTTAAAATAAAATTTTCAGCTTGATTGCCCCGATCTTAACTTCGATGCGGATGGATGATTTATAGGGATCAAAGTACCGGCCTGGTGTAGATGGGACTTTCCTGTGAAATGATCACCAGGGTTGAGTTTTGGTTGTATCTGGTTTGAACGGGCGTAAACCCCGAGGATACATAAGATCCTCGTCCCGACAATGGGTCTAGGATTTGCGGTGGGATTTACAACAGAGGCCTCTCCGTGCTCGGGAAGCTTCAATCCCGAAAGATTTGTGCCATTTGGCCCAAGATGTCTTGTTGTGACTTTGCAAGTTGTTCCCTCATATCTGTTGGACTTTCGCCAACTGTTCTTCAACCTGCTTGGCTATGTTCGCTTGCAATTCTTTTTTTAGTCTTGCTCGATTTTCTTCAATCTTTCATCGTTCGCCATCTTTGTTTTGTACCGGGTCTCGTATGGATCTTGAGTGGACCGATCTTACTGCTTTATCCAAGATCACTATCATAGGGCATCCACGAGTCGATTTTTCTTATTTTGAAAATGAATGCATATGCATGCAAAATGTGTCCTAAATTGATGTAATGCATAATCAAGATTGTGATGATGTTTTGCAATGATGCAAGTGAAATCAATGTGATGAGAATAAAATGAAACGAGTTAGTACCAAACAAATGGAAAATAGAGTAATAATAAAAATTGTACATAAACAAGAAATAAGGCATCAGAACCTAAATAGGGTGACCACTAATCGGGCAGAGTTTCACATGGCTCTAAAGGGTTGGCTCCTACGGCTCACTATATGCAGTTTTGGTGCTAAGAGGTACCCGAATTGTCCTTGCTGTCCTCTACTAAGAGTAGCAAGGCCCCCGGTCATCACCCATTATAGGCTCCTTTCAACCGGGTTCAATTCAGGGGGACCCATTCGCTTATACCCATACGAAGGAACGATATCCTCACGAAAGTATAAGGTACTCGAGCCCCGAAGGTACTTGCTAGGCCCATACGGGAGAACGATATCTCCACGAAAGCATTAGCGTTTTCCCCCCACTTAAAAAAACGGGTTTATATGCCATATTTTAAATGCGTTAAAATAAACGCGCAATTGTAACCGAATGTTAATTTAATAGTCACTTTAATCCGGAATTTTCGATATTAATAAAGCGGTAATTATTTGAAAAAGCTCGACTCTCATTTGTTTTTGAAAAACAAAAATCCCCAAATGAGTCGCCATCTCAGAGCGATGTTTTTTTCGCTAAAAAAAGAAAGTGTTTTTTATTGGAAAATATTTTATTCCGCGTGGGATTTTAGAAAACCCGTATTTTATTTAAAATTGGAGTCGCCACCGGCCACTCAAGGTGGACCGGACACCGTAGAAAACCAGAGATTTCAAAATATCGGGTTCGGAGTCGATTCTGGATGGGAAGGATTAGCACCCCACACCGCCAAACTTGGTACTTTAATAATTACCGCTTTATTAATATTAAACTTTCCGAATTAAAGTGACGATTAAATTAAAATTTGGTTATAAGTGCGAGTAAATTTTAAAGGCCCGTTATTATTCGAGTAAACGTCCAACCACTATCACTACGCCTGATACTGGCCCCGTTTACGCTCGAATAAAAGGGCACCGCATTGACAAAATATATGTTTGTTATGCAAACTTAAAAACACATAGCAAATATGAACAAATATAATGCGATAAAAATATAAACAAATAAGAGCATAATAAAATATTAATCTAACATAAATAAAATACTAATCTAAAACATACATAACTATTAATTTAACACATAAATAAAAATAAATCTAACATAAATAAAATATTAATATAAAATATAAATTTAAAACATACTAATATAAAACATAGATAAACATACAAATTAAAAACACAATTTTAAATTAACTTCTACTTCATTAAAATATAAAAATTACAACATAAATAAAAGGAAAGAAAATATACCTAATTAGGAGTTCGAACGACGAACCCTGACTGGACTCCACCGAGATCTACCACGACCTCTCCAAAAATATTAACTAGATCGGACCTAAAATAGGACCCCGATCGAACCGGTTAGGACCGAGGATATTACCCGGTCCTGGGCTAGCCGAATTGGCCTGCCGCCGATTCCAATTGCTGCTTGCAATTTTCCAATTGAAATTGCCTTTGCAATTCAATTTGCTTGCTGCAATTGCTTCTTTTCTTCCCTCAATTCCCCGCTGCAATCCTCTATTTATAGGGGATTGGGGGAGGCATGTGGGTGACGTGGACCACCCTAAACCACTCATTTTTTGCTTTTTTTTTTGCTTTTTTTTAAATTTTATTATTATTATTTATATATATTATTACAACAATACTAAAAATATTAAAAACCCGTACAAAAATGAGTGATTACAACCAGGAAACAACTAATGATCCTCAAGTCAACAACATTATGATGCAAAAATTGTCTTAGTGCTTAAATTTTCATTCTTTGTATAGACAAACACTTGTGAGCTCAAATTGTCAATGTATGCTCAAGTTTTCTAGCATTTGGGTGAGTGCTTTAGTGTGCAAACATCAACCTTTAGAGAAGGATTTCTGTTTGGTAAGTTTTCTCTCGTTTGAGAGTATTCCCAAAGATCGGTTTGTGAGCTTTGGATGCTAGACTTGAGTTGTGAGTCTAGGTTGTAAAAGGTTGCCTCCTAAGCCTAGAAAAAGGGAAGAATTCTTAATGAATTGGTTGAAATCCTTGGTGGGGAGCTAAGGTAGTAGATATAGGCTTTAGTTAGAAAGCCGAACCACTCTAAATTCTTTGTGTCTAATTCTTAATTTTTGCTTCTACCACTATCACCCAAAAATCAATCTTCTCCACCACTTGGCTAGCAAATCGGTTGAAGATATCGAGCTCAACAATTGGTATCGGAGTGAGGCTCAATCGAGTGGATTAACATCCTATTGAGGCGATCCCAGCAAGCTTGATCAACAAAACAATCAACCGGTTTCAATGGCGTAATCAATCAATAGGCCATCATTCTTTGACGGAACCAATTACCCATATTGGAAGAATAGGATGATGTACTTCACCAAGGCCAAAGACTACCACCTTTGGGATCTTGTTGAAGATGGACCGTTCGTGCCACAACAAAGAAGGCAAGATTGGAGTGCGGATGACAAGAAGAAGATGGAACTAAACACAAAGGCATTGCACATTCTCCTTTGTGCACTTTGCCCGGAAGAATATGCCAAGCTCTCTTCTTGTGTATATGCCAAAGAAGTATAGGACAAGCTTGAAGTCACATACGAAGGAACAAATGAAGTAAGGGAGACTAAGATTGGTCTTCTCAACCTTGAGTATGAGAACTTCAAGATGGAACCGGATGAAGACATCACATAGATGTTTGATAGATTCTTCACCATCATCAATAAACTCAAAGGATATGGAGAAATCATTTGGAAACACAAGCTTGTCTGAAAGCTCATTTATTCTCTTCTTGAGTCATGGGACTAAATGAAGACTTCCATCATCGAAGCCAAGAGTCTCAAGCCCTAAAGCAAGATGAACTCATGGGGTCTCTTCTCACTCATGAAATCATGAAGAAAGGAAAAGAAGAAGAGAAAAAGAATGAAGAGATAAAGAAGATGGGGAAGAAAAAGATCATGGAGCTAGGCATTAATGTAAATTCCATTGTTCTCGAATCCTCCAAATGCCAACATGTAGACTCAATTGGTGAAGATAGTGAAGAAGAAGAGATGTCCAAGTTCTTCAACAAATTCATCGATTCATGAAAAAATAAAAGGAAGAATCAATGATGAAGAATAAGAGGTCAAGCTTTTCAAGCCATAAGAAAATGGCACATTTGGCTACATGGAGCGATGAAGAGTCCACCGATGATCAAACAAACCTTTGTCTCATGGCCATCGAAGAAGATTCAAGGGTAACTTCTAATTCATCTACTTCTACTTCCTATTGTTTTGATGAATTACAAGAAGCCTATGACGAATTAGTTTTTGATTTTAAGGCTTCATTTTCGAAAAACAAGAAATTGATTTCAAAGTTGAAAATCGAAAATGATTTGCTTTTGAAAACCAATTTAGAGTTTGAAGCAAAAATTGAAGATTTTGAACTTAAAGTCTCAATTTTACAAAATTTGCTTCAAAGTTTAGAAAAGGATCATTAAAAATAAGTGGATGATCTTAAGAAAGAAAAAGCTTTGATTTCCAAGGAACTTGAAAAGAAAAACAATTTTGGAAAATCAAACTTTTATCAAAGACAATCTAGTGCCCCTAGATTGTTGAATGAAAAATGTTTTAGAAGTATTTGGGTTCCAGAAGAACTAATTACTTCAAATAAAAAGGATAAAATTGTGAAATGGATTCCTAAGGGGAATAAACTTTGTGCTACTAATGCCTATGGATCCAAAGTAATTTGGATACCAAAAATTACTTGATTGTCTTATTTTAGGTATGATGGAGAATGATCAACAAAGTACAACATTAAGGGGGAGCTTCATACACATAAGAAAGATCACTTGAAGAAGGAAGGATTTACCTTTGGTTCAAGTGGTAAAAATTTTAGTTGAATTTATTTGCTTTATTTATTTTAATTCAACTAGGTAATCATAAATTGTTAGACTAACCATGTGTTTGATGCTTGAGTAAGGGGGAGCCATTTTTAAACAAAACTCTTATCTTTTTCAAACTTTATTTTTAAACCTCCATTGTTATATTGAACTTAAAATTACATATTTCTTTTTGATATAATAAAAGGGGGAGAAATAGTTTGAAAAATTGATTTTTCAAATGAATAAAGTTGAGCTTTTATCTTTTTGTATCTTTAATCTCTTATCCAAAAATTATTTTATAAAGGGGGAGAATCACAAACAATTTTTCAAGTTGGTTTTATTATATCAAAAAAGGGGAGATTGTTAGGATATTTGTTTTGATATAATAATTGAAAAATAGTTTTGGACTAAATTGAAATGATTCCAAAAGTATTTTTAAGTCCAAACAACTTGAAAATATGTTTGATGGGTTTTTATAAGGCTTTGGAAGGATTCAAAATGTTTTAAAGTAGTCAAACTCATGTTTTCAGCATGACCGTATCGATACAGTATACCCCGTATCGATACACCTTAGGGTTTCAGTTATAGTAACCTTCATTCTGCCAAAACCCGTATCGATACAGGCAAGTCTGTATCGATACGGTGGTTAAGCATTTCGATACGCCTCTTGGTGTTTCGATACGCCTACGTGGTTAAACCCCCAACGGCTATTTCCAAACAAGTGTATCGATACACCTTCATGTTTCCAAGCTCAACGACTCTTTCCCAAAGAGGCTGTATTGATACGGGTACCCCAATTATCGATACACCCTACACCAGATTGGGAAAAACTGCATAGAAATCAGCCCCCAACGGCTCCAATTCAATCCCAACGGTCACCAGCGGCTATGAACTCATTTTGGGAAGTTAAAAAGACCCTTCAAGCACCAGGAAACAACAATTGATCCTCAAGTCAACAACATTATGATGCAAAAATTGTCTTAGTGCTTAAATTTTCATTCTTTGTATAGACAAACACTTGTGAGCTCAAATTGTCAATGTATGCTCAAGTGTTCTAGGATTTGGGTGAGTGCTTTAGTGTGCAAACATCAACCTTTAGAAAGGGATTTCTGTTTGCTAAGTTTTCTTTTGTTTGAGAGTATTCCCAAAGCTCGGTTTGTGAGCTTTGGATGCTAGACTTGGGTTGTGAGTCTAGGTTGTAAAAGGTTGCATCCTAAGCCTAGAAAATGGGAAGAATTCTTAGTGAATTGGTGAAATCCTTGGTGGGGAACTAAAGTAGTGGATGTAGGTTTTGGTTAGAAAGACGAACCACTCTAAATTCTTTGTGTCTAATTCTTAATTTTTGCTTCCACCACTATCACCCTAAAATCAATCTTCTCCACCACTTGGCAAGCAAATCAGTTGAAGATATCGGGCTCAACACTTTCCTAAATTAGTGGCTAAAGTAGTGTCTAGACCAGTATTTAAGATATCTTCATGTGTTTAATGCTTATTAAATACGTAATTTTCCAGTCATGTATTGTTATAAAAAACTGGTAACACAATATTAGTAAAGAAAATGTTCTCGAAAACTTGAAAAAGAAATTGCATTTCAGAGAAAACAAAATCTTGAGAGATAAAAAAAATAAGTTTTTAAGTCAAATAATCTATATCCTTTAATGTGTTTACGTTAGCCAAGAAATAAACATTTTGTGGATCTTGCATGCATTTTAGTTTGAGGATATGGTAATATGGAAGTATATGCAAGACAGCCAAACACCCTAAAATTATTAGTTCTTGGTTTTTGTTGAAACAACATTTTAAAATGTGTTTGGTTATCTAAAACAGGTGTAGGGGTTAAATAGATTTAGAAAACAGAATGTAAAACACAATCCACCCAGAAATTAAGAGGCAACTTTGCTTGAATTCTTAAAGCTCTAGCAACACAATAAGTATGTGTTGATGTTTTCTTTCAACGATATTGTTCTGTTGTGGAGTGTTTGTGCAAGAATTTTGATGGATTGTCCTTATATATTTAAAGAAAGTGTTCATATCAAACTCTCTAACATTATCAGTCCTAATGCGTTTTATCTTTTTTAGAAAACTAAGTCTCAACTAACTGATAGAACTAAACTATTAAGGTTCTAACTTCATATTTAAATTTCATAGAATAGATCCAAACAAACCTACTTTTTTCATTAACTATAGTCAAGCAAATAGGAATGATCATATATGCTTTTAACAGGAAACGAGCCCCGCATATTTATGTGAACAAGATAAAAAAATAACAGACATGCTAGTAGGAAATAGTAACCTTTTATGTCTAACTAAATGACATGTATCAAAAAAATAGTGCCAACA
Source organism: Hibiscus mutabilis (assembly GCA_019671005.1). Lineage (NCBI taxonomy): Eukaryota > Viridiplantae > Streptophyta > Magnoliopsida > Malvales > Malvaceae > Hibiscus > Hibiscus mutabilis. Next base: position 20,715,334 of record CM033711.1, read on the forward strand.
GAAATTTCAGTATTTAATGTTGGTAAACGCCGGTACACCCCGTGGCGCAGTGGAAAAAATTTTCGGCATAATTCACCAGTGATCCATGTACAAGGGACGAATTCGTAGTGATAAAGGATGAAAACATTACCTCAAGTAATCTAGAATTCCGCAGCGAGTATATGAGAATCCAAATCAAATCCGAGTCGTCACAGTAGCGTTCTGACCTCTACGCAGTCCACCTGAATAAAACGAACAATTTTCTCTTCTCTAACTGTTACAAAGGGTTTTCGAAAAGCATATTTTGGCTGCTAGACCTTATGCCTTTATATAGCATTCAAAAACCTAATTCTAATTAAATTCAGATTCTTTAAATATACATATATTTAACCAAATATAATTAAGTATGTAGAATTTGATTCTACTTTAATTAGGTTTCTTTTAGAAATATATATAGTATTTGATAATTATAATAACTTATCAAATATTAACATATATATATATATATAAACGAAATTATATATTATATAACAATTTCGGTTTCTCACTAATTACGTGTACAACAAGTTTGTACACATGATGTCTAGTCGATATTTGTTCGTTTCAATCATAGGGTGTGACCCTTGTAGGTTCATGTAACATTAGCAGTAATATCCAGAACAATTCTAATATTACAAGCAATGAGTGGCATCTAGCAATACATCATTGCTACCTAAGTTACATGAAATCGTGGTTCGATTTAACCTTTTCTCATGATTAACTTCTTTTATGTATTACATCATTTTGTCTTCATATCTAGATCGGACGCAAGTCATGGATTAGTCACACTTGTATAGTCCATCTAATGTTTCTTGATATCTTGAGTAGACTATTATAAATGAATAACTATGATATCTCATATCAATTCATTCGAGCATGCCATGCATTTTCTAATCTCACTCAATCAAGTGGCCTACTATATTACTCCTATTATGTAGGAGGGACAAATCCTATCTTGATCAACCATATTTCGCTACATGGATTGTGACATATCCAATATCAGTCTTTATAGTGTAGTCAATTACGACACACGTTTGACTGTATCAAAATATGTCACACACGATGTTGAAATAATGATGATCTCAAGTCTGAGGATCATACATGTAGTTATCACCATGAGCAATGTTGTGACTGACACATAATAATCCAAGAAACATGCTCATAGCGGGTCAGTCCAGTATGGTGTTCCCTAACACATACTTATGTATTGATTTTGACATCTCCATGTCAATGACAACACTTTCTCATCAATCAACTACATATTAGTCTTAATGCATTATTGTTGTCCAAGCCCACAATAATTCTCGACTAAGGACATTCAAGAATAACTATATTATTCTAAAGACTTTATTATAATTTTAGTTTATTTATAGATACACAGAATAATACTGAAATAATAATAATGACTTCTTATTAATAAACAAGATAAAATAAGTATGTCTTTTACAACCATCTCATTATTGGTCTTTGGGCATACTCCAACATTTAATTGGAAAAAAATTTTATCCTTTGAAAAAAAGGATGTCCTAGTCCAGCATGCCAAAGATTTAAGGAAGCAGAATTGACAACATTACAAGAAATATTGTTTGTAATAGAAGGCTGAATTTCAACCTGGTATAAACCTTTAACTTCTTTAGCTGTACCAATCATCCTACATGATTGAACATCATGTATACAATAGAAATCAAAATAGAAAATTAAACGGTATGTATTTTTTTGTTAATTGAAAAACAGATATTGAATTGGAACCAATATACCTAAGATATTATTAAAGAAATATTAATTTCGACAATTCCCATGTGATGAACCCTTACTAATTCATTATTAAGAAGTTTAACAAATTTACTAATAACAATCTGATAGTTTTTGTAAAAAAAGTCCAAAAAATTAACAATGTGGTTTGTAGCACTAAAATCAATGATCCAAGGAGTAAAATGTTCTTTAGAAATAGAACAAGTAAGAATGTTACCTATTTTTTCATTGGTTTGGAATCAAAGACAGAGGAAAACATATCGGCAGAAGAAAGCACATTAATAGTAGAATGCTGAATGTTCTTTAGAAATAGAACAAGTAAGAATGTTACCTATTTTTTCATTGGTTTGGAATCAAAGACAGAGGAAAACATATCGGCAGAAGAAAGCATATTAATAGTAGAATGCTGAATGTTCTTTAGAAATAGAACAAGTAAGAATGTAACACAATGTGTCTCATTTGTAAACAAAAAATCAGTACTCAATGAATCTTCGTTATTGGAAGAACCTACTTAGTTGGTTTTTCTAATCTGAATCTTATGTTTATAACCATGAGGGAAACCATGCATTCGGTAATATTTTTCAACATGATCATGTAAACCACAATACACATAAACATGTTGTAATCATTAATTTTGTTCGGGGTGTTGACCCGTTTTTTATATTTTGTAATAAATGGCTTTGCTTAGCTATTCTATATATTTGTTTATTTGTTATATCTATTTTATACTATATAAACCCAAAAAAATTAATTAGTAGTACTATTTGAATTAAATATATATATATATATATATATGTATTGTTATTTGTTATCCAATTTACTATCATATTATATTATATATTATCATATTATGTTTGATTATTATGTTATTATCCAATTGAAAGAAAGAAAAATACTATTAGTATATTATATTATTATATCCTTTATATCTTTATATTATCATTAGTATTATTATAACTTAAATTGAAAAAAAAAACAAAAGAAAAAGAAAAACTTAGTTAATTAAATCCATATATGTATATATAGAGTCCAAGTACAAACACAAATAAAATAAAGGCCCAAGTTTAAATATCCATTTACACTTTAAAACCAAAATGCATATATATTACAAGCCCATATTGGGCCCAGTAGCAATTAAACCCTAATCCTCTAATCTTTTTACGCAGCCAACTATCAACCGTTAGATCTGGAATAGATCTGACAGTCCAGATCGCACTGATGGATGAAGCCCTAGCTAGCCATCTTCTGCCTTGGGGCTGCATCGAGCATAGCCCTTGGATCGAGAGTGTATCGAATGGCTGAGATTGCATCCAACGCGCGTTCAGTCCACGCCCAGCTCTCCATCTTCGCCCACGCGCGTGTCTCCTGCTCCCACGTCGGCTATGGCAGTCTTTTGTTAGACCCTCTCCTCACCGAGGGCCCACATGCAAGAAAATGCCAGCAAAAAATAGATTAGCAGATAACCAGCATGTCAAATGCATTCCCGACCAAAGATTTCAGAGGCATAAATCGCTAACGAATGGAAACAAAAATGCAGCAGCCAATAGAGATTATTAGGGTTTTTTCTTTTTTTAAAATTATATCGATGTAATTCAGGGTATAAAAGTAGAACCCTAACAAAATGTAAAAAGGGGGATTCATTTAAGCAATAGAGAATATAGAGCAAAAGCCTCGAGTTTTCAAAGATATCTCTTTTCAGGGTTTTTTTCATTTCGAAGCATCATAAGTAAATAGAATTAGGATTTCGTTTTCTACTTTTGTGGCATTTTGGTTTCCCTGGTGTCGTCGTGTTTCCTCGCCAGTGATAAGTTTCCCGATCTTTTCGAGACCGTGTATGGTGAATCGGTGGGAAAACGGGCGTTGGAAGGGTTTTTAGAGGCACGGTTTTAAAAAAGAAAAAGGTTCTCAAATTCGTTTTTGGCGTAAAAGGGGGAGCTTTTCGTCTTTTCAAGGAGTCTGAGTTCATATTTGGGTTTAAGAGAGGAAAAGGTTGCGAAGAAAGTTTTTTTTTAGGTTTCCAGTGCCAGCTAGCGGCGATCGAAGCGGTGGCTCACGGCGGTCGGTCACCGAAATCTACAAAAAGTACGGCAGTTTCTGGGTTTGGGATGAACACCACGACGGTATTCATCCAAATCCCAAAAAAAGGAGAGTTTTTCAGAGATTTTTGAAGAAATGCCAAAAAGTTTTCCTTTTCGGCAGATATATGAGTTCTATACTCGTATTAAAATAAACAAATGGGTTAATTATATTTTTAAATCCCTCTGCCTCCTCACGTTTACACAATTAGCCTTTCCGCCTTTGTAAAATGCGGCTGCCATCCTTGAAGTTTTAGGGATCTTGCAATTTCGCTCCCTTTTTATTTTTGTTTAATTTGGGCTTTAAAATTTTTGATTTTGTTAATTTGGTCCAAAATCCAGATTTAAAACCCCTTGTAAATCCCATATTTTTCATCATGTATGTTTAATTTTTTGTCTAGCACCTTATATTTTCGTTTTTTAATTTCTTAATGTTAATTTATGCTTGATTTGTTTGATGTCTATGCATAATATTATTTGATATGGTATTGGATAATATATATATTTTTTATATATGGCATATTATATATAGTTTTATAAAGAGTATAATATATAATTTTTATAATATATAGTATATGATTTATATATAACATATGGCCTTTATATAATATACATAATACAAGGTTTTACATAATAGACATAGTATATAGTTTCTTATATGATATATATAATATAGTTTTCGTATATATACCCTATTATATGGTTTATATATAATATAAGGGTTTTTTAATATATATAATATAAGGTTTTTTTATAATATATATAATATAAAGTTTTTATAATATATATAATATAAGGTTTTTTAATGTATACATTATACGGTTTTTTATAATATATATAATATATGGTTTTTTTACGACGTATATAATATATGATTTCTCTTGTAACCTATATCACATATAGTTTTTGTAATATATATAATATATAGTATATATACCTATAATATAGTTTTTACAATGCTTTAGTGTTTAATAGGTGGTTTTTTTGTTTCGGTTAGATTAAGTCTTTAGGGTTAGCTTAGGGTAAATTAATTTAATTAATTTAAAGTGTGCGCTCGTCTTATAGGGGCATAATCTTTAAATTAATTAAGTTAATTTTAGGGTTAGTTTTTCTTAGAGCCATAGTAGACTTAGGATTCGAATTAGTTTAATGAATTTAAGTTTACCGTTGGCTTATTGGGATAAATGTTAAATTCACTAAATTATTTGAACACCACTTAATTATCTTTTAAGATAAAATTGATATTGAGATTAGATGGACATTTAATTTAAAATCATGGTTAATTAACTTGATTCATTTTAAATAGTATCATTGGCTCATTGGGATACTAGTTTAAAATTAATCAAATTAATTATCATGGTGCAAAATAATCCATAATTTATTAGGGTTTTTTAGTTTTTAGGGTTTAATTCATTTAGGGTTAATATTAAATTCACCTAGATAATAATTAGATCACTAATTGTACTTCCATAATATGGACTTTTTAGGTTAGGGCTTTTGTAGGCCTTTTGTGTGTTTAATTTTAAGCATTTATATGACATGTATATCAATTGTCATTCATATAACCTATTTATTTTGAATTAATTAATTTAAACCCTAAAAAGGGAGATATTTATTAATTTTGATACTGGTGTCGTAACAGTCTTGGCTTAGTGGATGTTGACCAAATATTTGAATTAATTCTTATCACCTAAAGCTAAACATTAATTAAAAGATGATAAATCATAACACCATGCTCAAATGCTTGCATCATGCATAAAGATGATGTACGAAATTCGAACTATAAATTAACACGACAGTCGGGCTTATTCGATGTCGGTTTAATCTATGGTATGTTGTATCATCACCTTATTAATTAAATGTCCAATTAATTTTAACCTATCAATATGATAAAGCCCGTTCGATTAAGGTCAATTTTCGATTAAGTACGCTAAATTAAATTTAATTTAAATTCCAATTAATTCTATCCATTTAAAGCAACAAATATTTTGGTACCGATTTAATTACGTGATAGGAGTGTTAATCCTTCCCCACACGTAACCAACTCCCGAACCCTTTCAAAATGAATTTCTGATTTTGTGGTGTCCGACCTACTTTATCCAAATGGCCAGTGGCGATTCCAAATTTTTATCGTTCTAAAAAGAATACGAATTTTCAAAAAAAACCACTTTAAATCAAAATTTCAAAGAATCATTTGAGGATAACCCGTAACACCGAACGTATCCATATTTTCGATTAAGTCTAAAAAGGTCGCTACACATGTCTTTTATAGTCAGAATAATTATTAAAGAATTTTTTAGGACCAGAAGATATATATATATATATTATCATATCTAGAAGTAGAGTTCTGATCTCCATTTTACTCGCCATATCTATCAACCAATAATACATTGGAATCACTATTAATGTGAACATAATTAATCTACCTTTCATGCCGGGTAACAATAACAAAAACTTCACTTATAGAAGGTTGTGGTTTCATCATTAAAATTTGGGATTTAAGAACAAGAAAATTCTCATTCAATCTTCTAAGAAACCTGAGAAGAAAATCTTGTTTCTTATATTTCATGGCAGAACATTCGCAAACAGATAATGATTTTAAATTGTGCAACTAAAAACGAAACTATAGGCACCTTACTAAGCTAAAAATAAAATTCTAGGCACATATTTCAACTAAAAAATACTTTAAGCATCTATTGTAAAAAAATCACAATTTAAGCACTTATTTTGTAACTAAGCATTTTTTAAAAGACTTTTTTTTTTCTAATATTTTATAAGATTCTAATAGGATTAATATGTAGCATCTATGTTCGGTTTCAAAATTAAATAAATTTACACACGCATAAAGAGTACGTTGTTTAAACTTAGATTATCTGTAAACTTTTTTTCTAATATTTGAGTGATTATATTTCACAATCTCGTATTAGAAGAGCCAAAAATATTTTTTATCTAATTTTTTAAGAAAATTATTCAGTTACAAATTAATATAATGATAAATAAAACACATTATTATAGATTAAGACTGTTTGTAAAATTCAAAAAAATACCGTTTAAATAAATAAATCTACAAGACTAAAATTTCGTTTGCCGTTGCTGCAATTAAACTGTCATTAGCGTTGCAACGCACGTTTTGCAAAAATTGAAAAAATTAGTTGCTAGTAAATACCCGTTTACAATCAAATCTTTAACTATTTAATAAGAAAATAGTAAGCAAACGCTAGTTTTAATTTAGGTCGCTAAACGCAACGACAACAAAAAAGAGCTTAAATATAAATTAAAAAAATATGATAAGTGGCAGACCAATGGACAATGATACATCTTGCCAATCGTACAAGCCATGTGCGTGGGTCATCTAATTATATTAAGATATTTTATATTTTGGATATAATTTCAATATTTCTGCTATAATTATTTTTTTTACTCCAACAATTAATTTCTAAAACATGTTCATTTCAATGTTATTTTTTAAATATTACATTTGATTACGTATCTCAACACACGAAAAAGTTGAGTTATTGAGTAAGCGTTGATGGCTGGTCGATTAGAGCTGCTCACCTACTTCATCCTCCTCTTTTTAAGTCTTGGATTCAAGACCCAGCAGGAACATTTCTTTCCCCTAGAGTTTTCCCCTCTCCTAAATAGAATCAGTTCAAAAAAAGAAAAAGAAAAAGTTGAGTTACTTAATGGGTAAGTTTAAAATTAGAAAAAATAAGTATAAATTTAGGGGAAATAATATAATTAAAATAAATTTTATTTATTTAAAGACAAAGGTAAAGTCAGAAATTATTTAGAAGAGGCCAATGTTACATTATAAATTTTAAAATTTTAAAAGACTAAAATAAATTTCAACATTTGTACCTTAAAAAATCGTAAATTTTTGGATGAACATGCTTCTAACAAAACATTCCACATACAAAGATTGTAAGGGGTCGCTTCTGGAATTAATGGTTCGACACTCGTGTTTTCGGAAATTGAGATTGCACTTCGTTGTCGACAGTGGCGGAACTAAAAATTTATAAAAGGGTCAAAATGAAATTAAAATTTTTGAGGGGGTCATATTAAAATTTTATAAACTTTGAAGGGATTATAGAAGTAATTTTATTTTATTTTTAAAATCTATTCTATTTTTAATGGAAAAAAAGTTGACGGGGACTAAACCCCTTATGTTCCGCCCCTGGTAGTCGACGACACCATTTTAGGACTTTGATGTTGCATTTGTGAAGTTGAGGGCCTTATGTTTTTGTACTACGGGTCATATAGGCATAGACTAGCACACGACGAGACGAGCCCCACAAATGCTTCGGCTATCTTAATCGGTTGTTTTTACTGACGACTCTAGCGGAATTTTCTGACTGTTTTAAAGATTCTTTAATTTAAAACAAACATAAAAAGTACTGCTAATCTGCTATAGCTTTTGGTGTCTAAACCATGAACCATATCAAAAATATAACACATAAAGAGAGAGGATATTACAAATATTGCGCAAGTCCGAGGCATCCCGTTTTCCCGTAAACGGGCAGATTTCCAAATTCGAAGCCCTCATATCTAAGTCTAAAAACTGTGAAAATATTTAATGATTAAGCATAAAAAAGGCTTATATAGTGCATCCAATAAAAATTGATTTTCGAATGTGATTGCAGTACATGTTAAAGAATATTTTGACCTTTGACATTAACAATAGACCTGACAATGAAGGAAATAAATAGCTCAAACAAAGAACTTCGGTTTATGATCCTACATTGTCTAAACTTGGCAATGTTAGACGAACATACTTGTGTAATACGTCTCTCTGCATCAACTTTGGTTCTTGAAATCGCAGAGAAGCTTTCGTATAAGGAACATATCCTCTAAACATATTTAGCACCTTTAATATTACTGAAATAATATGAAATTTTCGAATCAAAATTCACACTGCAGCATATTATGAGCAGCTGTATTAGTTTAAATTTCAATCAATCGCTACCAAGATCCAACAATCGAGGAATCAAAACCTTCACTTGAAACTTTATTCTGAAACATGGCATAAACAAGAAAATTGAACAAAACTTTTAGAAAAGAATACCACATTTAAAGATGAATAATGGCAATGTACGACCGCCTCCAATCCCGAGGTAAAGCTTTCTATACTAACCCTTATATATTGTAACAAGAACATAAAAGCATGAAAATTTCACTCAAATTACCTTTCTGTCTTAAAACTCTTTACAATTCTCCAAGTATACTATATTTCTACTTCTTTCCAGCAGATGAAATACACGAGAACCATAAGAGAATTCAATAGAAATAAAATCCAAGTCTCCCCACCAAGTAAAGAGATTAGACACAAAGTATCCAAACGGCTCCACAGTTGCACATGTTTCAACCATATATGTCATTTACATGCATCTTAACTACCAAAATCTTTTAAGCACTCGATGTCGTATTTAGCTAGAAACTCTAAAGTAATCCTAAGTAGGTACAGTCTTTTCACACAAAATTCTGGTGCTTCTAAAAAAATTAGAGGTACACGAGTCTGCAAGAAAAAATGAAATGATAAATGAAATATTTGAGTATCTAATACGAGTAGATTGCCAACTCTGAGGCCCTCACATTTATGTCTAAAAATTGTGAAATCGTTTAAGGATTAAGCATAATGTCACGGAGCTAGATTTTCAGTCTAGCAAAACATGTGGCCTTAGTCGATGTTCTAGAGACAAACGACTAAGTTAGCATGATTTCTCTCTTAAAATGTTCAATTTTTTTTATAGGCACTAATAACATCGAATCATTCTAAGCAAAAGTAAACAATGAGAAAGATAACGAAGAATAAAAGAACACTCAAGAATAGAAAAAAGAGTTTAGAATAAATGTGTTTGTATTACTCAGAGATGGATAATCACAAATGATATGAGGAGGCCTCTATTTATAGCTGAATCATCGTACAATGAATGGTCGAGATCAATTTGCATCAATGAATCAGATTGAAAACTACCTACCACACCCTAGCTAACTATGAAAAGTCTATCACCTTAGAATATTTTCATTAGGTTTGTGTTTATATGGATATTCACATTGGTGGATATTCTTATCCCTTAAAATATTCCCTGGTAAGATGTCATCTATTAATTTACCAAACTCAATGTGATCGGGTTTTCTATCAGTCTCCAATGGACAATCCAAGTCAGATGGTCTTTTAGGCAAGCCCAAGATTTTGAAAAAAAACATATTGGGCACTCTGTTGCACATGTGTCTTGGTTGCTAACTAGCAACTGTGACATTCTCGCTCACCCAATCCAGCGATACTGTAACACCTAAACTAATATAGGTTACCCAATCCAATCCGAGGTGTCACATTCGGGTCACCGAAGTGACCCACATTAAAATTTTAATTAAAACAATTTGTCAAACCATTTAAAACCATAAGATAAATTTTGAATTTAAAATACAAGTTCAGAAATTATTCATTTAACAGGATAATGTTCATGAATACACGTTATAAAATGAGTTTTAGACTCAAATATAAAACAAGACGTGGCATACATGCCCCCTAATTACATAGGTATCGTACTCCTCAAGTAGTGTCGAAGGAACTCCTATGACAATGTCAATAACTGCACCATGATCAATCTTTTAACCTGCGATGGTAAAGAAGAACATGAGATTAAAAGCTTAGTAATACAAAACTACCAAGAGATGATAAAGGCACAAGCAGCTATATGGCAAAGCATAATACAGTCATGGTGTTCCAGGTAACAATAGACTCCAATTATGATTCGATATTTTAATAAAGCGTGATATTTGAAGGTAACATAGTTGTTCTTTATTCAATCACTGAGTATCAGTTAGAAAGCCTATATTACGAAAAATCAGAAGAGATATAAATTACGAAAGTTGAACTGTGAAGTTTAGTATGTTCCATTGAGTGCAGATTGGAAGCACGCAAAAAGTTTTAGACATTGGTAAATTAATTTAATAAGGTAGATTTTTTAAAGGGGGAAAGTTTTATTTTAATCACCTAACTACCCTCCAACCGAACTCAATTATGCAGTTCCTCAAAACTGCATCTATAAAGGCTTTAACCCAGGCCCGTTGGGCGTAGGTGCCATCCTAAGGGAATGCCTTAGGTCCAGTAGGAATCACCCTAGCCGAAGCGTAGGAACCTCGACAGTAGGAATCACCCTAGCCGAAGCTTAAGAACTTGATACAGTGAGAATCACCCTAGCCGAAGAGTAGGAACCTGATACAGTAGGAATCACCATAATCGAAGCTTATGAACTTGATACAGTAGGAATCACTCTAGCCGAAGTGTAGGAACCTGATACAGTAGGAATCACCATAATCAAAGCGTAGGAACCTGATACAGTAGGAATCACCCTAGTCGAAGTGTAAGAACGTACTACAGTAGGAATTACCAGCCTGGTTAGGGATGAACCTGTAGAGACTTCATATCATATCCCAAGTACCCAGAAAAATTAGTTTAGGCAATAATAATAATAATAATAATAATGGTATAAAAATAGGAATTAGACATGTATATCCAATATATCGGAAACCAAAGAGCATATTTTTCAGATTAGACACAGAGGTATATTTTTAGACAGATAGAAGTCATGATTCAGATCAGAGCGACAGTCTTGATTTCAAATCAGAGAGCATATTCATGTGTACGTGGAACACACTAGATGAAACAATTTATTTTTCGAAGGCATTTCACAATCACAAGAAAATGGACATTAATCTTCTGGCAATTTCAAACGGATTTCAGAAGCAAGATCTCTTTTACAATAGGGTTCAATATTAACGACTCCAACTAGGAATTCTGGAATTTATGCATCATGATCATTTAGGATACACAGATGTATCAGAAATGTTTCAATTATTTTAGCCAACGGTATTTTTGTCATTTCACTGCCAATGACAAGTTGTAATTCAACCCAATAAGGACATAATGGTGATTTGCATAATTGCAATTTCCACGATTTATCAGGTTTCCAAATCCATTCGAGCTAACAGATCCCAACATTGCGGTACTTACCAAGTATTCAGACATATGTACCTCATGTGTACTCATTTCCCAAAATTGACTGCATTGAATAGTTGAACGAGTCACTTTCATAAAACATCACTAAACTTACCTCGAGCAGTCAAACATGTATTCGAGCAATATTCTTCCAGTATTGTACCACTATCAGCTAACATACACAAGTCAGGCTTGGTAACTCGTAGGAACATTACAGTCATTTAAGTTTTATCGGTATATATATTTAGGATTCATCAATATATTCAATTGTACCAAGTCTTGAGAGTATTTTAGTTATTTCATAACTCGAGGGTATTTCAATCATTTCAATACACAAGGGTATTTTCATACATTTTGAAGCCCAGGAATATTTCAGTTATTTTAATCAATTTAGTCATATAAAGTACTTTTAGCAAATTGGTCTTCAGATATTTATTTAAAAATTGAGAAATCTAGTTACATTGACACCCTGAAGGTTTGAAAATTATTACTGGGATTTCCTGCTTAGATCAGTAATTTAATAGGTGAATTAACAGTTCTATAAGCTCAAGAATGGATTCTTCTCAGATCATTTCAACTATCACCGGTATTCAGGTCCTTTTTACATCTTAAGGGTATGTTCTTCATTTCCCATCCAAGTATTTTAGGCATTAGATCATTTAACCAAAATAATCAAAGTTGAAGGTTTCCAGGTTAACTACTTTATCAATTACTGAACTTAGATTTCTTACTGGTCACCAAATTTATATTCAACATATTCGAGTCTTAACCAGTTTATTATCCTTTACCACAACTTGTACACCTTTAAAATAGTCAATGATAAACACATGAACAATCATATTCATTCATGCATTAACCAATTTACCAACGAGTGTCGTAAAGTATGGAAAATGTAGTAATGTATTACCTCAACTCCGAGCTACAACGGTCGACCTCTGAAACTCTCATGGATCATTCTTGATCTCGAATTCAACGTCCCTCAAAATCTCAGATACAAGGAAATGTGAATATCTTCAATTAACGTAATATGTTACCAATACTTAACTCAATTACATTGCTCTTAGCTGAATAATTATATACATATACATGCTCGGGTTCAAGGTCAGATTCAAAGAATTTCGGGTAACAATTTCACAAAACAGACTTCAAAATTGAACTCAAGACGTCAAAAAAACCAAAAATATGAGCTTTAAAACAGAGTTGTCTTTTTGGTCAAAGTCAATGGTCAACGAGTTGGCTCGACTATGTTGACTTGGTCAATGGGTTTACTCGGCAAGTTAACTCGACTAGGTTGACTCGATTAATGGGTCAGATTCGGGTCGAGTTAGGTTCGAGTCATGTGGGTTCAGGTCAGGTCGGGGCTGGAAGAGAGAGTTCACTATAATAGTATAGAGTATACAACTTTTAAAAGTTGTATACTCTATACTATTATAGTGAACTCTTAAAAGTTGTATACTCTATACTATTATAGTGAACTCTCTCTTGCTTAGATCGGTTCGGGTTATTGGATTGATATAATGTTGGGTTTAACCCAAAGGCCATTGGGACTAAAAATAGGCCAGCCCAACAAACCACTCTTCAGACATAGCTGTTGGTTTAATAACTAGGTCAGTCTGGCTAAACCGGTTTAGAGTTGAACCAATTCGGTTTAAGGGAAAATTGATCATGGTGGTCAGAGATTGTCTCTAGAGCATGTGATCACCATACGCGGCTTAAAATCACCAGAAAATGCCATGAAATCCAAGAAAAGTGACGTTGCAACGTAAAATAACAATTTTAGGCTTACCTAGCCTAGATCAACGGAAAACACGACCGAAAACCCACCAACTAGATTGGAAAATAAGGTTTCACCTCGTTGAAGCTTCCAAGACAAATGGTGCAGTAGATCGGTTAGTGGAGGGTTGGGTCTTGGTTGCGAGATAATGACAAAAATCACTAAAAAAATAGAGATATTCCCTCGGGTTATCAATACGCATTCAAACCAATTTTCATGGCAAACGAAAAAGCTTCACTGCGAGTGGTGGCAAGGGTGTGGTCGGGATGAAATGGTGGTTCCGATGATGGGGGCGGTGAAGTCTACAATGGGGCGGTGAACGGAGATCGAACGGAGGTGACTAGGGGAGGCTTGAGAACTCTATAGATCTATCTCGGTTAAAACCAAAATGGAACATTAAAAAATGGGTAGGTGAGGAGTTAGATAAGACTTATTAAATTTCGATATAATCACAAAATATAGTTTAAGATTAAGCTAGTGTAAAATCTAACCAAAACTATTGTTAGGATGATCAATCAAGGTGATTTGGCCAAGATGGGGTGAATTGGCAATTTAAAAAAATAAAGGGAAGCAAATAGAAAGATAAAAATGAGACACAAGGGATTTATAGTGGTTCAACCTTCTAACAAGGTCTACATCTGTAACATCCCAAAACTCGGTCTAGAAGAATGCTATTAGATTGCTCTCGAAGTTAAATAAAATGGTTATATATATTATTTAACTTAGAGAGCAATCTAATAGCATTCTTCTAGACCGGGTTTCGGGATGTTACAACATCCACTACCTTAGCTTCTCACTAAGGATTTCCAACAAATTCACTAAGAATTTTGTCTCCTTTTCTATGCTTAAGAGGAAACCGTTAAAAAATCAAAGCTTTCTACCCAAAGCTTTGATGAACACTCTATTTTACAAGAAAAGAATGACAAATGATGAAAATCCTCTCAAAGGAACATAATTTGCCCCAATACAAGTTCACTCAACCCAAACTTGAAATAAAGAAATACAAATTTGCTCATTCAAGTGGGTTACAAAGAATTTGACTCTAAGAGGCTCAAGATTCTTGGGTTTGTGCTTGAATGCTTAATACTTGTTCAATAGTTGTTGTAGCTTTAGAAACTTGTTTAAATACTCTTTCATTCATTTCTAACCATTTGGGTAGTTGAGATCATCAATAGAGCCGTTGGTGACACTTTTTCCCGTAATAAATACAGTCTACCAACCTTAAGTATTGGTACACGAGCTATCGTATCGGTACCTGTCATAAGAGGAAAAAGCTGTTGTACAAAGGGGTATATCGATACACGAGAGGGCGTATCGGTACGAGAAGCTTATTATACAAAGGCGTACTGATACTGTCTGTACAGTATCAGTACCGTTTTTGCTCACTGGAATCTGAAGAAATGGTCCATGAAAAATTGTATCGGTACGCCAAAGGGCATATCGTTACGATATAACTGATTTTCAAACTTATGGTTCCAATAAAAATTGACAAGGTAACAGTTATATCATTAAATGCAAGATTTTCAAATCTAAAGACCTCATATCAGTATAGATCAGTGCGTACCGATACTCAAAGCATATTTGGTTCCCAGGTATGAATGGCATACCAATATGTCTATACGCGTATCGGTACCCAATAGCTATTTTGAAAAAAATTGTTTTCCAGTAGCCAAAAATCGTATCGATGTGGCCAAAATCGTATCGGTACTCCTGGATCAAAAACATCTATTTGAGTACAAAAACACTTAGAAAATATTTTGGGTTTTAGTTTTTGACATAAAAATAATTTTGTGCTCGAATCCTTGTCATTTTGTGAGCAATTTTGAGTACTTAAAAATTTATTCAATTTTACAAATATGTCCTTGAAACTCTTTGTTATATCAAAATCAAATTTAGTTTTACAATCTCCCCTTTTTTGATATAACAAAACCCAAACAAAATTTTAAGACGTTTTGAAAATTACTCCCCCTTTCTTTAAAGCTAAAAGATGTATCTTTTGAAAAATTTTGATTGAAAAATTTAATCTCATTTACTTCTCCCTTTTTTGTTAGATCAAAAATCAATGGTATAAATAAAGCAAGATATAAACAATAAAATGCTCCAAGCATAAAGGAAACAACATAAATATCATTAAAGTTCAAGGCATATAATTCAAATCAAGAATAGAAAATCCAACTTAAAAACATAATCCAAAACAAATAATCATAAAGCATAGGAGTTCATAAAACAAATAACATAGGTGCATAAAGTCTAATATGATATGAGATGAATGAGATGTAAAAGCCTAAGGAGTGTCATCATCCTTTTAATCATCATCTTCAACCTCATCATCATCTTCCATAGCATCATGACCTAGAGAATGTCCATGCTACTCGCCATGAAAAGCGGTGAAAGTTAGATCCATCGAAGCTTGAATGGATTCAATGGAAGTAACTCTAGCCTCCAAGGATGTCATGCGATTGTCTAGAGTGGTGAAGCGATTGTCAAGAGTGGTGAAGCTGGAGGTCATGTTCGTATCCAAATATGCAAACTTCCCATCAAGAGAAGCCATAAGAGCATCAAGGGAAGGTAGAGGATGAGCGACCAGAGCTTGAGCAAAAGGGGGAACTTCCACCGTATTGAGTTGAGCATCACGAGGAAGATCTGCAATTCTAATCCATTCACCATTGTAGATGGTGAATTAGCCTTCCTAAAAGACTTGTCATCAATCGGATTGGTGAGAGGTACGGCAAGGTCAAAGGAACAGTCGATCTTAAGCTTGTGGAACATAAAACTTAAGGCGGCACCATCTGTGAAGGATGAGACAATAGTAGTATGGTGATTTTGAACCAAATGGACAAGCCAGGGAAATATGATTTGAGCTAGGTTAGGGCGCTTACCCTCACGAAAGTAATAAAGCCAAAAGTGAAAGAAATGCTCATGAGCATCGAGAACATTGACGAAACCACCAAGTGATGAAAAAGTGAAAGAAATGCTCATGAGCATCGAGAACATTGACAGAGCCACTATAACACTTGGGAAAATTATCGTCTTCATCAAAACCTACATTATCCAAACCCAAAAGATCGACAATAATGGTAGAATCAAGTAAAACTTTTTGCCTATTAGGTATGACTCTAAAGCAGCAACTTCGGTTCTTTCACGGTTGTAAACACAACGGGCATTTGAGTAAAAAACATGACAAGATTTTTGTAACACCCTAGACCCGCCTATGTGTTATACATGATTCTAGGAGGTCACATTAGAGTCACAAGAGCGACCCATAAAAAAATCACGAATATAATTCTTTTCTTTCTAATACATTTAAAACCAAAAAAATCTTTGTCAGCACATTATTACAAAAAATCATAAAACAAAAATCTAAAAAGTATATTACAGATTCTGGTATAAAACAAGACACGACATACATGCCCACTAACTGTACAAGTACCATACTCAGAAAGCAATACCGAGAGAACTCCAAAAACTGATGCCAGTCACTACATGATAGATTTCTTCTAACTTAAGATGGTAAAAACAACGTAAGCTTGGAAAAACTCAGTAATATAGAACTACCTCAAGATGCTGAAGGCACATGCATGTATATGGCTAAACGAAGAACTAACATGATGAGTTTGGTACTAATAGGTTTCAAATATGATATGAGATTTCATATTGTTGTCATACTTGAAGGTAACAATCATTCTTGATTGGATTACCTAAGTACCAAGCAAGATGCCTATAGTCCAGATAATTAGAAGAAAGGTGGATTAAGGGAGTTGAGTGTATGTTTCAACAAGTTCAGATTGAATCAGAAGCGTAGGAATTTGATATAATAGGAATCACCCTAGACGAAGCATAGGAACCTGGTACATAAGGAATTACCCTAGCTGAAGCATAAGAACCTGGTATAAAAGGAATTACCCTTGCAGAAGCATATAAACCTGTTACATAAGGAATTACCCTATGCAGAGCATAGGAACCTGTTACATAAGGAATTACCCTAGGCAGAGCACAGGAACCTGTTACATAAGGAATTACCCTAGCCAAAGAATAAGAACATGGTACATAAGGAATTACCCTTGCAAAAGCATATGAACTTGTTATATAAGGAATTACCCTAGGCAGAGCTTATGAACCTATTATATAAGGAATTACCCTAGGTAGAGCATAGGAACCTGTTTCATAAGGAATTACCCTAGCCGAAGCTTATGAACCTGGTACAGAAGGAATTACCAGCCTGGTTAGGGCTGAACCTGCAGACACTTTATACCATGTCCCAAGCACCCAGTAAAATAGTTTAGGCAATAACAATAATGTTAGTAGTAAGTTGTAATAACAATAGATATAAAATAGACAATTTTTTTAACAAAACAGTAACCAGAGAGCATGCTATCAAATCATGTACTTAGGTGTAAATCAAACAGATAGAATGATCGTGGTTAAAATCAAAAGATAAATTATGTTTGCAAAATCAAAGTAAATCAGTCATGTGCACATGATACGTTCAAACAAAGCATTTAAAACGTTTATATAATACACAAGAAACACACTAGATTGTCTAGTTTAATTCTCGGAGGTACTTGGTAATTATAGGAAATAGAACACTGAACTTCTAACAAATTCAAACTGGTTTCAGAAACGTGATCCCTAATAAAAAAGAGTTCGATAACTAGGGACTCTCCACCTAGGTATTCGAGAATTGGTCTACCAGGATCATGCAGAATTTAGATATATCAGGATTAATCCTATCATTAGGCCTGCAAGGGCATTTTAGTCATTTAACTTCCATGCATTTTATAATTCAACCTAGTAAGGGTAAAACAGTAAATTACAGTATTTAAGATTTCTAATGGTTTATCAAGCATCCAAGTCCATCCTAACTAATAGATCCCAACATTCCAGTACTTACCAAGCATTCTAATTGAAGGTTTCAAGGTTAATTGCTTTATCAATCATTCACTGAGCTTGAATTTCTTATCGATCATCAAATTCTTATTCAAGTCATTCACGTCTTAACCAATTTACTTTCATTTATTGAAATCAATTCAAATTTAAAATATCCAACGATAAACACATAAACAATCATATCTATTCAGGCATGAACCAATTCACCAAATAGTTCTATAAAGCATGCGATAGGTAGTAAAGTATTACCTCAACTCCGAGCTACAACGGTAAACTTTTGAAACTCCTTTCGATCGCACTCGAGCTCAAATTTGATATCCCCTATTATCTTGAATACATGGCAAAACAAATTACATGAGAATCAAAACTTAAACACGTATTTAGATTTATCTAGAAAGTCAAACGCTAAACAACAACTTACTGGGTTCGAATTTGGCAAAACAAACTCAGGACGTCGAAAAACATAACATAAGGGTTTCCAGAAAATTTGACCTTTTAGGTCAAAGTCAACGTTGATGTCAGCAGTCAACGGTAATGTCAACAGTCAATGGTCAAAGTTAACTGAGTTTACTCGAACAAGTTGACTCAACTGGGTTGACTCAGTCAACACTCTGGGTCAGACTCGAGTTTATTATATTGAGTCATAAGCTTTTAGGCCTTATATAGGCCGGTTTGGTTTTTTGGGCCTAACAGACCATGTCAATTATCTGGTTTGGTAGATTGGGTTTAACCCTAATCGACTCGGTTCAAGGCCAGACTGGTCCATAACCTGTCCAGACCAAAGCGTGACCAATACGGTGGCCAGAAATCACCTTTAGGCAGCGCGTGTCCACAATGCGCGGCCTAAATTGACCAGATAACGTCCCTGATGAAAAGAAATACTCCAACAAACTCATCAAAAACTCAAATATTCAAAAGTAGGTCGAAATCCTTACCGGTTTTAACTAAAACACAAAAAGACTGTCGGAGAAACACATAGCTCCGACGAAGCCTTTCCCAATGTCAGAACAACGATCGGTTAGAGGGGTTTTACTCGTTTTAACGCAAGGAGCTTGAATCTGGTGGCCGTGTCTCGAATGGACGATGATGGTGGCTGGAAATGATGAAGAATAGTGAAGAACTTTAAAGGTTTTCATCAAACCTTTAAGGCGAATTTCTAGGCAAATGGCGGCTCATCCACGCGTGGCAGCCAAGGGTGTGGTCGCGATGGTAGTGGCAGTGAGCAACACCGGCGAGCGGTGAGGGAGACCGGGTTGAGCAAAAATCTGGAAAAGTTGGGAGAAACTTTTTGGTGTTCTCACACTCACAATGCAGATGAGATTAAGGGGGTAGCTGGAGAGTCGGATCATGCTTATTTAATTTTAGTGTAATCATCGAATATAATATAAAATTTAAATCGGGTAAAATATAACCATAAATATCTTTAGCTCAGATGGTTAAGCCTTTGTCTCAAAAGGCCAAGGGGCACGATTTTGAAACCTCTTGGCAACACCTCTTCATTTTTTTAAATCAGGGTGTTACAATTTTTATGCCAAATCCTGAGGATACTAAAAAAAGGCATCAACTTCAATTGATTCATTAAATCGAGATAACAAAAATTAAATTCGTCGGAAGTCATTAAAGGTAAAGAAACCACACGCTCTCTATGGATTTTCTGTTTGAAATTATTTAAAGCGATCGATGGCTCGGGGATAATGAGGCTCATTAAAACACTTTTGAAAAATCATGGTTAAGTTTGGTTTTGTATTGTTGTTTTCGGGATTGGTTTCGAAAGGATTTCGATTTGAAGAACTAGACTCAATCTCTTTTCTCATTCTTTTTTAGGACCCATAATAAAACTTGAAAACAAAATCAAAACACAAAAACAATGTCTGCATAAACATCACATTCAATCCAATGATCAAGGTATTGTAGAAATATATATTGTATAGTTTAAAATCATATACAAGTATAAAAAGAATTTTTGGTGAAAGAAAAATTGAAAAATAGTGTAAAAAATATAGGAGTATAATTTTATATTCGAACTCAAAAATTTTAGTTTAGAAAGAATTATTGTAAAAAAAATTGAAAACTATGTTATATAAATACTATATATATAATTTTTGATGAAAAACATTATACAAATATAAAATAAAACGAAAAGAAAAAGAATTTATACCTTGAATATGGGATTATGGATGAATGAGGAAATGATGATGCACAAAGCTTGATGATTTTGCTTGGGTTTGATGAGAAAACTAGCCCCCCAAAGATGTTGATGTCTTGTGCGAAAAACAAAGGGATTTTAGAGGTTTATATAGGGGATTTTTGACCTAGGGTTTTAGAGTTTGAATAAAATTAGGAAAAGACTCTTTTAAAGACCCTAGGGGCTACGCTTACCAACACCACATATCGGTACGATTTTTAGTCGTACTAATCCCTTACTCGTACCGGTACAAGTTAGCCTGTATCGATCTTGTTTCATGAACCAGTACCGATACGCGATACCCCGTATCGGTACTTTTGGCAGCAAGGAGGCCAAAAATTCAATTTTAATCAAATCGAAATGCATGAGTATGACATGAGATCATCATGTATGAGCAGAAATAGATGCATACTCCCCTAGCAACAAGCATAGATACATATAGGAACAAAAACACATAACCAAAGAAATCAACCAAATTCAAGCAAGTTGTAGACACTAAAAAGGCTCTAAGGATCAAGAAAGGCCACTAAACCCCAACTCTCTCCTAAGAGACCAAAAACGCTCTTTGTCTGAAGGTTTGTTAAAGATATCCGCTAGTTGGTTCAAGGTGTCTACATATTCTAGAATGTTGGATGGGATTCTCAGTGGGACATATGGCACTAGATTTGTCACACTTAAGAGGGATGATACCTACATCAATTCCATAAGCTATGAGTTTCTACTTCATTTAGAGGACTTTAGCACAACAACTTCCGGTCGAAATGTATTCTGCCTCTATGGTAGATAATGTTACACTATTTTACTTCTTAGAAAACCACGATATGAGCATACTACCTAAGAATTGTCAAGTATCGGATGTACTCTTTCTATCTATCTTACACCCTCCATAATCTGCATCCGAATAAGCATGCAAACTAAATAAGGAATCTCTAAGATACAAAGGCCTAAATAAGATGTATCTCTAAGGTATCTAAAGATTCTCTTAACGTCATGTAGGTGTGATTCTCTAGGACTAACTTGAAATTTAGCACACAAGCAAACACTAAACATGATATATGGTCTACCTGCGGTAAGATAAAGCAAAGATCCTATCATTGATCTATAAAGCTTTAAATCAACACACTTACCTCATTTATCGTTGTCAAGCTTTGTAGATGAACGCATTGGTGTGGCTTGAGGTTTTACATTCTCCAAGCCAAACTTCTTAAGCATGTCCTTCATGTACTTAGCTTTATTGATGAATATGTCACCCTTCCTTTGTTTGATTTGGTGTCCCAAAAAGAATGAGAGCTCCCTCACATGCTCATTTCAAATTCACCTTGTATTAACTTAGCAAAATCTTGGCAAAGCAATTCATTAGTAGAACCAAAAATAATATCGTCAACGTAAATTTGAACTACTAAAATGTCTTTTCATTTTCTTTTAATGAAGAGTGTAGTATCCATCTTTCCTTTGTCAAAATCTTTTTCTATTGAAAAGTTTGATAATCTTTCATACCAAGCTCTAGGAGCTTGTTTCAAACCATATAAAGCTTTTAAAAGTCCAAAAACATGGTTTGGGTATTTTGGATCTTCAAAATTGGGTGGTTGCTCTACATACACTTCTTCATTTATAAAACCATTTAGAAAAGCACTTTTTACATCCATTTGAAAAAGCTTAAATTTATGATAACATGCAAATGCAAGAAGCGTCCTAATAGCTTCCATTCTAGCTACGGGTGCATAGGTTTCATCAAAATCGATTCATTCTTCTTGAGTGTAACCTTGAGCAACAAGTCTAGCCTTGTTCCTTACTATGTTACCACTCTCATCTAGTTTGTTTCTAAAAACCCATTTAGTTCCTATGATAGACTTATTACTAGACCTATCAACTAATGTTCATACTTGACTTATCTCAAATTGATTTAATTCTTCTTGCATATCCAATATCCAATAATCATCATTTAATGCTTCTTTGATATTTTTAGGCTCTATGCATGAGATAAATGTAACAAAGTTATAAGAATTTCTAAGAGAAGATCTAGTGGTTACCCCTTTGGATGGATCACCCAAAATTTCACCACTTTTGACATAGTTGAACTCTCTTGGGTAGGTCACCTCATTTTCCTCTAGAGTATGTCCTTCAATGCTTCTAGAGGTGGATCTTATGCTTCTTCTTTATTTGAAACTTCATCCACATTTGATGATTGTCCACCACCATCATCATCATCATCATAAGAATCCTTCCTCGGAATAAGGTTATCATCGAAAACCACATGTATAGACTTTTCTACTACTAAAGTTCTCTTATTAAATACTCGATAGGCTTTAAAGTTTAAAGAATAACCTAGAAAAATAGCTAATATTAGGCTTTTTGCTTTTAAGAAGCTTATAAGGTGTTTTCTTTATAATAGGCCTAATCATTACTCGATTGACAATATAACATGCGGTATTTGTGGCTTTCACCCAAAAATACCTAGGCAAATTGTTTTCACAAAGCATAGTTCTAGCCATTTCTTCTAAAGTACGATTTTTCCTCTCAACAACCCTATTTTGTTGAGGAGTGCGAGAAGCAAAAAAATTGTGGCTTATATCATTTGAGTTACAAAAATCCTCAAAACCTAAATTTTGAAATTTGGTTTCATGATCACTCCTAATGTGAGAAATAGAATGACCAACATCGTTTTGAGTTATTTTTGAAAATGTAATGATTTTTTCTAAAGCCTCATCCTTGGTACTTAAAAATAGAACACAAGTAAATCTAGAATGGTCATCAACTAAAACAAATGCATATGATTTTTCACCCAAGCTCATTGTTCTAATAGGGCCAAAAAGGTCAATGTAGATCAAATGTAAAACTCTATTTGTAGAAACATCATTAATAGGTTTAAAAGAACTCTTTTGTGTTTGCCTTTTGCACAAGCATCACAAATTTTTTTCATATGAAAACTTTATTTTTTGGCAAATCTCTTACAAGATCATTTGAAATTAATTTTTATAAAACACTCATGCTTGCATGCCCTAGATTTCTATGTCATAACCATGAATCATACTCATCTTTAGCAACAAAACACGCATTTAAAATATGAATGTCATCTAAATGCATCATGTATATGTTTCCTATGTGGTGACCAATAAGTACAATTTTTTTAGTTTCAATGTTGATAATTTTGCAACCATTTAAATCGAAAAGCAAATTAAAACCTTTATCACAAAGTTGGCTTATACTCAAAAGATTATGTTTTAAACTGTTGACATATAAAACATTATCAATAAGTATAGAAGAGTGATTACCAATGGAACCAATTCCTTCAATGTGGCCTTTGGAGTTGTCACCAAAAGTTACTACTTTCCACTCTTTGGTTTTAGCTCTAGGAATCAACTCTTATCACCGGTCATATGTCTCGAGCATCCACTATCAAGGTACCATGAATATGCACATGTAGCTTTGGCCTTGTAGCAATGCTCTCCCTACAAACAAAAATTAAGTCTTGATTTTTTGTACTCAAATCATTTTGGGTCCATAAATATTAGCTCCCAAAATCTTGGTTCTCTTGGGAATCCAAGAAGCAATAGCACTAGTATTATTAGAAGTGATTAGTTTCTTAGGAACCCAAACACTCCTAATCCTCTTACCCCTAGAAGACCTTGGGAAGCCTCTTTGTTTGTAGTCATTAAAGTTTCTCTTCACATAGTTGGGTTTTGAAGAACTTCCTTTTCAAAACTTGATTTCCCAACTTTGCTTAGAGAAGCTTTGAGATCACCAACTTCACTTTGGTGATCATCATGAACTTTTGGAAGAAATTTGTTTAAATCTTGATTTTTCTTTTCAAAACATTTTGTTTTTCTTATAAATCAAGATCCTTCTTCTCAAGTTCTGAGTTAGTTTTGAAAATGACATTGTTTTGGTTTTTTAAATCAGAAATTGTTTTCTTGTTTTTCAAAATCGTTTCCTTATACTTTTCAACCAACTCATCATAAATCTCTTGCAACTCATCATAAGCTTCTTGAAGCTCATCAAAAGTAAAATCAATTGTTGATGAGTTAGAGGTTACTTTAAGATCCCCTTCAACTGCCATGAGATAAAGATTGGTTACTTCTTGCTCCTTTTCCTTGGATGATTCCTCATCACTCCAAGTAGAAACATAAGCCTTGAGCTTCTTCTTCTTCCTGAAGCTCTTCTTTTTGAGTTGGGGATAATCAGTCTTGATGTGCCCCAAATTCTTACACTCATAGCATATAATTTGATCATTTTCTTCCTCATTGTTCTTGTTCTTGAAATCCCTTCTTCGGTGGAACTTTCTTCCCCAGTTGGATTTCATGAACTGAGTGAATCATTTGGCAAGCATTGTCATTTCTTCATCTTCTTCTTCACTCGAATCGATCTCCTCTTGCGAAGCCTTGAGAGCAATTCCCACTTTCTTCTTTTCCATCATCTTCTCTTCTCTCTTCTTTTCTTCTTCTCTTCATAATCTCATGAGTGAGGAGAGAGCCCATGAGTACATTGAGTTTCAAGGTCTTGAGGTCCTTGGCCTCGATGATAGCGGTTCTTTTCCATCCTATGACTCAGAAATAGAATAGATGAGCTTTCAGACAAGCTTGTCCTCTAGAATAACTTCTCCGAAGCCTTTAAGACCATTGACAATGACAGAGAAACGATCCAACATCTTGGTGATGCTCTCATCTGGCTCTATCTTGAAATTTTCATAGCTCAAGTTGAGGAGTCCAATATTGGTCTCCTTTACATCGTTTGTGCCTTCATAGGTGGTCTCCAGCTTGTCTCATATCTTCTTTGCACTTGTGCAAGAAGACATCTTGGAGTACTCATCCGGTCTAAGTGCACAAAAGAGTACGAGCATAGCTTTATCGTTGACATGTAATCTCCTACAATCTTCATCGGTCATCTCTAACTTGGACTTTAGAATCAGCCGGTCATTTTCTCTCTTCATCGAAATTGTTGGTCTATCTTCCACTACGTCCCAAAAGAGATAGTCGTTGGATTTGATGAAGAGCCTCATACGATTCTTCCAATAGGGATAGTTATCCCCCATTGAAATAAGGCGTTTTGGTGATGGATTGAGACTCATAGAGGTTATTGCCAGAAGTGGAGGCCATATCTTGACTTTTAGTTGATTAAATCACCTTTGGATTGACTCAAGAGGATATTAATCCTTCAAATGAGCTAGGCTCTAATACCAATTGTTAGGATGATCAATCAAGGTGATTTAGCCAAGAGTGGGTGAACTGGCAATTTAAAAAATAAAAAGAAGCAAATAGAAAGATAAAAAAATAAGACACAAGAGATTTACAATGGTTCAATCTTCTAACAAAGCCTACATCCACTACCTTAGCTTCACAATAAGGATTTCCAACAAATTCACTAAGAATTTCTTTCCCTTTTCTAGGCTTAGGAGGAAATCGTTACAAAATCAAAGCTTTCTAGCCAAAGCTTTGATGAACACTCTCTTTTACAAGAAAAGAATAGAAAAGGATGAAAATCCTCTCAAAGGTATATAATTTTCCCCAATACAAGTTCACTCAACCCAAACTTGAAATACATAAATACAAATTTGCTCACTCAAGTGGATTACAAAGAATTTGACTCTAATAGATTCAAGATTGTTAGATTTGTGCTTGAATGCTTAAGACTTGTTCAATAGTTGTTGTTGTTGTAGCTTTGGAGAGTTGTTTAAATACCCTCTAATTAATTTCTAATTGTTTGGGTAGTTGAGATCATCAATAGAGCCGTTGGAGACACTTTTTCCCGTAATAAATACAACCTACCAATCCTTGGTATCAGTACACAAGCTATTGTATTGGTACCTGTCATAAGAGGAAAGAGTCATTGTAAAAAGGGGCGTATCGATATGTGGGAGGGCGTATTAGTACGAGAAGCTTATTTTACAAAGGCATGTCGGTACTGTCCGTACAGAATTGGTACCATTTTTGCTCATTGGAATCTGAAGAAAAAGATCATGAAAATTTGTATTGGTATGCCAAAGGGTGTATCGGTACAATATAACTGATTTTCAAACTTATGGTTCCAATAAAACTGACAAGGTAACGACTATATCATTAAATGCAAGATTTTTCAAATATAAAGACCCCATATTGGTACGGATCAGTACGTACCAATACTCAAAGCATATTTGGTTCCCAGGTATGAATGGCGTACTGATACAACTATATGCATATCGGTACCCAATAGCTATTTTGAATAAAATCATTTTCCAGTAGCCAAAAATCGTATCGGTACTCCTGGACCAAAAACAGCTATTTGAGTACAAAAACACTTAGAAAATATTTGGGTTTTAGTTTTGACTTAAAAATAATTTTGTGTTCGAATCCTTGTCATTTTGTGAGTAATTTTGAGTACTTAAAGATTTATTCACAAATAAGTCCTTGAAACTCTTTGTTATATTAAAATCAAATTTAGTTTTACATCTATCTTTAGCTCAGATGGTTAAGGTTTCAACTTACTAGGCCAAGGGGTACTGGTTTGAAGCCCTTTGGCTGCATCTCTTCTTAATATTTATTTTTTGTGCTTCCTTATATTTAATTTCTTTTTTTTAATCAAGGTGTTACAGATACCTTCATCACTGACTCGGAATAAGCTTGGCTTGATTGGATCTCCCTTGGTGCCTTGGCTTGCTCCTACCTCAGAATAGGGCTAGATTGTTTCCCAATAAGGATTGCTCATCTTGGCCTTTATCGCCATGTAACATCATATCGCTCACCATCATTGCGTACATCCCAATCGTAAGAGCTCCCTCTTACTAGTTATGATTTGCTTTGGCGTGAACCCTCTTGATCCTCGAACAAAGGCTTGGATGTCGACATCACTACGTTGAACACTGGGTGATCTCTCAAAACTATGAAATGCTTCTTGTGTCCTCGCCAAGTCTTTGAACTTTTACAGCCTGATGGGTTAGGTTTTTTGCTCCCTACACCCAATAAATGAGGCAAATCAAACTAAAAGCACGACTATTGTTTTTTAGATGTACTTCCCTTAGCTCAATTTCAGTGGCATTTACTCTAGTTGGCATCAATTCCTCCCATGGGAGGTTTGATACACCATCTTTCTCTAACAACTCTTTACTCATTGACCCTTCTTCCCCGAAGTTTGACGCCTCATCTGCATTGACCCTGCTTTTTCCATGAAGTTCAATGTCGCATACACCTTGCCCATTGGTGGTAGTATCCATTGACACTTGGTATGTCTCCTGGCTTGGGAAGGATTTGGCTTATCTAGCTCTTCCAAGGTCGTCTCCGTAGTGGCAACAACCAAGTCATCTGTCTTGTCTAGCTGAACAATATTCAAACCTCGTGTTTTAATGGACCGGAACGATGCATTGGTTGTGAAGATCCAAAATTCAAACGCAATCGACAAAAAGTATTGGGAGTGCATTAAATCGGTTAAGGAAATTTAAACCAGTGAAAAATTCATAGTCATCCAAGTGTATTACCTCAAATGTTTACTTTCCCTTAGATTCGCGAATGTGCAACTCCACACCTAGTGCCACTCTCACGGTTGGAACACCTTTAGAATTGACGGTCTTGATCACTCTGATTAAATATTCCACTTTCAGACCAAGTTTGCTGGCAACTTTCTTTGACGTGAACAATTGATAAGCTCTCGTGTCCATAAGAGCACTTCTCTTTTGACCCACAGTATTGTGTAATCTAAAATCAAAATCAACCCTATCGCGCTCCAATACATGTGTTGTGTAATCTGAAATCTACAGAAAGTCAGAAACCTTTCTATTGTAGGGGTTAAAGATTTAATTTCAAGTTTAAGGTTTATGAGTTTAATTTGCAGGGTTAGCAATAATTTATATGGTTATAAATTAAAATTTTTTAATTTTTAAATATTGTGATTAGAAATTAAGATTTTAATTTCAAAAATGAAAGTTTATGTAATTTTTTACATATTTTCATTAAGAAAAACACTATATAACATATAACCAAATCCCAAGAGCCTCTTTAATTTTGTTGTGTATGCATAAATTAGATTAGTAACATTGCCGGGCTTGGTGGATGAGATTGCAAAAATCATTGTTGCTCAATGATAATGTAAAATTAATGGGCTTGCATATCATAAAAAGTATAGTACATTTTATTTTAGGAAGTACACAAATCACTAAATTATATTCAAATGATTTTTCAGCTAAAGTAATTTTAGAAATTACAAAATAATTATTAATTTTTTATTTAGTTATAAAACGATTTATACTGATAAATTTTGATAAGATTACGGGCAATTGAATGACCATTTTGTAATATTTGAAGAAAAAAATTAAGGCATAATGTCAAAAGGTGCCCTTAATGTTTGATTGAATAATCATTTTGGCTCTTTTTTTCAAAGCATTTTAACCCTCAACGTTTTATTTTGGATCAAAATGGCCCCTCCATGGATGAAAACTATCAGTCAATTGGTGATAAACAACTTGAAATGACTTGACAGAATGACAAGTCATCAAAAAAATAAATTTATATTTTATAAAATTTTATAAAATCATTTTTTGACTAATGTATCATTCTGTAAAGTCGGCTCATTTGTCTATATGATATTGTTATATCAGCATGCACTGCTATGTAGGTTTGTCACGTCATTTTAAGCCACTTATGTTACTTGACTAATAATCTTTATCTACGGATGGACTATTTTAACCAAAAACGAAACGTTAAAGGTTAAAATATAAGATAAAATGTTCAGTTAAACATTATTAGCATTTTTTGATATTATGCCAAAAATAAAGACAATCTTGTAACTGAACAAAAAAATCTATCGACAATTTTGAAATTTCTGAGAGTTTAGTAATTAAAAGATTTTTTTCGACGTAATTTAATGACCATTTGATGCTTTTACTCTTTTTTTAATTAAAAATATTAAGCGTTTAAATATTTCGGAATCCGTTGCTTTAAAAAATGACAGTAAATATGATATTGTTGAAGGAATTAGATACTGTTGAGATTTGAGTTAAATTCTGTAATATATTCCCCACAATAATTCATATGCATCATCGTTTTGTCTATTTATGTTGCCCAAAATTCCTTGGCACCATACTAATATTTTTCAACACAAAGCCTGTCTCAATAGATTAACATCCCTTCCATCTATTTCGAATATATATCCGATCTTAAGTTGGAGTATTATTCTGTGTAGATCGTTTATTTAAAAAAAAACTTATTTTAGTTTAAGTTTTATCGTACGTGGGTCATGTTGAACGTATTAAATTTGTTCTTGTTCAAGTCCAAATCAATTCAAAATTTCCGTTCAATATTGTGATTGATCTATCATCATAGTTATTCGGATAAATATTGCTTGTAGTTACAATCATTGTAGTTATTCGCATAGTTTATTTTAGGCATAATGTCAAAAAATGCCCTAAACATTTGTTTGAACAGTAATTTGGCTCATATTTTTTAACTAATTTAATCTTCAACGTTTTATTTTGGGTCAAAATAACATCTCTGTAAATGAAAACTGTTAGTCAACTGATGATAAACAATTTGAAATGACGAGACAAAACTACGTAGCAATGCACGTTGCGATAGCAATGTCATATAGACAAATATGTTAACTTTACATAATGACATACTAGTCAAAAATTATTATTTTCTTCTAACACGTCATTATGCCAAGTCATTTCAAGTTGTTTATCATTAGTTGGCTAACAATTTTCATCTAAAGATAGGTCATTTTAACCAAAAATAAAACGTTAGAGTTAAATTGATTAAAAAAATAAAGACTAAAATGATTATTGAATAAAATATTATGTACATTTTTTAGCTTTATGCCTTTATTTTATCCTCGTGTATATATAAGAGTAGTAATCTGAAACAAATATGCTCGTTTTTAATGGCTTTTCTTGTTTTAACATTTTTAGCATTTTGATATAACTATAATTTACGATATATTATTTATGTTAACTTTAAAATTTTAATAAACTCACACACATATAAATTATGTTGCACAAACCCAGATTACCTGCAATTTTTTTTTTCCAAATATTTAGAATATTATATCTCACATTCTCACGTCAGAAAGTAGATAAAAAAACATATAGTTACAAATTAATATAGTGATAAATAAAACATGTGATTATAAATTAAGATAGCTTAAAAATTAAAATTACCGTTAATAAATCAATAATAATCTGCAAAAACTAAAATATAAATTATGAAAAATGATAAGTGGCAGACCAATTATGGGTCTTGCCAATCGTACAAGCCATGTGAGTGGGTCATCTAATTATATTAAGATATTATATTATGGATATACTTTCAATATTTTGCTATAATTATTTATTTTTATTCCAACAATTAATTTCTAAAATATGTTCTCAATGTTATCTTTTTAAAATATACATCTGATTATATAGTTCTTAACACTGTAATAAGTGAATTCGAAATTGGAAAAATAAATAAAAATTAATGGAATCAATAATAAAATTAAAATATATCATTTTTATTTATAGACAAAGGTAAAGTTCGATATTTTTCCTAAAATAATGTTGCTCGAGTTTTTTTTTGTTAAAATAGAGTGTTTCAACAATTATTTGTTTATCGAAGGATAAAATTATAGTTAACCAAGATAATTAGTCGGGAAGACACGATAAGTTTTTCTTCCAGCATATAATAAACACAAATATTTGTCTGAAACTGTTATGTAAAACAGATTTCTCCAAAATCGCCGTATAAAGAAAACAACCTAATGTTGTAATAAATGAAGAGACGACCTCCGTGTATTATCTTTAAATGAACAAATAATTTATACAACACATTATTTCAACAATTTTTTTTGAACAACATTTGTACCGCAAAGTTATATATATATATATATATATATGATTAAACTGGAATCTATCATCTTTTTAAGGATTGAAAAGCAAATTTACAATTACTTACTTCTAAAACCTAAATTTTAGAAGGATCACAAAGAAAATTCTTACCAATTAGGCTAAAATCTTAAATTTCTTGGACATTGATGCGTAGAGTTAATAAAGGTCGCGTTTAGGGACTCCCATATTCGTTGAATTACATTTAACACTAATCAGAGATTAATTAAACATATCCACTACGAAGTTATCTTTAAAATATCTTTATTTTCGAAAATAACCCAAGAAGAAAACTGTTAGAAATTATGACTCGAATTACAAATTGATACTCACTTGTACGATTATTTTGTTTTAAACAAAAACTAAAATAAGAAAGTTTTAATTAATAAAACTATTTTTATATTTTTGCAAAAAAAGTATCTTACGATTCCCATCAAGACAGAAGAAAAATACAGAGGAAATACAGTATTTTCTTTTAATTTAAATAATTTTTTAATCAGTTAAAGTATTAATCTTTAAATTCTATTTAATTTTAGAATTTAGATCTGTTGATTTTTCTTCAAATCAACAACAATAACACTGACATTATCGGCGCTATGTCTAGCCAAGGCCAATTTGGTTAACAAAATGGAAGCATCCCAACACGCCTTGTCGGAACTCTCGGTTCCTCCGCCACCACCACGAACCGCCCCGTCACTAGCTGGTGACATTGGTGGCGATGCCAGCTTTTGAGCGCGTAAACACATACGCGCCACCCCGCAAGCTGTCTCGTTTGTCACCACGTCCCATAAACCGTCGCTTCCCAATATTAAACATTCATCTTCGCTAGTTCTCTCCGTTATTGCCACCTCCGGCTCCGGTATAACGAACGGCTTTAAATAATTATCACCAATTGCTCTAGACATGGCTAAAACACCAAGAACTCGAGGGCCATCCCAGTAAATTACTCGGCCACCGGCTTCTTCGATTCGGATCAGTTCATCGGGTCGATCCGGCTGCGATCATAAAAAAATATACAAATTAAAAGTCTGATGCGTGATTTGATTTTGATTCGGTAATTAAAATTTTAATATTTAAATTAATAAAAAAATTAAGACCTTATGATCGTCGGAGAGGGGGAGAGCGACGCCGTTACGGCACAAGACAGCGCGGGAATCACCGCAGTTGGCGACGATGATCTTATCCGGCGTAACAATAGCAACCACGGCGGTGGATCCGACGGCGTCGCACTGCGGAGTTTGGAGTTCGCATCGGCAATTTGAATTCTCATTGTCGTCAACCGTCGATTCTTGAACTTCCTTATCCATCCGCTCAAAGCTTCGCTCCATCGTCAGCTTCCAGTCCACCGTCTTTCCGCCGACGCAAGCTTCGGTTTCTTCTTTAACTATCTCATGAAACCGATCTCTACACTTCATCGCAACCTAAAAAATGTATAACAGAAGTCCACAATAAGTAAAACTAAATTCAAAACTTACGTAATATTTTCAAGTCAAAAGGAGAATAGATATGTTTCAGTACATGAGAGCAACCGTGACCGTCGAACACGCCGTAAAAGTGAACATCGGACGAAATCTCCGCTTCACAGCTTATTTTACACAACGACGGATGAACCGAAACGGCGTCTTCCATATCTCGTCGCCTCCCGCAAACGGAAGTCAAACCGAACTTCGGCGGTTCGATTTCAGTCACTAATTCTACTGTTCCATTAGAATTTGAACCTTCATCAATTTCACGATCTTCGTTAACCTGATTAGATTCCGAGTTCTCAATCGCGTTATCACAGTCGCGAGGAGAAGCCGGGAGGACAAGATCGAGATCAAGATCCAGCTTCTGCCGCTTTCTACAGTTCTCCAACTGCGATGAAACGGCGGCGTCGGAGACTAACATAAAAGGCCGAATCTCCATTCTCCGGCGACGCGAAGATTTCTTGGCCTGTTCAACAACAGCTGCTGATTCACTCTCCCCAACAACACCACAGCAAATTCCAGCCATTTAGATTACGTTTCAAAAATTCAAAACAAAATCAATAAATCGGAACTCTTTTACAATAAAGAACAATCTTCGTTTCAAAATCAAGAGATTTTATTTCTCTTTTAATTTCTTTTAAGAGGTTTGAATCGGAAATGAAAGGACCCATTACAATGGCAGACAATGGAGCTTTTGTAGTGAGAGAGGACTGGGGCCCGCAATAAAAGTACGGGCAGCTGCCCGTCACCGATCGGGCAAGAAGGACCCGACACGTACAGTTGGTTTGACGTCGATTTTAGTGATTATAGAATTTGATCATGGACCGTCGGTTTGATCAGATCCGTTGGAATCGTAACACGTGGAGATACTTTTGAAAGGGGAAGTGGGGATATACGTGGACAAATGATTGGGAGACACGAGTAGTTGAAACGACCTTACTTTACTGACACGCATGTGGTCCTTTAAGGTGGGGGGCGACCCTGCTTTGCCGCTCTTTGTGTTTCTGTTTATCCCCCATTTTTATATATATTTTAAAAATATATATTATTATTTTTTCCGAATAAAAATTATTAAAAATGAGCTTTTGTTGAGAGATATCACCACGTGGCAACATAGTTGAATTCGAGATTCTTTTGCTCGATTTACCTCTCCACACGCTACCCTCGGAGAGTGATATTTGTCACGTTTTAGATTTTTAACAAGCTGCAAACGAACGCATTTTTATTTGTATTTGTTTGTTTTTGAAATTGTTATTAAATACATCTTTATTTGTATTTATTTTTTTTTAAAATTATTCGTGTTTAATATGTGTTTATTTAACTTTTAATGGCAATGTTAAAAATTTATTTATTTGATATGTTTAGATTCGATTATTTAACGTTTATAAACATCAGTAATAGATTTAGAAATTTAAAATGAGACTCAAGATAATATTTTTTTCAAAATGGGCATCCAAAAATATGATTTACCTTTTACACATTACATTAAATTTTTTAAGAAAATATTCACACTAATTTAAGCTTGTTTCCACAAAATAAAGCTGCAATTGTTCTTTAAAAGGGTTACATACATCTATCACTTACGAACAAAAGCGACTAGATGTAATAAATTTTTTTTGAAACAAAATGTAAATAAGATAACAATACTTATTGAAAACCGTATAATTAAGTGATTTATGCTTATTTACAAATATGGAAATAAATATCAATGTATTTAAATTTATATATTTTTATTATTTATAATAATATATTTTATTGAATATCAACTTCAGTAACAAATTTTATCAAATTATTAAATGTGATTGCAATAATAATATATTTTATAGAGTAATGAGTTGAAATTCAAATATATAAATGTACAACATATATATTCATGTTCGTTCGTTCATTCAATAAATATAATATTTGTTATTCATGTTTATATATTTATATGGCTTATAAAACTTTTTCCCCTACACTTTACCTATTTTCTCAACTTGCCCCTAAACTACGTTTTGTTTACTTTTGCCCCCTAATCGTTTCGCCGTTACTCATTTCACCCAAAAAAGTTAACACTGTTAAAAAAAAAATCTGTGTTGACCAATCAGAACGCACCACGTCATTTTCTTTATTTTTTTTAATTTTAAAATAAAATTAAAATTAATATATTAAAATAATTATTAATTAATTATATTCCAAAAATACCCTCTTCCCCCCCCCCCCAACCCATCGTTTTCTTCCCCATCCCCAATTTCAAAGCATACACGACTCGGTCTACAGAAACATGGTCACCAATCTGAATAGCTGATGCAAATGTAGTATGTGCTTTGACTACCTTAAACCCACTCCACCCTGATTTACCCTAAATCAACCCCGATTTACCCTAAACCCCCATTGATTGATCACGAGTGGCATAAATGGAATATTACTAAAGATTTGACGCTTTACCAGGTTTAAGAACCAAGAGTGGCATTGTTTAACCTCTCTAAAACCAGAATCAAAGCTTGGGTACCCAAATTCCCTTTCCCATGAGCCTTGAGCGACAAATAAAGTTGTTGAGCCAAAGCTAAACCAGGCAAAGCAAGCCCTATGCTTTGACATTCCTTTAAACAAAATCTTTAACGAAATGGTTCACAAAAAAAACTCGGTTCGAAATCCCTCTTCAGGATCCTGCTCCCGTACAATCTCAACGAGTTTGAGCCGGCATTGATTAGAAATCCCCATGTCAATGAGTGGTTGAGCTTTGGAAAAGAGTCCGGTTGAAGATGGTGAGAGTGTAGCCGGCGTTGATTAGATGAGTACACATGGATCGACCCATTACACCGGTTCCAAAAGGGGTGACTGCAATGGTGAGCGATGGAGATATGAAAGGGGTGTGGGGATGGAATTTGGGAAAGAAGGGATGAGGTAAAAGATAGTTTTGGGAAATAAGCTAAACGATAGGGGGGAAATGATGGTATTTCGGGAATATAATTAATTAATTAATATTTTAATATATTTATTTTTATTTTAAAAAATAAAAAAATAATATAGCGCATTTTGATTGATCAAGACAACAAATTTTTAACGGCGTTAATTTTTTGGAGCAAAATGAATAACTTCAAAACGTTTAGGGAATAAAAATAAGCAAAACGTAATTTAAGAGGCAAGTTAAAAAAACAAATAAAATTTAAGAAGAAAAAGTGTTTTAAGCCTATTTATATTAATAAGCCAACATTACAAAAAAAATCATGAATGATTGTTATGTTCATTTTCTTGCTCACGGTTCAAATCTTTCCCTTTTATTATATAATTTAGTTAGAGAATTAGGGAATCTTTTGAACTAAATTCAGGCCAGATTTGAACTTTACAACTTATCGGCTGTATAGACGGAGCGTGAATATACGCAGTCAGTTGCTGCGAGTGGAGGAAAAACAAATCTAAAACAGGAAGACATGTAGTAATAAATTTTCTGCTACGTAACAGATGGATGAATTGTGGGACCACATGTCACGATTGACGCCTAGCATAAAATATGATCCCTTGATCTCTACACCAATGTTCGACACGTGTCTTAATCTGATGTGTACTCGATGGTGCGCACTCCCCCACTCTCCCTCGCGTTGAATATACGCAGTCACGCTTAACACGTTTCTGGCATTGCCTAGTGAAGAATTTTATAATTCGCCGTCCTTCTTCGTAATTTGACACGTAGCTATATTTTCCCACTACTCCCCCCACTTCTGTGAATTTCACAATCAGTCCCCTTTTCTTATTTAAATTCGTTTCTTATATTTATTTTATTTAGAGGCAGCAATCGTATTGTTCGAATCAAATTCAAGTCAGAACATTTAGAGTTAGGTTGTTTTTCGGTTTGAGTTCGATTTGGGTCGAATTTGATTCAAGTTTAGTTAGAGTCTATGTTATTTCATGTCAGGTCAGGTCAGTATCAAATTGGTTGAATTAGTTTGTTTTCGATTTAGATTATTTTCGGGTTCGTTTATTTTTTATTCGAGTTATTTTTAATTCGGCTAAAATTTGGTTCGACTTGGCTTGGTACAGGATCGGGTCAAGTTTAAATCATCATGTTTGGGTTCAAATCGAATATCGGTTCGAATTTTGAGTTAAGTTTGTCAATTCTAAATTTATTTTCTATTAACCGTGAACAAAACATGAATGACACGTTGATTAAACTATGAATTTAAATTATGAATTATTACCAGATACAATTTTTTTATTAAGTGCAGAAATTTAATTCATGTTATTTAATTTATGTTATAAACTTAATAAAGCTATTAATATTTTTTATTAAATACAAAAATTTACATTTCAAATACAAATATGATAATTTTATCTCACATAAAAATAAAATAATATAAATATTATTGACTATAACACGAATTAATGGATATCAAAGATATTAATCCTATAGAATACATATAAATTTATTGTTTATTTCAAGAGTTAATTGAACATTTACTTGATTCAATAATATTAAAAATCCACTTTCTCGTATGACAATAACTATTATTATGGTGATATATTTTTATATAAGTTTTAAATACAATAGTTTAAAAAATATACTACAATGGTCAAAATTCAAATATGTATTTACTAATAATATATATATGTATTATCGCTTTACGTGTAAATTTAAAAATTACAGTTTTCAAACGAATTCTATCAAAAAAAATATTGCCAAAAAATACCTAATCACGTGAAGAAGAAAAAACTACCGTACACGTGTAGGACCATGTTGAATGTATGGATATTTTAATATACTTTTAGAAAGACGTGGGAATAGATTTATAGAGTAGTCGGCCACCTTACAAGAACAAAATAGGGATCCACAAGCAGGATAATAGCCAATCAAATAATGCCACGTAGAAGGTTAGTGTTTAATTTGAAGAATTTTATAATCCGCCGTCCTTTGCAATTTGAACACGTATCTGAATTTACCATTACTAAACCCTGGAATTTTTCGAAAACTCACAATTGCTCCCTCATACTTTGTTGGCTTTAGGATGCAGGAAGCTAATGAACTTTTTAAAAAACAATTGTTTTTTTTTTAAAATTGTATTTAATTAAGTATTTAATCAAAAAATTAAATTAATTAATTATTTAAATCAAGAAATTGAATCAATTAAGTCACTTGACCAATTTTAACCTTTAAATCTTGATATTTTTTATGAGTTGGTGCAACGGCTCGTGTCATAGTATTTCTACTTGTTATTTTCAAAAAAAATATTTTATTTTCAAAATTCTTTATAAGTTTTAAACTTATAAAATTTATATAAAAAATATTTTTTTAAAAAACCTGTAAATGTAACATGATAAAATTATAGTGTGTCATATGTCTGTAATATGTAAAGAAAAAACTGTCAATATTTAATTGTTAAAATTAGTCCATCTATTAACCAATTATTCTCTAACATGTATTGCAAAGTACTACTTTAGGTACGACTCTCTTCAATTTAAATTTCTTTGTTTTTCCTTGAACAAAAAAGTTCGATTTTTGAATTTTTGATATTGTTTAAGTTATTTATCTATTTATCATACTAAACTATCTTATAGTTTTTGTATAATTGATATCTAAAGTAATATTTTCTTGGTTAAAATTGATATCTAATTTATTGATCAACCTATCCTAATCAAATTTTACAGAAACTCAATATGAGAGAAATTTTTTAAATCTAATTTTCTTCATTCAAAATACTACAATTCAAATTTTCGACAATACTTAAAAATTATAACGCCTCATCTCAATTCTTATTAGACCAACTAATTGTTTGTGGTATTTAAGTTAATATTTTAATATGCTAAGAGATACGTGGGAATAGGCTTACGTAAGAAAGATAAAGTTAGGGTTCAATAGGTAGGATAGGAGCCAGTGAAACTGTGCCACGTGTTGTATTAGGGCTGGCAAGCATGAATTGCCAAAGCATTATATTATTTCGGTGTCGGACCTAATCACTTTTGAAAACTGAGTCTGACCTGACCATTCTGCTTCTTCCCATTATTATTATTTGTCCTTTAAAGTATTTTAAGTGAGTCAGGCCTCAGTTAGTTAAGTTTTAATGTTGGAGAAAAGTATTTGAATTTAGACATGAGAAATTCAGATATAATTAATTCGAATTTAAATTTGATTCAATTTGATTTGATCATAAAAAATAAAGTATAAAATTTTAAGATTTATGTAGTTCAAATTCAAAAATAGTACAAATTACAAATGTTCTGAATAAATAAATTCAAGACGATCATGTTTGAAAATTTTAACCGATAAATTATAAGTAATTTAAAATATAAGTGTTTGATATTGCTGTCAAAAATACTTTTAAGTATATAAAATATTTCACTCAAAAGTACTTTTAAAAAAGTTAAAAATTAGACTTTAAAAAAAATTCAAACCAAACTAAAAACACTTTCGGCTTGAAACTTTTGGGCTCAAAAGTGATTTTAGCTACAAAAGTTAGTTTGAAAAGCAATGAAAAATCTGAATGAATTTGAAGTTTTTAAAATAACTTGAAAATTTTAAAATTTAATTAACCTGAATTAAAATCAGTCAATTAGAGTTGTCCAACTAACTTGTATGTGTAAATTTAATTAAATATTAAATGTTCTTAAATATGATTTACTAATACTATTATTAAGCACAAGTTGATGTTATCGGTTAACAAAATGTTAATTTATTTAAAAGATTATTAAACTAATTCTCTTATATAACAAAAGTCAACACTTTGAATTTTTTTCGATGAAAAAGGAGAATTATTACTATAATCTTGTTAAAAATTTTCTTAAACTTAATCGGAAGAAAAAAATACACATAATAATAATAATTTATAGAAAAATCCTACGAGCCAAGCTCGACGGAAAAAACCAAATAAAATAAAATAAAAACACGACACAATAACCACAAAACTAAAACGCCCAGCAAACTAAAAAGCATTCTAATTGTCCATATCTACCAGCAATAGGACTTGGAACCCTTGCGGTGGAGCCTGGAAGTGCACAGTCTCCAGACTATCGTCTGGAGCTAGCTTGGCTAGCGCATCGACGACTATATTATTTTTTCTTCGAACATGTTGTAAGCAAACAATCCACCCTCGCTTCGTAACACATTAAGTTGGGACATAAGAGATAAGGGATCATAACGAGAGGAGCCCATTCCAAGCAATCGGAAAACCTCAATTCACCTTGAGAATCACATTACGGTAACCAGCCTTTCATGCTCCTTAAAAGGTCAATATACACACCCCACAGTTCGGCTTCCAACACGAAACGAATACCTATAAACTTAGCAAACCCATACTTTCAAGATCCGAACGTGTCACGAATAAATCTACCACACGAAGAGACGCCATCCACAGGCTGTCGAATCCAATCGGTATTGAACTTGACCCACCCATCTTCCAGTGGTAATAATTTTTACTTGAATTTTTTTAAAACTATATCATATTATTTCTACTATTTTTTTAAATTTAAGTTTAGATTTGTATTTTTTTATTTTATGACATATTATTCTGGAACACATGTAATAATTAATATTTTTCTTAGATTATTACCTGTACAACCCGGCGTCGTATAGTATTATAATTTTTTTTTAATAAATATAAGAAAAATACATTATGCTCCATTTCTTTTTGGATAGCCATTAAACTTAAGTTGCCACTTGAGCTTGGGCCAGCTAACTTGGAGATTGGGCTAAACTGGGTTTTTAGACATGTGACTCTTTTCCCCTCTTTCTTAGAGAGAATATAAAATCGTGCTCAACCTAAAATAAATCTGTCTAAAAATCCGATTACTCGACAAATTCGACTCATATTATTGTTTAATAATAAAATAATATTGATTTAATTAAAAAAATCCTCTAGTTCTTCGTACAATCTTCTAAAGCTGTGTGGAACCACCTCTGAGACACTCTCCATTCTTTCTTAACTCTTAAGGGCCAAAAATAAATATTCCATCTCTTCTTTAAAAGTTGTCTCTTTTTGACATTTTACGTGTTTTAAGAAAAAAAGATTTTTGTAAGTTATATATTGTAAAATAATTAAAATAATAATTTTATCATTGAAAAGTTAAAAATTGTTTTGTTGAAAAATTAAAAAGGAGGTAGAAAAGAAAATGTGCTTAGTAGAAGTTGTTAAATTTTTTCAAAGAGACAATTTAAGTGGAGCAATTTTAAAATAAAAAAAACAAGTTCAATGGTACAAAGAGACAGAGCCGTTTTTGAAATTTTAGTGGCTCAAGGGCGAACCAAAAAATTAGGCCCTTAGTAATAAGTATTAGAAAAAAATTAGACTCCTAATAATAAATATTAAAAATAAATTTTAAAAGTAGGCCCCTAATAATAAGTATTAAAAAATAGGTTTCTAATAACAAATATTAGAAAAAATTAAATTTTAAGAGTATGTTTCTACTAACAAATATTGGGAAAAATCATGTCCCTATTGGACCCCTAATAACAAATATTAAAAAATTAAATTTTAAGAGAATGTCCATAATAACAAATATGGGAGAATTGGGCCCCCTAATTATAGGTATTAGAAAAAAATT
The DNA here is from genome assembly GCA_019671005.1 of Hibiscus mutabilis. Classification (NCBI taxonomy): domain Eukaryota; kingdom Viridiplantae; phylum Streptophyta; class Magnoliopsida; order Malvales; family Malvaceae; genus Hibiscus; species Hibiscus mutabilis. The sequence continues at coordinate 20,756,820 of CM033711.1, forward strand.
GGGTCTAATAACAAGTATTGAAAAAAAATTAAAAGTATGCCACTTATAATAAATATTGAGAAAAAATAGGCCCTTGATAATAATTATTGAAAAAATTAGATCCTTTATAATAAATATTAGAAAAAAATAAAATTTAAGAGTAAATCTTTAATAACAAATGTTGAAAAAATTAAGTCCTAATCATAAATATTATATAAATAAATTTTAAAAATATACCCTTAATAATAAATATTAACAAATTAAATTTTAATATTAAATATTATAAAAAAAATGAGACTATTGGCCGGCGTCCCTCCCGCCCATACCTAAGGACGGCACTGCAAAGAAAGTATATAATTTTTTTCAAATCGAATTGTTTTGTGGCTAGAGACCTCAATATGGACATGGAAGTGGTTAGTTGACTTTTTGTCAAATGGTTCTCATAAGATCGACAACGTGAGGCAACCTGAGACGTTGCAATGGCATGCAGTTTCAGTTTCTAAATAGGAAACCCTTTCCAGACTTTCCTTTCTCGGATTATACACAAGCTCATTCACCGGGGTGATACTAACCGAAAATGTTACAAAATATAAAATTTAAAACTAAAAATGTTACACATTTTAATCTAACATTTTAAATTGGTGGTTAAATATTGAAACTTAGCTTCGAGTATAGATATTTATAACTTTTGATAACATTTTAAATTTTTATAAGTATCGAAATTTGTCTATAGGTATCAATACTTGTCGTGAAACCACCATAAAATGTTATAAAAAAGTATAATATTTTAAGTTTCGTGTGTTGTAATATTTTCTGTTGGTACCGCACCATTGCTGCTCCCCAGATCTACCCCTCGTTCCCCTCAAATGAATTACGCCATTAATGAATCTTCCGAAAGCAGCTCAGAACCAGACAAATCATCCTCCCCATGTGCATCTCTGCCATTACCATCTTCTCAGACCACAAACCTATTATCTTTATGTTTGTCTTTTAGAAACCCTCTGTGACAAAACGAAGAAACCCAAGGCATTCAAAAAACATGTAAGGAAACCCATCAAAACAGCAAGATCTGTTGTTGGGGTGGTAACATAAATTCCCTGCAACATGCAACAACCTTTTCATTTATCACATATTGTTGTTTCTTTAAAAACTCCATTATTAATTAGGTTAAGAGAGTGATGTCTCATCTGTTTTCCTTATGGAGTTAAACGTGGGGAAAAACAACTGCAAATCACTCAGACACCTCCCCCGTGTATCCTGGACTTGGAGGATCCATCGGCATCACAAGGATTAACTAATTCAGACCGACTCGTGTCGCACACTTAGTTTTGATGGGTGAGTCTCTCGACGAAATTTTTTTGCATACACAATACCTCAAATTTGAGACATACTTAAGCGATACTAAATTGTTTACCACCTGAACCAACTCGTGTCAATAACTTAGGTTATTAATGGCTACAAGTACAAGAACCAATCTTTCTAGATTAGGGCAGGTTTATAGTTTTTTACATTATTTTCCCAGAATATTTTTCTGTCTTTAGGCTTCTAGGTTTGGTTTGGTTTGTTGAGGAAACAGTAATAACTAGTTTTTTAAGTTGTTTCCTGCCGTTTATATCTCTTGATTAATACTTTTTCAATACCAAATTATGGTTAATTACACGAGACATCCCAAATTATAACATAGCTTTTAAGTGAGTATTGTTTTAGTTACATCCTTCCCTCGTTTTCTTCTCTAGTTTAGGCGTACATTTATAATTCTGATAAAAGCTGGTTCATCAAAATAGAAAATTTAGAAAGAATTATTTTTTTTTAATAAATTGCCTATCATCCGGATTCCTTTTACTTTCGAAATACGAACAAGGGAATTATTGAAACGTCAGATCCAAGGTGTACATATTGTAAGTTCGCACGTGTCTACAATTTAATCCATGCATGCGTTCTGATGGAAGTGTTTGATTGATATAGTACTGATATTTTGAGAATTCAATCAGAATTTTTTTTAAAATTTAAGAGCCAGTTTAAAATATGAGTGATAGTTTGGGGATATTTGATGCAATTAAATCGAGAAGGATATTACTAGTAATATATAGTTTAGATGTGTATAAACTATTCAACTTGGTTCCATTGTGTGTTAGGTGAAGATCTTGGACTTTTAGGGTAACATTGATAGAAGTGAGTGGGATGAGAAAACCTTTTTACTACTGCAGAGAAGTCTTATCTGATTCGTCTTCGAATATAATTAGGAGAGGTTAAGACGGAAGATGTAATTTTGCAGTAATACTCAATACAAATAAGTATATACATGTTTACAATTCTTGGGGATGAGAGGTTAAGAGGGTTTTTCTCCTTGTTTAGAGAGGTCTGATCCAATTCGACTTCGAATATCAGAATGTAAGAAACATGTTTTCCATTGATAATATCAAAGAACTGACAAATGGAAAAGAAAATCGAAGTTAGACTCATGTTAGTGCCTCCATTACAGAACACCAAGCCTGAGCTCAAGGTCCAAGTCTTCCATGGAACTTGCAGGCTTAAGTTCAAGAACCTGCCATTGCAGTACCTTTGGTCGTTTATTACAACTCACGGTTGGTCGGTTCCTGAACAAGACAGAACTCAACCCAACGGACAACCTGGTCTCAACATGATCATCATCTGACCCGAAAATCACATCACTAAGAGGCCTTTTCGCAGTAGAGTCCGACCCAACCGACTGCACCTTAACCTCTTCATCGAGAGATTGTTTAATCCTAGCTCTGTCCCTTCGATGAACGTTCATGTGGCCACCCAGGGCTTGAGCCGATCTGAACTCTCGGTCACAGAAGCTGCAAGAATACGACCTAGGAGGCCACATGCACCCCCTCGAACTCAAACACCGCGCCGCGTCTTCCGCAAATACCCTCTCCTCCCACGCCGAATCACTCAAACACTTCATTGATACACTTCAAAGATGATGACAATTCGATTGCTTTTTTCAAGAACAAGAAATAGGGTTTATATAGAAGTAGATTGAGGGTATTTCAACCGTATGTTTGACATTGAATACCTTGAAAACTACATGAGAATCTAAGAGGAAATTTTCTGAAAAGGTCTTGTTTTTGGCGTTCAAAGTGATTCTCTTCTGGTTTGCTTTGGCACATGCAGTGAAGCCATTCGGTTGGTTTTTAGCAGATTTGATGCACAGTCATTGTTGTTAAGTATTGTTTTGGCAATTTCTTTGCAGGGGGGGTCCATTGTTTTTGCAACTCTTACAGATTGAACCACATGTGTGAAAGAAACTGAGCGGGTCATTAATTCATTATGGGTATAATAATAACTGTTCCATTAAGTCTTGTTTGCTTGGTTTACACAATATGAAAGTAACTCCTTTTCTTCGTTTTTTTTAATAGGATGCCCTACTTACTAGGGTATTAATAAAATTATGTACAGGAGTGAGTTCAATTGGTATTGTTGTTGTTCTATATTTGAAATGTGTGCTTTAAACATGTGATATCCTTTAATTTGGTTAGTTAGATGTTTAAAAATTCAATTATTCATATTGGCTTAAAAGAGAAATTTTTGGTATATGTATCGTGTAAAATTCAGACTACACAATCATACTTATTTCAATGCATTTGTCCTGTTTAAGGTTTAAATTGTGGAAAATTATTTAACACACATGTTGTGTAGTAAAGACTACACAATTCTTTTCGTTTTATGGGGTTATGGTTTAGTTTAGGATTTGGGTTTAATTTGTATCGTTTAGAATTTTAAATTTTATATTTTTGGGTTAGAAATTCAATTTTAGTTTTTAAGGAGTAAATATGCAGACTTATATAAATTTTTTACAAAACACGTGTAAAAAATTACTCTTAAAGTGTAGGGTATAGAGTTTAAATTTTAGTACTTAGTGTTTAAATTATTTAAAGCGTAAGATTTAGGGATTTAAGATTTGACATTAAAATAGACAACACTGTGTGTGGTATAAATTTTACATAGCTTTTATTTCATTGACACCTTTTTTGTATTTTTCCCTTTGTTTCATATTTATCTAATGAAAATGAAAAAATCTTATATATATAAAAGGTTTATTTATTCTTTAAATAAGTCATCGAAATGACAAAGAATGGTACAAACAACAATTTAACAGTTTTATGAGTAAAATGATTGTGTAAGAAAGGTACACATAGAAAAGTTTGGCCATGTTCTTCAAACAAGATGCTAAGAAACGAAACATGTTTATAATATGTCTCAAACACAATATTTTGTTTTTCATGTCAAATGTACACATCTTGGAATTGTTCCAAAATTTTGAATTAAATTCTTGAATAATCATCTAAAAACTAAGAAATTATAGAAAGGTTTAAAATTGAATAAATCAATCGAATTTATTAGAGAATCGTATTAATAATGTAAAAAATATCAATTTTAAATGTTATTTTTAAGTGGTAAGCAGTTTAGTATCGCTTAAGTAGGTCTTGAGTTCGAAGTCTTACGTATGCATAAAATTTTCGCTGAGAAACTCACTCATCAAAATTAAATGTGTAACGCGAAAAAACCTTGAAGAGCTGTGAGAACACTCAAAAGAAGTCAAATCATGATTGTTGAAGAACTTTACGAGCACATGAAGAATTCAAACCTGATGATTAATTTGTGTTCAAAAGGGACAATTGAAAAATGCCAAGCCTCCTCGTTAACTTATTTGATGGAAGGATAATTAAATTATAAATTTATTTATTATATTACTTAAAAAATTAAATATTAAATATAATTAAATTATTCGGAGAAGGTACATTTTAATAAAACAATGTTTACTTATTAAAATGTTTACTTACGTTCAATTATTTGCATGTTACATAAGTCTTAGTAAATTGAAATTAGAGTTCCTTAGCATTAAAAACAAAAGGATTGTCTATGGCCTATCTAGGAAGTGACATAAGATCTTGACGAAAGTCCTTATCTAGTTCATGCATATTGTATATATATGAATAGAAATCCTTCTCTTTTTCGGTGTTTTTATTTATGGTTTACATTAAAAAAATTAGATTTAAAGTTTACGAGGGTTTAGGATTAAGGTTTATGGAATTAAGGGTATGGTGTATTTTTAGAGTTTAGGCTTAAAAACTCTTACTGTATAAACGAATCCTATCACACACACATTACACGGTTTTTGGACCGTTATGGGTGAAATTGATGGTTGAGATTAACAATAGGATATGCGGAGATTATCGCTTGAAACAATAATAAGGAGTTAATCTTAGCCGTTCATTTATCTCATCTAACAATCCAAACAATGTGTAAAACTATGAGTTTTATAGTGTGTAAGTAAATCCTATCCTTATATATGTCTCGTAAATTGAAATTAGGATTAAATCCATAAGAAATGACATAAGATCTTCGTAAAAGGTTATATATCTATCAAGTTAGATTCATTTATCTTGTGTAAAATCTACAAAGTTTTACATTAATTTAAGATCATTAGATGAGTAAAAATTAATGGTTAATATTAAGGTTTTATCTTTTTCTTTAAAAATCTTTATATTTTCAACTTTTACTCTCAATCATTAATTTTTCACTCATCTAATGGTCTAAACAAGTGTAAGAGGATCACATCTCTCACTTACATAAAAACTGTCAAGCTTTAGATGAGTGTAAATTTATGATTGAGATTATCCGCTTCTCTTTTTTCCCTTAAAAATCTTTTAATTTTCAACTTTTAATCTCATCAATCAATTTACATTCATCCAATAGTATAAATCAAGGTAAACCTAAGAAAATTTACATTGTATAACTGAATCTTTTTTATATATAAATTTTACACGTATTTTGGATCGTTGGATAGGTGAAATGATCTAAGATTATATATATGTGTGTGGATGTTAATACAACTTGCCAATAAATGATTCCTTTCATGCACATAGCAATGCACAAATAATTCCAACATACACATTTGTATTATTATTTAATTTGTGGTAGCTTAGTCAAGAATGTACCATTCCAAAAGATTAAACAATTAAGAGAAATTACGATAGAAATTACTTAATAATATGAATCCTTAACTATTTAAAGACTTTAGCCTTTTCTTAACTTTATAAAAAAAAGTATAAATCAACTGTCTTAAACTGATAGATTCTACCTAAAATGTCTTCATTATTATTGTTGGGTGAAGGAAGGTTAGGGTTCCTTTGGATGCTCAATTAACTCCAGTTGCTGCAACTTCAAAGCAGGAAGCCATACAGAAAACGACATGATTGATTGATTACATATGATACCACAGTTGTTTACAGAAAAATAGTTACAAACCTTGAATATGAACCGCCGTAATGCCAATTCTGATTTTTTCATCTAGTTGCAAAGCAATGTTTCCCGTGTTTTGTTTCCGGTGGTCGGATTCACCCTAAGGCCACAATGTCGGTTCAATGGTAATAGAAATATCAAACATGTTTTAATGGGGGTATCATAGCTATCTTACCCGTCTGCAACTTTGCAAAGATATTCACGTTGATCTTCCCGCAATGGCACATCTGTGAAATTTGATCATGCAAAGACAATCAGATACAGCGACAGACTATGTTATAATAAGATTTGCAAGAAATCGAGGAGTGATCTCATTTTTTTTCTTTCCGAAATACAACTGAAATCGAAGAATTATGAATGTGAACATGAGCATATGGATAAACTTTCAAGTCAAACACATCGATATACGACTGACTGAGAGTTGCTGTAAGCTGGAGTTTACACATACCAGCACCAGTTATATTTGATCCTTTGAAAGATGTGTTTCCTGTCGCAAGTGCGCCTTCCAAGTTCGCATTGCTTAAGTTTGCCTGCGAACATAAGAACGATCGGAGATTCGTAAGAAGAGATCATCCGATAGAACAACTTATCTTTCTGAAAACAGATGTGGATCAAACCTGAATTTGAAAGATCTTTTCGATACAGAAAGAAATGCACCTAACATGTGATCGATCTTTACCTTTGTTACATTTGCCAGAGAAAAATCTGCACCCCTGAGAGAATGAACTTATTTGGGTATTCTAGGTAATTAAAATGGATTTATTATACACTAACAGGATTGGTCTAAGTGGTAAGTAACTCGATATCTTTTAAATATGTCTTGAATTCGAGGTCATGTGAATGCAGAATTTTTTTACTGAGAGACTCGTCCACCAAAGCTAGGTGTGCGATACGAGTCAATCTTGATTAGTTAGAGCAAATGAACTAGAAGAGAAACAAAAAATGGCTTTATAAATAAATGTTAATTTTTTATAATTTTCTTTATTTTTCATATTTATTTTTTTCTAAGTAAGTTGTAACGTTTTATTTTGTAATTATTTTTAGGTCGTTCGTTTAAAAAATTCATTATCTTCTATTTTTGAGTTCTTTAAATTCTTTTTTTGTTTTAATCAACTCGATGTTACAAAGTAAAATCGAAGTGTTTATAGAGACTAATTTTTTAGATTTAAATTTTTGAATTCATCTTTCTATAAATGAATTTTTACGATTGAAGTGTTTTGGAATAAAATTTTGAGAGTTATAATTTTTTTACTTCACAAAAAAAAAGGAGAGAGAGAATGAAGACCTATTGATCGAAATTAATGCAATAAAAATATATAATCTTAAAATTGAAGTGCTTTGGGACTTAAAATTGTTTGATTTCTCAAGACGAACGATTTTAAATTTTCCTACTTATTTTAAAATATATAAGCGGCCCCTTCGATGGCCAGCTTGGCTAACTAGTAGGTTAATTTAAAATTTGACTTAATTCGAAAAAATAATAATAAAATTAATATAAAAATTTTAATTTATTTTGACTCAATTAAATTTGATTTGAATTTTTTTTAATAAAATTTGAATTATAAAATAAAAATTTAAATAATTTAAAATTTTTAATAATGACTGAATTCATTTTCAAATTCAACTTGAATTCCTTAATTCTGTCTGTCATATATATCATATATGGAAAAATATGAAGACATGCATGTGTATATTGTATATAGCTGTAGAAAAGATTTAGGTTGGAAATAATTAGTATTAATATTATAAATATTTACAATTAAATTTGAACATAAACTTAAATAACTTAACTCGAATTTCATAAATTTTATTTAAAAAAATTAAAATAAAATTTAAAATATTAAATAAGACACTTTAATTCGATTAGCTCAATATTTTTTAACTCGACTCGTCCCAACTATTTGGTTTCTTTTGTCTTTGTGTTGGCATTTGATTCTTTGTCGGGACTTGAAGACACTGACGTCTTCCCAATCCCACCTCTTAACTCTATCACGCTCCCTCGTATCATCTCTCCAATGAATTGTATACTCATCATCATTATTAATTTTTTTAAAAATTATATGTTTTCATGTTCATTTTACTATCTAAAAATTTTTTTGTTCGGATTTAAGAGTCATTTAAGTATAAATCTCGTTTGATAATTAGCGAAAAATTTAGTTGATGGAAGATTGTGTTGAATTGATTATATAGAAGTGTTTAGTAAAATTAATTGATAGTTTTTAATTATTTTTTTGATAAATTCTATTCTTAATCTTACTTAATGGGAAGATGAATGAGGACTTTAAGGGAAGGAATGGAGTGTTCCTAGTGGGTATAGAACCTATGACCTAAGGGAGATGAGGGAATAAAGATAAGTAGCTTGACCAACCGGCCAAACGTGCTTGTTCATAGTGATTGATTATTTGAAAAAACAAAAATTAATATAAAGACATAATTATATTCAATACTTGTTTAATAATTTATTAGTTATCAATATTTAATATCTATTAATATTAATTAGATTATGAAAATTTATTTATTTTAAATATAATATTGCTAAACATATTTTAAGGATTTATATTTTAATATTTTATTTATATAATTGTATTTTTAATACATTTTAATTAATTATTAAATTTAAATAATATTTGAAGCATATGTATTACTCTCACATATTTGAAGAAAAATAATAAAATAAATTATATATGAAAATATGTGTTTTACTTCAAAAGTATATATGAGTTATTTTTATTGAAATATGCTAGATTATATTTAAAGTGATAGGATTACAAAGGTATCACACCGTAAACATTGAAAGTTCAATGTGTAAAAATTAAACAATAAAATTCTAAGGGTATGAAAGACATTAAAATACAAAACATATCACTTCCAAAAGGATTTAAATAAACTTCAGAATAAAATCCAACAAAACAACTAATTTGACCATAGTATTTTATAAAGAAAGTAAATTCTTCCGCTACTTGTTCTTGACATATTAGCACAACCACAAAAGAGAATCGTAAGCATATACAGATCAACTTCTTTCATTGACAAAAACGCTTGTTGATACTCGTCATTCGAAGGCTAACTGTCAAAAGACAAATAATTGTCACAAAGACAGACTATAATTATTATAAAAGCAGACTGAATTTGATAAAAAAGAATGAGCATGAAAATACACTATAAATGTGTGACCATCAAAATAATGAGTATTTGATAAAAAAATCAAAATAATGAGTAGCTAAGAATTAAACTAGGTTTTATGGGGATATTTTTGTTATTCTCAAGGATAAAAGAATTAAATTTAAGTTTAATAAATTAAATTTGTTGGTTTGAAGACTTAATTGAGTACAAAAAAATTAAAGGCTTGATTAATTTTTTAAAAATAAATTTAAGGACTTCGAACACCTAATGCCTATTATTTTTTCCAAAGTCATTTTCAAAATTTAAATGAATAATGTAAATGTATAACTCAACTTGATTAGCTACATTCACATGCGCCCAATTTTCATTAAATTTGATCATATATCCTTAATCATCATCATGTCATAGCCAAATCATATCAATGATCATCATGTGGAAACATTCGAAATTGCTAGTACATGGTATATGTACCCTACTTGCTTGCTATATAGGTTTCCCTGAGAGCGCACGCTTGAATTCCATAGGTTCTTGACTGGATCCACATACATCTAACTCATTCACCGAGTAATTCGGATTGAATATTATAAAGGTTCAATATAAGAGTAATATTCTCAACTCAAATAATTTTATTTACAATTTAAGGATTCAAATCTATAACTTTGTTTAAGCTATCTATCGCTCCATCCTGCTAAACTAACTAGTTGTTGGTTATTCTAATATAATATTAATTATTAGAATTAAATTATCAAGTTCATTTATTATAAAATTTTCACTTCATTTTTTTCTTCAAATTAAATAGGTTTTGAAAGAAAAAAATGAGTTCAATCCAATATTTATTATAAATATTGGTTTTGAAAGTTTATAGAAAGAACATCTAAAATTAAGACTATGGATTTAAGGGATAATTTTAGTGTTAAAAGGTAACCTATTTAATTTATGTGATTTAAATTCGACTAGTTTAACTAGTAGATTACGCGAATTTTTTATATTTAAAATTAAATGCAAATATTACTTTGTATTTGAATAAAATTATTAAAAAATTAAGACTAAGAAAAAATGTTTAAGCGTGTAATTGAAAGATTGTAAAACCTAAAATGTTGCTTTGGAAGAAAAGGTTAAGAAGTGAAATCTGCATTGTTTAGAAAGTCTAAGAAAAAATATTGAAAAAAATTAAAGGTTGATAATAATATTTATTTTTTATATTCTTTTATCAGCAATTTTTTTATTGAAGTTCATGATTTAACAAAGAAATCAAGAAAAAAAGACACTAACATAAGGTTTTATGCCGTTGAATTAGAACAAAAGCTAGTCAAATACAACAACCGTTGTTCGTTAAAACTTCGTCTCTTGCAAGAATACTATATGTTAAAACTTTTTATTTAATGAGCCATTTGTAGTTTTACAGTCGGAATAAATTTATATTTACACATGCATGGTTTAATCTTTAAGACAAACATATGACTATTGATAAAATCAATCAAATAACATTCTTTTGCGACGTTCGCTTTGCACGGTCTTCATCGCACTACCTGAATAAGGGAGAGGCGATAACAAAGTAAAAACAGTGATCGTGTCGAGGGACAAAATGCAAAAGAGTCGAGCGATCGAGACCTTGACCCTACACTCACAAGATTTTTTACATCCAAAAGTACGATAAGCAACGATACACCGGCATGATCGAATCATCTTGATCGACACAATCAGGATATCGGGCACGACTAAGGTCTACCGAGTAGCCATAAGGTCACGTGACGAACAAGGGATGACGATGCATCCGAAATTCCATCGATTTGGGTACACAACACATGGTCCCTAAAACACCCTTGTGCGCAACGACCACAAGAGAAGGATATTGAAGAGGAGTGTCGTTCGATGCACGTAGCACGGAGCCTACTGACACATATATACAACCAAATCACCACTCACATGCCCATTGCATACAAGAAAAATGCTTCATATACAAAAAATCGAAATCCATACCAACAATCAATTGGTTTAATGGGATGAAACACTAGATCTCTTAAGCAATGTAAATGGTTCGAATCTTGGTATTAAATGAAGCAAAGAGTTAGGATGGTTGCTCTTATAATAAATCTTTGCAGTACTTAATCCAAATTAATCAACCAATGAATCGAATAGTAGTGGTTAAAAAATTCAAGTCTGCCAAGAAACCGTTTACAAAAACATTCGAAATTTGTTTGTTCTTTGTAGGTATCCCACAATCTCTTTTGTTTAGGCGTTTCTTAGCATCTCGACTCTGTTCGAGTGAAAGAAAACTTAGAATAATATCGTATACTCACCCTTACCCCCTAACTACTAGTATAGTGGAATGTTATTTCAGGTTATTTAAATAAGATTAGAAGTTCAAATCCTAACGCTATAGGTAAAACAAATTATATTAAAAATTATGTTAATAACAAATATTTACGATACTTAAGCTGGACTAATAGATGGAATTTTTTTTATTAAATAGATAAGTATTACATACTCCCAAGATAAATGTGGAGATTCAAACTCATATAAGATGAGACAATTGAGTATTCTTAACTATTAGACCAACTAGTAGGGGTGAGCAAAACTCGACTCGACTTAAAAAAGAACTGAATTTTTCGACTTGACTGAAGGCAAAAAACTCAACTTGTCTCGGAATTTTTTAAAATAAAGTTTGAGTTGTAAAATGAAAATCCGAATAACTTAAAATTTTTAATAATTAGTTGATTGATTTTTAAGTTCAAGTCGAGTCCCTCAATTTTTCCTTATATATATATATCGGTATAAAATATGAAGAAATATGTGCCACATATGAAAAATATATGAAGAAATATATATGCATATCTTATATAATTAGAGAAAGTCGTTTAAATTGGAATCAAACCGTACTATAACAAGATAAATAATTACAATTAAATTTGTATAGGAACTCGAAAACTCAACTCGAATCGAATTGAAATTTTTTAAATAAAATTTGAGTTGTAAAATATGATGTGTCATCTCGAATAACTTAATTTTTTTAACTCGACTCGATTCGACTTGATCAAACGATGAACCCTACCAATTAGGGGATCTCTTATAGCATTAAAAATGAAGGGATACCATTTATTGTTGATGTGTTTCCTGTAACCCCTAAACGATGACCATATTAGAATTTAGTTACAAAATAAGCCATATCGACAATGAGTAAAGTATGTAGTATCAAAATATAGGCTTATGTCACCTAAATAAAGACAATATGGCGAATAAAGACATTACAACAAAATATGAGTACGGATGTGTCGATCCTCCAAGTGCCAAGTCCAAGGGTGGCCTATCCAAAAACATCTGAAAGGAAGAAGATTTGGGGTATGAGCTAGGGAGCTCAGTGTGTTCCAACAAGTGCATATAAAACATATAAATAGTTCAGATGTGCATAAACATTTAAGTAAAACATGTTCAAGAGCAATCAAAGTTTATTTATACTTAACTACCCAACTGTACACCGATATGCAGTTCCCCAAAACTGCATCCATAAGAACTTACCCTAGGCCCAATGGGCGTAGGAGCCAACCTAAGGGATTGCCTTAGGTCCATAAGGAATTACCTGGACGAAGCATCGAACCTACCCAAAGGGCAACCATGAGTCCATAAGGAATTACCAGCTGGATCAGGGCTGAACCTACATAGACTTCATAGCATATCCCAATAGTATACCCCATATATAAATCAGAGTTTGTATAACAGACATTAATATCAGGAACCATAGGCAAACATGTTTATCTCAATAAACATTAACCAGTAACCAGGGATCATGCTTTCAAATCTAACATATGTGCATTCTATTAAGTAGATAAAGTAGTCATGCATTTAAATCAGATAACTAAATTCTGCATCTAAAATAGATATATGTTTCAAAGCAGATAGGGTATTCAAATCATATAAAATTATTCATGCTTCCAATCAAAGAAAAGTATTCATGTGCACATGATCATTTTAGAAAATATATTTAAAACTAAAATTTTGTACACAAGGAACACCTAAACACTGGTCAGAAGGTTTACTGGGCACCCGCCTCGTTACGCTCTGTAGCGGTACTAAATCCTATAATAATGGAACAAGGTTACTACAAGAGAAATACTTTAGCTTGATAATTTCACTGAGCCTTAAGATCATACGAGTAACTACAGGTACGCGCGGTTGAGTAACTACGGGTACGCGCGGTTGAGCGAAATATGAGGAGCTAGGTTGATAAGACAAATGGTCAGGTGAAACTCAAGTACCTTTAAACATATAATAATTCACATCAGTCCTTTATTCAATTTAAATTCTCTTGAAAAAAAATAACTTAATACATACGCATGATTGGGTTTAAGGTTAGATTAGGAGGTATTCGGGTTAGAATTTCGTGAAACGAACTTCAAAATGGACTCATAACGTCATAAAATATAAAATAAGAGTTTTCGAAAAAGTTTACCTTTTGGTCAAAGTTAACGGTCAAAGTCAACTGAGTTGACTCAGATGTCTGACTCAGATAGGCTGACTCGATGGGGTTTGGGTTAAACGGGTCGGACGGGTTGGACTCGAGTCAAACTCAAGTTGAAACGGGCTTAGGTTCAGGTCGGTTCGGGTCAAATATTATGGCTTGAGCTTGGGCTTAGACAATGGCGGGCTCAAATCGAATTAGATGGTTCATGCATGCTTAGGCCTTTGGGCCAAACCTAAACCGGTCCACTTAACCCATAACTTAGGCTATCGAAAACTCACCGGGGAAGCCATTCGCTCTGATTCTGGAAGGAAAAAGAAGCTCGTTAAACCTAGGATCAAACCAAGCTTGAAATATAGCCAAGCAAGCCGAAATCTTACCAAAAAATCCAAAAATGCAAACTATGGCCGAAAGAACACGTAGCGCCGATTATGCCTTTGCTGGAGTCGAACGAGCGATCAACCGATTGGGTTTTGCTTAGCTTAATGTGGGGAGTTCGACCTTCACTCTCACGTCTCGAACGGACGATTGTGGTGGCCAAAAACAGAGGAGAACCGAGGGGCGATTAATAGGTTCACATTGAAACTTCCAAGTGGCTCCCACGGTGAGAGAATTAGGGGAAGATGGTATTGGCGGTGCACAACCCCACCAGGACAATGTCAGATGGTAGTGGCGGTGCACGAAACCACCGGGCGGTAGAGTATATCAAGGCTAAAAATGGTAGTGGGTTAGGTGAGAAAATTAGGGGGGAAATCTGGATATTTTTAGATTCGAATGGTCATAACTTGGGTAGGTGGAAAGTCAGATTGGGCTTTAATTAAATATGGTTTAAAAAGCTACCGAAACTTAATTTAATATTATTCTAGGTAAAACCTGATAGAAATGAGCACTTAGCTCAGTGGTTTAGCACCCAAGGGTGATGGAATGGGTGAGGCCGGGGGTTCAAACCCCATCAACCTCATTCTCTTTCAACATTCATTTTTTTCATAATTTCATTTTTTGCTAAATTCAGAGTGTTACAACTCTCCCCCTAAAGAAATTTTATCTTTAAAATTCACCTGATTTAAAAAGATGCGGAAACTGCTCTCTCATTGATTCCCCGGTCTCCCAAGTAGCTTCTACGGGGCTATGATTACACTGGACCTTAACCATCGAAATATGTATGTTTCTTAGAACCCTATCATCAAAATCTAAAATATGTATTGGCTCCTCCTCATAAGACATATATGGTCTTAACTCCACATCCTGGACCTGAATAACGCGACTTGGATGTGGATGGTATTGCCTCAACATGGATATGTGGAAGACATCATGAATGCGGCTAAGCTAGAGAGGCAACTCGAGCTAATAGGCTACTGAACCAACTCTTTTCACAATACAAATGACCCAATAAATCTCGGACTTAGTTTACCTTTGTGCCCAAATCTCAGAACTTTCTTCCACAAGGATACTTTTAGAAAAACCTGATCACTGACCTCGAACTCGATATCTTTTCTTCCCCGATCAACATAAGATTTATGTTTGTCAAAAACCTCTATCAGATGGTCACGAATCAATCTGACAGTCTCCTCAGTCTCTTGGATCAACCCAGGACCAAAAGTCTTCCTATCATACAACTCAGTCCAACAAATATGAGTACGACATTTACAACCATACATGGCCTCATACGGTGCCATACAAATACTAGCCTGGTAACTATTATTATATGCAAACTCGGCTAAAGGTAAAAAATCTTCCCAACTACCACGGAAGTCGATCACATATCCCCGCAACATATTTTCCAAAATTTGGATTACCCTCTCCGATTGACCATAATTTGCGAATGAAAAGATGTAATGAAATCCAAACGTGTACCCAAAGCATTATGCAATGCCAACTAGAAATGAGAAGTGAACCTCGGATCTCGACCGGAGATGATTGATAAGGGTACACCATACAGTATAACAATCTCTGAGATGTACAAACTTAATCTCCTCGGCCAAAGTCGGTTTAACTTGCAATTCTACCATTATCATAAATACTCATCCTGGCAAACAAAGACCTCAAGTCTAAAATAGCCTTACGGCTCAAAGCATCGGCAACAACGCTGGTTTTCCCTGGGTGAAACTCAATCTCACAATCATAGTCTTAAGAAGCTTAAGCCAATGACGCTATCTCAGATTTAACTCCTTTTGGGTAAGGAGATACTTCAAGCTCTTGCGATCTGTATAGATATAACACTTCTCTCTATAGAGATAGTGTCTCCAAATCTTCAGGGCAAAGACCACAACAACCAATTCTAGATCATGAGTATGATAGTTACATTCATGTGGCCTCAATTGTCGGGACGCGTAAGCAATCACTCTGCCATTCTGCATCAGAACATATCCAAGTTCGAAGTGTAACGCGTCACTATAAACTGTGAAATCCTTCCCAGACTCATGTTGTGTTAAAACCGAAGCTTGAGTCAAGGCTGTCTTCAGTTTCTCAAAGCTCGACTGTTGGGCGTTAATCCAGAAAAAAGGAAAAATTTTCCTCAACAGCTTTATCAAAGGGGTGATAATGATGTAGAAACCCTCGACAAAGCGTCGGTAATACCCAAATAAGCCCAGGAAACTACGAATCTCTGAGACAATCTTGGGTTACTTCCAATTGGTAATGGCTTCAATCTTATTGGGGTCAACTTGGATACCTCGAGCAGATACAACATGTCCCAGAAATGTCACTTCACTGAGCCAAAATTTACACTTGCTCAGCTTAGCATACAGACGATGCTCTCTCAAGGTTTGCAAAACAATTCTCAGATGCTTAACGTACTCTACCTATGTACAAGAATAGACCAATATATCATCAATAAACACCACAACAAATTGATCTATGTAGGGCCAGAACACACGGTTCATCATATCCATAAAGGCACCAAGTGCACTGGTTAGACCGAAAGGCATCACTAGGAGTTCGTAATGCCCGTATTTGGTACGAATGACAGTCTTAGTAACATCTAAACCTTTTATCTTCAACTAATAGTACCCAGATCGAAGATCAATCTTCAAGAAAATTGTGGTTCCCCGAAATTGATCAAACAAGTCATCAATCCTGGTAATGGATACTTGTTCAACTTCTGGTAATCAATGCATAACCGAAGTGAACTATCTTTCTTCTTAACAAAAAGGACTGTAGCTCCCCAAGGTGAAGAGCTAGGTCGAATGAAACCTAAATCAAGAAGTTCTTGCAACTGAACCTTCAACTCTATAAGCTCCTTATGAGCTATACGATAATGATTCATGGATATGGGTGCAGACCCTGGATAAGTCTCAATCTTCAACTCAACAGCCCTATCCAGAGGTAAACCAGGCAACACCTCAAGAAAAATATCAAGAAACTTGCTAACGGTACGATTTCCTCAATCTTAGATAAAGAACCCTTCGTATTCAGGAAGCAAGCAATGAAGGTTTCATATTCCTTCCGGATCATCCTGTTGGCAGTCAAAGCGGACACCTTATTGGATAGGTAACCTCGATGCTCACTGACTAATACCACTGATCGATCATCGGGAGTCTTCAATGTAGCCCTTTTCGACTCACGGTCCGGGCTAACCAGGTGTTCAAACAACCAATCTATACCCAAAATCAGATCGAACTCCTCCAATAGAAGTTCTATAAGGTCGACCAGAAAGACTCCCCCTTGAACCTCAAGAGGATAGCGCCTAAACATGCTCACAATGGGGGATCAGCTAGATCTGAAATTAGACGACCAGGTTCAGTAAATGCGACAAAAGCTTCTGTTTGATTTGATGATATGCACGATGACATAACAGGTACATTTATGATGGATTCAGTTCTATTTTTTTGGTTTTTGAGGATAATGAATTCAGAATTAGACAATAAGTTTGTATCAGTTAGTTTTGAGATGTGTTGTTAAGTCTTAAAATTTCAAGGACAAAATTTCTTTAAGGGAGGGATAGTTGTAACACCCCAAAATTTCCCTAATTTTAAAAATCCCTAATTTTGAAATCCCTATTTTGAAACCTTAAAATTTGGGGATTTTGTATTCAAAACCCTAATTGAGAGTTAAGAATTTAATTGAATTTCAGTCATGAAATCAGTGACCTTTTTGAGCAAAATCAGAACCTTTAGGTTTTTTATGTTAATAGGATAAGTGGTGACCCTTCCCTTGTGTTTTTACTCGTTTGAGCATGGTATATAAGCATACTTTTCAGATTAGGTTTTTAGGATATTTGCCATTTGAGTTTCGACAGCCACCAACCCACACTCTCCACTTCTAGCTTTCCCTGAAAATAAACCTATCTCTTTTACTTTTCCGATGAGGCTCCGGTAAGCCCTTGTCGTCGTCTGTTTCTCACGCCGTCACCGCCATCATGACCAGCTTTATCTTGTAAACAAACCCCATCCATCAGATCATCATTGCCAACCGCTGTTTGTGAGAAAATAAAGAGAAACCAGTCGACTCCTCTTTCCCCTGCGAACCAACCCTTGGTCTCGGGTTGTCTTCCTCGTCATTGTTTACACTGAATCGGTATTTGAACCTTTCGATTCATCCTTGTCTTCCAACATTTACTTTGGATCTCAAAGAAACTCATCGGTTTCTCCTTGCGCCGCTGTGAGAGAGCTTTTTCTTTTGGTTATTTCGGTTTGGTTAAGCCATCGACATTCTTTTATCTTTATGCGTGTAAATGGTTGTTTTGGGTTTTTAGATTTCGTTAGTGTTGGCCGAGAATTAACCACTAAAGTTGTTGTTCTTCGTCACCGGTGTGCTATTGTCGCTGTGTTGTTGCGCCCCCGCTGTCCTGTTGTTGTGCCGCCGTAATGGTTTAAAGAACCTTTTGTTTTTCTGCAACAAGTGTGTGGGCCGTGCGTGTAGCTTGGGTTGAG
This sequence comes from Hibiscus mutabilis, assembly GCA_019671005.1. Classification (NCBI taxonomy): domain Eukaryota; kingdom Viridiplantae; phylum Streptophyta; class Magnoliopsida; order Malvales; family Malvaceae; genus Hibiscus; species Hibiscus mutabilis. The sequence goes on from CM033711.1 coordinate 20,775,522, forward strand.
CCAAATCGTGGGGCACATGTGTGGATATGTAAACTAGACTAATAAACCAACTACAACAAAACCATGTGTAAATTGGAATCGAACCGAATCGGTTTGACTTGTTAAATTGAAACAGATAGATGGACCGAACCAATTTGAGAACCGAACCCTTAAGATGAACTGGACCGGTACAGGTTTTGACAACGACCCATTGACCGAATCTGAACTGTTGACCCGTTTGACTGTCATGTTGACTAGCTTGACCTTTGACCGCCATAGTTGATTTTGATTAGAGTTGACTTTTTAGACAATCTTCCTCTTGACCTCCTTTTTCGACGACCTGAGTCCATATCCACTTTCCATTTCATCAAATTCAAACCCGAAAGGCCACTTTCCTATTTAAAAATATTTTTGTACTTAGAATTTGAAGAGTTATGAATTTTGGAATCTAATTTGGAATATGTCTGTGTTCAGGTGATTATGTCTCTGAGGCCGATGAGTTACCTCCAGTTGTTTAGACCGATCATTCACATTTCTCGTGGTCTTTACGTGAGTATGGCTTCAGTTTTGTTTTATGTATATAGTTTGTGGCTTAGTGATAGCAATATAGAATTCTTATCTCGTAGGTTTTGATTCAGCTAGACCTAAACGTGAGTCGCGCCCTTCTTAATATTAGAGGTTTTGCCGCTTAAGGTGTGTTTCTTCTTCTACTATAAACTTGTGTGTTTCTTTCGGTGTTATAAATAAATATTTTTTTATACATTTTGTGTGCATATTCTGATTTACGATTGGGTGAATGTTTTCAGATATCATGCATAACATGTCATATGGTGATTTAATTGAGAAATCGAATTTACCAAATTATGAGATATCAGTTTTGCTAAATTGTGAAACATCAGATTTATAAAATGTTCAACTTGGATATTTTTAATAATTCGAGTTCCAGATAACATTCAAATTATTTTAAAATCAGCATCATATCATTGCGGGTACATGGATTGAGATTGTTTGGGGAAGTTTAGTGGTTTCACCCGTCGGGCTGAATTATACTTCGGAATAGTGGTTTTACCCTTCGGGCTGAGTTCCACTTCGGATGGTGATGATGGAGAGAGTAGGTTCTGGGGAACCTTACTCTTTGGGCAGTGTATTAGATATTAGGTATCGAGTCTTCATGAGCATCGAGCATCATATCATTATGATTCATATTTAATGTGTTTTCAAAAATATTTATCAGAAAAATAAAAATAATCTTTTGCTTTGTGATTGCTCGTACTTTAGAGACACATTAAGCTCTTTAGCTTACACCCCCATAGTTTCTTCTTCCAGATACGCAAACTCTTTTAGCTGACTCGATACTTGGAGCATCTCACTTTTATTTAGATAACTTTTATAATTCAGTATGAACTCTCTTTTGATTATTCCATACTATTGTTTAACATATTTTAGGATATTTATGTAATTCGGACATTGGGACTGTTTATAATTTGGTTTTTATTGGATGCATGCATTTATAAAGTTATTTTCGTAATTTAATCAAACTATCGGAACAATGTTATACGACTACGTTTTATAATAAATACACTGTTATTGAGTTTATTTACATTTAATAACAATTTTGTATTTTGAAGTTTTTAAACCTAAGATTTATAACTTGAGGGACAGGTTTTTAATCACGACTTTCTAGATTCGACCTATTTTTTGGGTCGGGTTCAGAGGGTTTCATTTAGTGGTATCAGAGTCAAGTTTAACCCTCAGACTGTGAGAATCACAAAAGTTGTTTTCAAAATGTTTTTGACTTTTGTATGCATCTAAAATATATTGGGTCAATGGGAATTTTCAGAAAAACTTACTATGGTTTTATTTGATTTATACTGAATTACTTTTTACGTGTTTTAAATTCGAGACTCTAGTACTGAATCTGACTCTAGGTTTTTAACTTTTGTAGATAGTCTTCTATGCCACCACGTAGGAGTTCTAGCTTTGTGAGAGGCCGAGGTCGTACCGCCGCTTTTGGTAGTGATCATCTGTCTTCTATTTAACAAATAGAAAATTAGAATGAGATATTGCATAATAAGGATAAGCCGTTGGAAGGACATCAGACTAGGAGTGATGACTCACGTGACGTTAAGGACATTGAGACAGTTTAGTCGGATAATGCCACGGTGAACTGTGAGTTGCTGCGTTATCTCTGCCAATTAGAGGGTCGAAAGAAACCCATATCTACAGAATTTATAGCTGCTGGGATGAAATTGTTTGAGGGTAAAACTGGTACACATCTAGCTGATACAGAATATTGGCTAAAGAAGTTACAACGATTGTTTGTTGAGATAGATTACATGTCAATTAGAAATTGAAGGCTGATGTATCACTGCTAGAGGGTGAAGCACAAAATTGGTGAGAGTCTGTGGTAGATACTATTCCACCTAATCAGGTCATATGAGAGGTTATTTGATAGGCATTTTAGGATCGATACGTGGGAGCCGAGTTCTTAGCGAAGTGTCACAATGATTTTATGAATCTAAAGCATAATGGCATGTTTGTAAATGACTATAAGATAAAGTTTTAAGGGTTGGCCAAATATGTTTTGGGGTTGGTTGTGATCGAGAAAGATAAGTGTGTTTGGTTTTTGGATGGGCTTGGTCTACCGCTTCAGAGAGGAGTTGCTACACATCATGATAAGGTGTTTAGCGAGCTACTTGGTTGAGCTAAGACAACTGAGATGATAGCTGCATTCATGAAAAAAGATGAACTTCAGAATGCTAGTCAAGCCAGAAAGCAATCAGACACATCTGCTCAACCTAGTTTTGTCAACTCATCTTGAAAGAGGCTTAAAGATGAGTCTGTTCCTTATAGTTATCGAAATGTGAGACCTGCAACAATGACAGTTTCGACTAGTAGTATGGGCAGACCAAAGGTTCCTCGCCCCATTGCTGTATGTAATTTTTGTAATAAGAAGCATAATAGAGAGTGTAGACTGTTAAACAAAACGTGTTTTAGATGTGGTTCTCATGATCATTACCTAAGAAATTGTCCACATTCACCTATCGGTTCATCTGTATAGTGTCCGACACATGCATCAACTCAGGCACCTCACAAAGGTAGAGGGCAACTTAGGTCAACTACTTCTGGTACTCATAGTAGAGGTAAACATGCTCAGAGTGAGGGGTCAGCTAGATTCGAAATTAGACGACTAGGTTCAGTATATTCGATAGGAGTTTCTGTTCGATTTGATGATATGCACGATGGCATAACAGGTACATTTATGATGGACCCGATTCTATTTTTTTGTTTTTGAGGATAATGAATTCATAATGAGACAATAAGTTTGCGCCGATTAGTTTTGAGATTTGTTGTTAAGTCTAAAAATTTCAAGAACGAAATTTCTTTAATGGATGAGAGTTGTAACACCCTAAAATTTTCCCAATTTTGAACATCTATAATTTTGAAATCCCTATTTTGAAACCTTAAAATTTAGGGATTTTATATTTGAAACCCTAATTGAGAGTTGAGAATTTAATTGAATTTCAATCATGAAATCAGTGACCTTTTTGAGCAAAATCAGAACCTTTAGGTTTTTTATGTAAATCGGATAAGTGGTGACCCTTCCCTTGTGTTTTTACCTTTTTGAGCATGGTATATAAGCATACTTTTTAGATTAGGTTTTTAGGATATTTGCCATTTGAAGTTTCGGCAGCCACCAACCCACTCTCTCCACTCCTAGCTTTCCCTGAAAAAAAAAACCCATCTCCTTTACTTTTTCGATGAGGCTCGGGTAAGCCCTTGCCGACGTCTGTTTCTCACGCCGTCACCACCATCGAGACCAACTTTATCTTGCGAACAAACCCCATCCATCGGATCATCCTTGCCAACCGTTGTTTGCGAGAAAACAAAGAGAAACCAGTCGGCTCCTCTTTCCCTTGCGAACCAACCCTTGGTCTCGGGTTGTCTTCCTCGTTATCATTTACATAGAATTGGTGTTTGAACCTTTTGGTTCATCCCTGTCTTCCAACATTTACTTAAGATCTGAAAGAAACTCATCGGTTTCTCCTTGCGCCGCTGTGAGTGAGCTTTTTCTTTTGGTTATTTCGGTTTGGTTAAGACATCGGTATTCTTTTATCTTTATGCGTGTAAATGGTTGTTTTGGGTTTTCAGATTTTGTTAGTGTTGGCCGGGAGTTAACCACTAGAGTCGTTGTTCTTCGTCACCGTGTGCCATTGTCCCTGTTGTTGTTGCGCCCCTGCTGTCCCTGTTGTTGTGACGTCGTAAGGGTTCAAAGACCATTTTGTTTTTCCTGCAAAAAGTGTGTCGGCCGTGCGTGTGGCTTGGGATGAGCCAAATCGTGGGGCCCATCTGCGGATATGTAAACCAGACCAGTAAACCAACTACAGCAAAACCCATGTGTAAATTGAAATTAAACCGAATTGGCTTGCCTTGTTGAATTGAACCGGATAGATGAACCGGACCCTTAAGATGAATCGGATCGGCAGAACCTGTCGAACTAGTTTTGACCATAACCTATTGACTGAATTTGAACCGTTGACCCGTTTGACCGTCATGTTGATAAGCTTGACCTTTGACGGTCAGAGTTGACTTTAATTAAAGTTTATTAAGAGTTGACTTTTTAGACAATCTTCCTCTTGCTTTTTCGACGTCCTAAGTCCATATCTGCTGCCCATTTCATCAAATTTGAACTCAAAAGGCCACTTTCCTATTTAAAAATATTTTTGTACTTAGAATTTGAAGAGTTCTGAATTTTGGAATCTAATTTGGAATATTCCTATGTTCAAGTGATTATGTCTACAAGGCCGGTGAGTTACCTCTAGTTGTTTAGACCGATCGTTCACGCCTTTTTAGGTCTTCACGTGAGTATGCCTTTAGTTTAGTTTTATGTATATGGTTGGTGGCTTAGTGATAGTAATATAGAATTCATATCTCGTAGGTTTTAATTTAGCTAGACCTAAATGCGAGTCGTACCCTTCTTAATATTAGAGCTTTTGCCGCTTAAGGCGTGTTTCTTCTTCTGTTATAAACTTGTGTGTTTTTTTCGGTGTTACAAATAAATATTTTTATACATTTTGTGTGCATATCCTGTTACGATTGGGTGAATGTTTTCAAATATCATGCATAACATGTTATATGGTGATTTAACTGAAAAAAAAAATCAGATTTACCAAATTATGAGATATTAGTTTTGCTAAATTGTGAAACGTCAGATTTATAAATTGTGCAACTTGGATATTTTTAATAATTCGAGTTTCGAATGACATTCAAATTATTTTAAAATCAACATCATATCATTGCGGGTACATGGATTGAGATTGTTTGGGGAAGTTTAGTGGTTTCACCCGTCGGGCTGAATTCCAGTTCGGATCAGTGGTTCCACCCTTCGGGCTGAATTCCACTTCAGATGGTGACGATGAAGATAGTAGGTTTTGGGGAACCTTACTCTTCGGACAGTGTATCAGAGATTAGGTATTGAGTCTTCATGAGCATCGGGCATCATATCATTATGATTCAAATTTAATGTGTTTTCAAAAATATTTATCAGAAAAATAAAAATAATCATTTGCTTTGTGATTGCTTGCACTTTAGAAACACATTATGCTATTTAGCTTACACTCCTATAGTTTCTTCTTTCAGATACGCAGACTCTTTTAGACGACTCGGTACCTAGAGCATCTCACTTTTATTCAGATAACTTTTATAATTCAGTATGAACTTTATTTTGATTATTCTAGATTATTTTTAACATACTTTGGGATATTTATGTAATTCAGACATTATGACTTTTTATAATTTAGTTTTTATTGGATGCATGCATTTATAAAGTTATTTTCGAATATTTAATGAAACTATCAGAACAATGTTATACGACTACGTTTTATAATAAATGAAATGTTATTGATTTTATTTACAGTTAATAACAATTTTGTATTTTAAAGTTTTTAAACCTAAGATTTATAACTCGAGGGACAAGTTTTTAATCGTGACTTTCTAGATTCGACCCATTTATTCTAGGTCAGGTTCAAGGGGTTACACACCATCATTGACTAACCCACTGGACTCATAGATGTAACAACACTCTTTGTAGCTTCAATCAAAATCTAAAGGTCTGAGATACGAATCTCGAAATATAAGAGTGGGTGGAACCATTATTGAGCAATGCAAAGTTAGAACAAAAAAAAGTAAATGTACATGCAATAAAATCTGGCTCATCTTTGTCATCCCGACGTCTGGTAGTATATACAAGTGATGGTTGCCTAGCCTAGATAAAAATGGTCATCCACTCTGATACAATCGGAATCTACTCTCAGACCTGGTAGCAGACTCATAAGGCTTATCCTGACTGCGACCCTTAGCCGGAGTTTAAACAAAAGCTTGTGAATGAGCAAGAGTTTGAGAGGATACTCGAGGTGCAGAAGGTGGAACTGGGCAACCCTTCAAGAAATAATCTCTGAAACCACAATGAGAACAAGTACCCAACATCCTCCTATACTCTCTCAATGACGCTTACCACAGTGTTCACAAGATGGTAATTGAGAGAAACCTGATGAATCACCTCGACTAGCTACTGAAGCCTATGATGCCACAAGCTTAGATTCGACATTACCCCTCTGAGAAGCAAAGGTGCAAGTTCTCTTATCAGGATGCGAAGAAGACTCAGGTAGATGAGGCCTCCTAGATTGTTCCCGATCTACAGTGTCACCACTAGGGGCCAATAGTTCAACCTCCTCTTGATCTTTCTCCCTCTCAACCACCTTATCAAAACCTTCATAAAAGTGGCCAATAACATGTACAGACAGCTCATATCGGAGACCAAGTGCAAACTTAAGACACTTTTCCTTCTTTGTGGGTACCAAACTAGATCCAAATTTCAACAAATCTAAGAACTCAATCTCATACTCCAATACTGTCAGACCCCCCTGTGTTAGAGTCTTGAACCGCTCCCATATCAGTATCAGAAATTGCTCCCCAATGAAACGGCTCCTGAAGCGTTCTTTGAAGAAGTCTCAGGTCAGAAGAGTGGCAGAGACGCTACTCACCACAGACTCCCACCAAGTGCATGCATTCCCATAAAAAATAGGTACATCTCCTAAATATTTCTTGGATGGCTTAAATACCAACTCTTCCATATGTCTCTCAATAATATGAAGCACTTGTGCCTCAGTCGGGGCTCCACCAGTAAGGACTTCAAAATTCCTAGCCCCATTAGTGATCAAGGTCTGAGAAATAGGGGTCTCAGGTACGACGCCAACTGCCCTAACCACACTATGGATTAACTGTAAAAAGTGCCTGCTCAGAGTCTCATCGGTCACTACTATTGATGGCTCAAAAGAAGACGATGGTGTTCCTCTTACCGGAGTTGTCATATCAATACCAGAGGTAGTCGGTGGGTGTATCGGAGATGTAAGACCTCTAAGGGTAGAAGGATCTACCGGGGCTAGGGGATCTACAAAGGCCGAAAGATCTCTAGCCAAGTGATTTATCGAGTCAGAGAACCTCGTATCTCGACCTCACCCACGGGCAGGTCGACGACCTCATCTGGTGCTTATTAGTTATTCTTGAGCTCTCTACACAAAGGCAAAACCTATGGTCAGAACTAGCGCTGGAGTACCCCACATAGTTAAACATATAAAGCTTGGTGACATGGCCTTTTTGAAAACATTTCTAAAACATTTTATGAAAAAGTTTTATTATAACCTATTCACAGTCCGAGGTTAATAAAACCAAAAGCTCTAATACTAACTAAATGCAACCCTCTAAATCGGCTTATGCATTATATATAATTTCGAGAGGTCATATTTCATACCAAAAACTTACCAAATATAATTATATATATATGCAGTTTAAAATAAAACGAAACAGTGATTGTAAGCTATAAATTTAATATCAGAAGCTCAGTCTAAACAATATTAGAATTTAGTTACAAAATAAGCCACATCGACAATGAGTAAAGTATGTAGTATCAAAATATAGGCTCATGTCACCCAAATAAAGACAATATGGCGGATAAAGACATTGCAACAAAATATGAGTACGAATGTGTCGATCCTCCAAGTGCCAAGTCCCAGGGTGGCCTGTCCAAAATATCTGAAAAGAAGAAGATTTGGGGTATAAGCTAGGGAGCTCAGTTTATTCTATCAAGTGCATATAAAACATATAAATAGTTCAGTTGTGCATAAACGTTTAAGTAAAACATGTTCAAGAGCAATCAAAGTTTATTTATACTTATCTACCCTCCAACCGTACACCGATATGCAGTTCCCCAAAACTGCATCCTTAAGGACTTATCCTAGGCCCAATGGGTGTAGGAGCCAACCTAAGGGGCTGTCTTAGGTCCATAAGGAATTACCTGTGTCGAAGCATCGGAACCTACCCAATGGGCAACCTTGAGTCCATAAGGAATTACCAGCTGGACCAGGGCTGAACCTATATAGACTTCATAATATATCCCAATAGTATACCCCATATATCGATCAGAGTTTGTACAACAAACATTAATATTAGGAACCATAGGCAAACATGTTTATCTCAATAAACAGTAACCAGAGATCATGCTTTCAAATCTAACATATGTGCATTCTATTAAGTATATAAAGTAGTCATACATTTAAATCAGATAACTAAACCATGTATCTAAAATAGAGATATGTTTCCAAAGCATATAGGGTATTCAAATTATATAAAATTATTCATGCTTCCAATCAGAGAAAAATATTCATGTGCGCATGATTATTTTAGAAAATATATTTAAAACTGAAATTTTGTACACAAGGAACACACCTAAAAAACTGGTCAGAAGGTCTACTGGGCATCCGCCTCGTTACGCTCTGTTGCAGTACTAAATCCTATAATAATGGAACAAGGTTACTACAAGAGAAATACTTTAGCTTGATAATTTCACTGAACCTTAAGATCATAAGAGTAACTACAGGTGCACGCGGTTGAGCGAAACGGGATGAGCTAGGCTGAGAAGACAAATGGTCAGGTGACACTCAAGTACTTTTAAACAGATAATAATTCACATCAGTCATATATTCAATTTAAATTCTCTTGAAATAAATAACTTAATACATATGTATGATTGGGTTCAAGGTTAGATTCGAAGGTCTTCGGGTTAGAATTTCGCTAAACGGGCGTCAAAAAATATAAAATAGGGTTTTTTTGAAAAAGTTGACTTTTTGGTCAAAGCCAACTGAGTTGACTTAGATGAGTTGACTCAGATGGGTTGACTCGGACGGTTGACTCAAATGAGTTGACTCGACCGGGTTTGGGTCAAACGGGTCAGACTTCGGTCAAACTAAAGTCGAAACGGGCTCAGGTTCAGGTCGGATATCATGTCTTAAGCTTGGGCTTGGACGATGGTAGGCTCAGACCGGATTAGAGTATTCAGGCCGGCTTAGGTCTTTGGGCCAAACCTGAACCGGTCCATTTACCCTAGAACTCAGGCCATCAGAAGCTCGCCGAAAAAGGTCGCAGGGATGCCATTTGCTCCAATTCTGGCAGGAAAAAGAAGCTCGTCAAACCTAGGATCAAACCAAGCTTAGAATATAGCCAAGCAAGCAAGAATCTTACCGAAAACTCCAAAAATACAAACTATGGCCGGAAGAACACGTAACTTCGATGATGCCTTTACCGGAGTCGAACAGGTGATTAACCAGTTGGGTTTTGCTCGGCTCGACGTGAGGAATTCGACCGTCACTCCCACGTCTCGAACGGACGATCGTGGTGACTGGAAATAAAGGAGAACAGAGGGGCGATTAATGGGTTCTTGTCGAAACTTCCAAGCTGCTCCCACGATGAACCACATCGTGGCACTTCGAGTGACGATATGAGCTGAGGTTGGGACGAGACGGCGAGCAAGATGGTGGTGGCGGTGCACGACACCAGCAGGCGGTGGAGCAAATCGGGGTTAAAAACGATAGTAGGTTAGGTGAGAGAATTAGGGGAAGAATCTGAATATTTCCAGATTCGAATAGTCATAACTTGAGTGAGTGGTGAGTCAGATTGGGCTTTAACTAAATCTAATTTAAAAAGCTACCTAAACTTACTTTAATATTATTCTAGTAAAAACCTAATGGAAACAAGCACTTGGCTTAGTGGTTTAGTTCCCGTGGTGAGGTTGGGGGTTAAATCCCACCATCCCCGATCTCCTTCAATATTTATTTATTTTTCATCATTTCATTTTTTTTTACTAAAATTCGGAGTGTTACATTTCCAAGTTTTTCTCTGCAGAACTACTGCAATAACAACTACAAAATTTACTGTATCGATGCAAACAAAAGCGGGGTTTTCGGACATGGTAATCGTTGTATCGTACAAAACCCAGTAAACTAAAAGCGTACACTTGAACAGCCTCAGCTCTGCCACAAAGGAATCATCAACCAAGAAAACTGAAGAAACAAGAGAAGAGGACCCCTACCTTTCCCTAAATCTACCCACTCTTCTTTTTTCCCCCCGCCGTAATCAGCTGAAAGATTTTATAGTTGCCTGATTTGATCTCTTTTACATTTGTTGGATCTGATCTTCGAGGTTAATGGTTAGGGTTTCTTTTCTTTTTTCTTTTCATGCAAGGACAAGAGGAACCCATGTCTTGAATGTCGGATTCATGAGCATGTTGGTCTGGTTTTAAGACAATAGATAAGGTAACCGACGAAATCCCATATCTGTTTTGTCTTTTGTTTTCCATTTCATTGCGAAAAAAAAAACATGGCTAATCGGTGGTGGGCTGGGAGTGTGGCAATGGGAGGCGTCGGCTCGGTACCTCCGACCGGACCGAGACCGATACCGACACCATCGCTTCACCTTAGAAACCCATCTGAAGATTACCGGATGGAAGCTTTTAGAGCTAATCTTAGCCCTTCAGATGAAGATCATCGAGAGGAGAATGGAGATAGCCGAGACAATATCGAACCCGAAACCGTTGAGACTGGTTCGGGTTCGGCGTCTCGCCGCCCTCGGGGGAGACCGCCTGGTTCGAAGAACAAACAGAAGCCTCCGGTGGTTATCACTAAAGAAAGCCCTAACTCTCTCCGTAGCCATGTGCTGGAGATCGCTAGCAGCAGCGACATTGCCGTTTGTATTGGCAATTTCGCGCAACGCCGCCACTGCGGTGTCTCGGTTTTGAGTGGAAGCGGTGTTGTAACCAATGTTACCCTCCGCCAACCGGCTGCCCCTAGTGGAGTGATCACTTTACATGGAAGATTCGAGATTTTATCTTTATCCGGTGTGTTTTTGCCCACACCTTCTCCTCCAGGAGCGACGGGAATGACGGTGTATTTAGCCGGAGGGCAAGGTCAGGTTGTCGGAGGTAGTGTGGTCGGGCCACTGGAAGCATCCGGACCGGTTATGGTTATTGCTGCCACGTTTACCAATTCGGTTTACGAAAGGTTGCCTATAGAAGATGAAAATAGCGGTGGAGGTGGAGGTGGAGGAGAAAGCGGTGGAGGTGGCGATGGAGGGGGTGGAAATAACAATAACAACAGTAGTAATGACGGCGGCGATGGAAATTCAGGGTCTCAGTCTCAAGATATGAGCCAAGATCATCACCAAGGTGGCTCAATGCCTATGTATAACCTGCCTCCTAATTTGCTGCCTAATGGACAAATGCCTCATGATCTGTTTTGGGGCACTCCGCCTCGTCCACCGCCGTTTTCTTAACAGGAAACAGCTACGGAACGGCAGAGATTACTGTTTGAATACGCCGAGTGGTTTTTGGTGCAAAACAAGTTGTGGGTTTGTTTTTGTTCATGTAAGAGTAGTAACCAAGGTAGGGCTTTTTTCTTTTACAATGCTCATAGTTTGTACAACTTTGTAGAACTCTCTTAATCAAACTTTGTTTTGGGTGTAGCAATGTATCTTTGCAGGGACTGACGCAAGTATGAATTTTTATTTTTATATTTAGTAACACTATACGAAAATTTGACATTTCTAAGAATGCGATTGCCTCGTGGTCCATCCTAGTATCTTTGGATGAATTAGACAAAGAAATGAATCTTTTTAACACAATTTGATCATTTTTTTTCTTGGAAGAAATGCATTAAATCTTGATGATGTAGGTGAAGAGTTTGAGTTGAAGGAATTGCAAGGACATATCATTCATTTACATGGTATGCTTGTTGAAACTCATCTTTTTTCTTTAACATTTCATGACATTTGTTGTTTGTTTTTTTCTCCTAAATTGGACAATGTTGATGATGCATGAAACTCTTGAAATGGGAGACTTTTTCAATGTGATAGAGATGAATATGTGGTCAGATTTGGCAGAGCTTTTGACTCCAAATGAGAGGAGAATGCACGTGGTAGGGGGCAGAAGGTGCACAACTTGGGGGCTGATTCATCTGAATCTCCCCCAAATTAGTACACTTTACACTTTTCAGCACTTGAAATTTTTAACATCATAATGATTCATTCATGTGTTGATTTCGGCAAATTGAATAGGTCATATATATATAAACCGAAATCGTCGGCCGACCGACTGGTTGTCGGTTTGAATGTACTTGAGTGTAATTGTCTACGATTTGGGGTCTTTAGGGTTGTTTATTTGTCAACATTTTACTCTGCTATTAGGGTAAGACGCAGATGCTATTATCTTCTCCAACGCTCCGGTTGGCGATTCCACCTACTGCGATGGGAAGTCGACGGCGCTGGCCGGTTAGTATGACAATTGCTCATATACTAAACAATTTTGATGACAACTGCAATATTGGTTTGAACTAGGTTTTGGCTTGTCTGAATCTGTATTTTAATGTCGTTAGTCAATGGTTGGTGACACAATATATGGAGCAGTTAACTTGAGTAGTCTTTTTTTTATTATTTTAAATATAAGATTGTAACAAAAAAGGTAGATAACTGGTTTTACACCTTCCACAAAACTTGAAACAATCTTTTAATATCAACAAAAGTCAATCCTAATCCACCAAAGTAATGCAGAAATGTTTGTAAGAACACTAGACAAGTTACATATGTTGTCTTTTGTGTGATTTTGTACCTGTATCTTTAGACCTTTGTTGATCATGTAAGGAATCTTGTGCTAGCTCCATTAACCAAAGTGTCATCTATGATATCAGAAACATTTGATTCCGCTTCTTTTTTAATATTGATTTAAATACGAAATGAATCAAACTGGAAATGATATAAAGATAATAAACTTTTTAATATTGACCCAACCCGAAATCGAATCTAGTTGACGGAATGTGTTTTCTCTTTGGGTAGGAGTGTGGAAAACATGGTTAGGCTAATCCTAAACCGTCGTACCAGTTAAATTAAATAATCAATTGATCGGTTAATTAAAATATTTGATTTGGTTTGAATAATAATTTTTTTACTTCATTGTTAAAATATTTGCGGAAAGAATGCAAAAACAACTAAAAGTTAAAAATTGAGAATTCACACTTTCTAGTAATTGAAATCATGGCCAAACAATCTTTAAAGAATAATAAAGATATCAAAATTACTACACTATAAGATATCCTAATACATAAGATTTGTAATATTATAAAAAATTGATTAGATCGAATAACCAGTTTTGTCTAAAATTATGAACTGTAATCGAATTAAAATAATTTTTAAAAATTAAATCGAAGTCGACTTTTTAATTCAAATAACCAAAAATTTGAATTATTTTTTTAAAATTTAGTTTCGAGTTGTTGGGTTTTTAATGTAACCCTATTTTTGTGTTACCAAGATGAATAAATGAAAACATTAGTTTCAAACATTCTTAGGCACTAAGAAGAAAATGGGAGCTGCACTTTGCTCAGCATTTTTCAAATTAGCGGCACTAAAGAGGGAATTTTTCAAATTAGGGTTCATGCACGTCATTTTTGGGGAGCATTTTGACAAGTTGAGTGAATTTTGTGTTTGGTGAGGCAAAGGAATAAATGTGGGGGAGGGGGAGAAAGTGGGAAATAATTCATAATTCCATACAAATCAATTTGGTAGTGTCATAGCTCATAATCCTATCCAATTTGGAATTGTTCGAAATATGTGGGTGCATTATTATTCATGTAGGTATTGGAAGTTACTTTGGATAATCGGATAATGATTAAGATTACCTAGAAATTAATATATTTTTACGAAAAAATGTAATCTTTAATTGAAAGTATTAATCTCAATCATTCGTTTTTGACTTTTCCAACAACCAAAATTAATTTCTTTTAATTTTGTTTGGTACACTAAAGAGAACATGGGTTCAAACATGTTTAAGCCCTCAATTTCTTCCGATTTATTGGTTAGGAGGAGTTTGAGTATAATTATTATATCAATTTGTATGCTCAAAAGTATAAAATTTAAATTTTTATGATGTGGAAGTAGATCTTAATTCATATATATATATATTCAATTAATTAAAATATTAAAATAAATGAAAAATATTTGAATAAAATTAAAGTATATTGAGCTTCTAATTTGAATTCCAGACATTGTAATTAGAACAAACTGAATTGAATGAATTGACCCATAATAAATCTTTACAATAATAAATTTGAATTAATTAACTAATAAATTAAGTACCAATAACTATAAAAAACTCTAGAATGTTCTTTCCTTTCATCATTGATAAATGAAATTAATAGGTGTTAAACACATAAACACTACAACTTCAACGATCAATAGGACAATGACCAAGGTCGTTTTCTAAGTATCTAATCACATCCTTTTCTTTTCTGGAAAATTAAAAAAATAATATTATGGCCAATAAGTAAAAGATAATTATTTGATGTACCGCTTGTACTAAGTTTTTTTTTTACAATCGAGTTTTTGATGCTGTCACATGTCTTCTTTAGAGGCTTAAGTCTTAATTTTTAAATTCTAAACCATAAAATTATACCCAAACCTTAAAACTTAACTACAAACACCAAAATTTTAGTACTAAACCTCAAACTCTAATCTCTAAATTAGACACTTGTAGATAATAAATTTTCTATTGTCAGTATATAAAATATTTTCCAATAGTACAATGCCTTTCTTTTTTATTTAAGAAATTTTTTTCATTTTTGGTTTATTTATTATTATTTTTTCAGTACGTGTCTTTACATAAAAGCCCAAGAAACAGTCACATGATTTTACTCGACTCAGTCACAAACTGTCATATCATAAGCCCAAATTCTCTTTATGGCTGCTGTTCTAGTCCATGTAGGAGCATTCAAGTTAACCCAGAACCAGTGCAAGTTTCTTGTTTTTTTCCCCCTACCTTGGATACCTTGTAAATTCATGCACCTTCAGTTTGGTCTTATTCCTAAAAAAATTCAATCTTTAACAAGATGTTGTTTGCTTTTTCCTCATTTAGTAATCAGTTACAGAAACGCATTCGACATATATTCGGATACATACTCGTATTCGAAAATCACATTCAAGTCCGAGCAGTATAGGTTAAGAATGCTCTGTTTCTAACAGATTAAGTTTATGTTGGAAAGTTTATCTGCATGAACTTCTTGTTATGAACATCATACATTAGAAGACAAAAGTTGTTTATTTTGGAAATTCAAATAAGAACATACATAAAACATTCATCATAAGAATAATGGTGATCATACACATATAAACTACACCATGCATGGTACAAAACTTTTCCCATGTGGAAACAAGGTTCTTATATTAAAGAACCAAACCCTTGTTTATTAGCTTGAAATTTTACTCCCAGATTGGGACTTCCCAGTTTGAAGGAATCCCAGTGTTCCCCATGCATGGATTGTCCATGAGGCCTCCATATTCGAGTCCTTCGAAGTTTATTTCGTAAGGATTTTCGTAGAGATTAGAGAGTAATATTTGGTCCTCCACCCATTTGAAAGAATGTGGAGCTGAGTTTTCTTCACACAATTCACCCTTCAGAATTTGATTTCCATTTATAAGTCCTCGAGGGTCAGCCAGTGTAGCTTGTTCATATTGATAATGGATTGTGTTCATAGTTTCATCCATGGAGGCAAGCTGTAACTTGTCGTCCAAGTAAGTTTCTGCTTGAAGATTTCCATTGCTGGGAGCCTCAACAGCATGATTTGCCATTTGGTTGATGAGAACTTCAATCTCCTCTTGTAGGCTGGCAACCTGTAAAAAGGTGAAGTATTTAGCATGCTTTCGTGTAGACGTATCGTCCGAGTTGCTCGGACATTTCATTTTTGCTTTACGAGTGATATAGTATTAAAGAGAAGTTGCAATGTTAGCAGCAAGGGGAACCTGTTGTTGAAGTGCAAAGATATGAGCCACACAACCGTAGATGGGGTCCCGGATTCGAGCCAGTGCTTCGTAGGATACGGTGACGGCCGCATCACTTCGATTCTGTATTGGTAAGTGTAATAACAGCTTGGAGACATTGCTAGCACCGAACACCTTGTGCACCGCGGCAAAGTGGTTCGCGGCTTCATCGTAGCAAAAGTAAGGTGCGAAAACGCATTCATTAGTGCACTTTCTCCTTAGGAATTTGCATGCTCCACATGAAGATCCAAGCCCTGTCATTTGCCCAATCTTTTACACTTAGATTGTGCCAATGATATGCATATATAGATTGCTTGTTTT
Source organism: Hibiscus mutabilis (assembly GCA_019671005.1). NCBI lineage: Eukaryota > Viridiplantae > Streptophyta > Magnoliopsida > Malvales > Malvaceae > Hibiscus > Hibiscus mutabilis. The sequence continues at coordinate 20,792,010 of CM033711.1, forward strand.
GTTTAGGAATAAGAAGGAAGTTACAAAGATTTGCTCTTTATAACCATCATTTTGAAAGGGTTTGGAACTTGCTTTCTTGGTAAAATCCAAGGGATATTATTATAAACTTGAGCTAAAGTGGTTGTGCCTTTTGGGTCTCCATAATGGCCTACATTGTCATTTCTTACATTTGGAAAGTTTGCTTATTTTATGTCTTGAAAAGGGCTTTTGTTCATAAAGATTCTTCACAAATAAGGCTACCTCTAATGGAAGAATCAATCATCATTATGATTAGTTGGGCTCTAAAAAAAGATGAGAGATAATTTGAATGATAATCAAAAGTATTCTCATTGAAGAATGCCATCATCTAAACAAGTACATACTAATCTATGTTTTTCTTTCTTTCAATCTTGCATATCATTTTAAGTCTTTCGACATATGCATGACTTATCTCAAACATGTCATCCTTGTATGACAACAATTAGGTGGTCTAGCGGTATGAGGCGCTAGGTCATTTAAGCAAGGTCTAGAGGAAACTAGATTAGGAGGATTGTCTCCATATTAGACTTCTATAAAACCTGATTCAGATTAATCGGTCAATAAGTCGAATACCGGTGGATTAACATTTAGAAGACAAATCTTTGTCTTTCCAATTTCTTTTTGCATGTTTTCTTCTTTGCTTCACCATGGTGTTTTGCAAGTGAGATTAACAGTCTTTCCCGTTCATTTAATCTCTTCTAAACCAATTGCAAACTCAAAAATCAAATCATATGGTGAAAATAGTTTGACAGCATCAACACATATTATCAGTAAGTACTACATCTCCTTTTTGGTTATGATGGTCCCTAAGCTTTGTTGGGGGTCTAATCTACTCTTTTGGAGATCTTCAAAGGTGTTATTCATACCCAGATTGAGAACGTTGTATATGAATATGTTTTTTTTTGAAATTATAAATATATTTTAACATAAATACTTTAAGAAAGATAAAGAGTCCGGAATGTGATCAGTTCATCCCTAAGCTTTGTTGGGGTCTAATCTATTCTTTTTGTGATTTTTAAAGGTATTATTCGGCACAGATTGTGAGTGTTGTAGATGAATATGCTTTAATATTATATAGAATATAAATACTTTAAGAAAGATAAAGAGTTCATAACGTGGTCAGTTTATCCCTAAGCTTTGTTGGGGTCTCATCTATTTTTTTGATGATCTTCAAATGTGCTATTCGGACTTAGATTATAAATATTATATACGAGTATGTTATAATGTTTGTCGGACATTAATACTTTAAGAAAGATAAAGAGTCGGAACACATACATAACATGCTGATACTATTTACCTGTGAATCTCTATCCTTTTCATGGGAGATAGGAGCTAGCCTCAATTAGTACATGGTTTAATGAAGAAATAATGATGAATTTATGGGAAAAATTTTACCCTTTTCTTAACCTCTTTAAGTCACAAATCAAAGTCCCATAGCTAATGAGAACAAAATAACATTGCTTTTCATATGCATAAATTCCTAGCTTAGGGATTGGATTGTAGGCTGCAACTTTCTGTCAGGATATGGCTAATTCCCAATAATTATGCAGTTTTTAATTCATTTTTATCAAAGTTGGGTTTGTGTTCTTTACTCCATTATTAACCTTATTTTATTCTTTTTACATTTAATCAGGTTGTGTTGTTGGCCACTTAATTAATGGTGGGTAAATCCCACATTTCTCATAGGAGTTCCAAGCTCAGCTAGCTGGTGATATGCCTCCATTCCTATTAGTCACAGTTCTTATCGATAAGTGCTCAAGTTGGGGTAAATATTAACGAGTCAAAAAATATTAAATTAGTAGAATTGACGAGTCTTATTTTATAACTTAAATTTTGTTTAAAATTTTTCCGAGTCGAGTCGTGTTTATGAATTTTGAGTTGAGTCAAGTTATTTAAGTTTGTGTTCAAATTTAATTGTAATCATTGGGATGGATCGAAGGAGCGGTTGCACACCTTAAAAATTCGAATTTCGTATATGATGTAGAAAACTTTAGAAATTTTTTATTGAAAATCTATGTTCGCCCCCCCCATTTTATAAGTTCGCCCCTAACATAAAATCCTATATCCGTCTCGGTACATATATATAGGGTGATATTTTGATACACAAGCCTTCATAGGCCTAGCAGACTAAAACCTAAACGTTAAACCTTCAACTTTAAATTCTAACCATAAACCTTAGAAATTCTACACCATACAACCTATACCCCTAAATCCTAAATCCTAAACCACAACCTAAATTTCTAGACCCTAAAAATTGAAAGAATTTTGTAAACTAAAGTTTACATAAGCTTATGTATCAAAGTATTTTCCATATATATATGTGTGTGATATACATAAAATCAAACAAAGTTGAGAGACTCAAGTCGAATTTAAAAACCGACCTACTAATTACTAAATTTTTTTGAGTTATTCGAAGTTTTATTTTATAATTTAATGTTTATTTGAAATCCGATTCGACTTTTGCTTGCTATTACGTGCATCTTTAGTATGATTCAAGGGTCTAGAGAAGTAAAAAATGGGAGAGGTAGGGAGACAACATGCTGTTTACTAGTGGCATTCATTCCCTACCTTTTTATTCTGTCTTATCAGCAGTCACTGTTGAAGCTTATGTTAAGACATTCATTCCCTACCCTTTTATTCTGTCTTATCGCTCACTGTTTATGTTTATGTTTATGTTATTCGGACTCGGGTGTGAGATTTCAAATACGGCATGTATCCGAAATAAGCATATTCAGTTTTACTTTGTATATGGAGAGGCTTAAGAGGAGTATATTTCTGTACTCTTTTTTTTTTTATCGAATATGAATACTTCAAGAAAAATAAATGGTCGGCATTAGTTTTTATGAATTTGCAAATGAAACTAAGCTTATGCATGAGAAAAGTGAGAGAGATGGTGGAGAGGGGGGCTTTCTGGCTTTCGAGTTTAACGATGATAGTGACTTTCTTTGTCATGGATTCAATTATTCAATTTATCTAATTTTCTTCCTTTCTTTCCATCTGGAAATGCTAGGCCTCTGCCTCTGCCTCTGCTATATAGCCTTTGCTTTTTTAGGTGAAACTATTTATATTCGATCTATTTAATGACTAAATATTATAAGAACTTATCATGAGATGTCATTTTTAATTTAATTTATTTTATTTATAATATCAATGTTCAAATGCTAAATATTTAAGAATTTAACGTCTCATTTCACTTTACGTTGTCAATGCTCCCCCAACTGTAGTTTCAACAGTGACAATGCAAAAGCTAACAGATATTTTCGTAAGTATCCAACTCCATTTTGCTACCAAATTTGAGCTGTCTGCAACTCAGTTTCTTACATGGAAGGGTGTGTGTTTGCAGAATTGCATGAAGCTGCAAATAGTATTATATAACAAAAACCCCACTCTAAATTTCTGATATTTGAAGTTTGTGTATGAGTTATGTTGGTGATAAAATGAGAAATTACCGAAGAATGGAGGTGAAAACACAAAATATGACGGTTGTTATTTTCAGACGGTTCAATCTCAATAAATTTGGAACGAAGAGTGAACAGTTTGATAGTAAGAGCCATAAAAAAAGATGAGATTTGTTAATTGAAAAGAGAGGTACTTGCCTCCTGATCTGATTTGCCTACTCTCTTCACTTGCTTGTATATTTATAGTCCCTGAGACTGCTGGTAATTATATAGTGTAATAATGACTTATGGATGTGATTACAGAGATAAATTTAACTTTTGAGTATTAGGTCTTGTATGTTGAATACGTGAATATCATACAAAAGCTCTCCACTACGTCTTATACTCAGACAACATGAGGCTCCGAAAACATTAGTCTCCGGAAGAGTCTCCCTCTGAAGAAGTAGCTGTTGTAGATCGTTCTTTGTACCCACATTACATGGGCGCTTTTGTTGCATTGTCGGAGGCGGCAAGATTGAGTGCAACAAATTAGTATTAAATTATAGTCGTATCGTAATAATTTTAAAGGTCATTATAATACCGTAAATTATATTTAAATCATAACTGATAGAAAAATCATCTGTAATCGTAACATCACGACTGTATCCACAACTTAGGCCGCAACACAATTTAGTAAGTAGAACATTACGCAGAGGAGGGGGGTTCCACATATTATGATGACTGAGGACACTGCTACAGGGTGTGTTGGTCAAGTGCTGTATTATTTTGCTGCAACTGAGGGAAAGGGTGGAGGTGGACCCTTGTGTGTAGGGGTTTAACTTCCACTGTTGTAATTTAGTAAGTAGAATTTTCCCATTATTTTCTTTTGATTTTATCCACTAATTCTTTTTTTTTTTTAAGTCTATAGCTTTCCCAATCTAAATACCTATCCAAAATGGGACATTCCAAGAAGATAGCAGCCTCTAATACATATTTCCAAATTCAGAAAAAAATGAAATAAATTGGAATCACAAATGGTTTATTCACCTTATCTTTTACAAAATAATTCCTTTTTTTTTCTGACAAAATACCAAACAAAAACAAGACTGTGTGGTAATAAACGGAACAGATTTTAGTGGCAAAGAAACAACATCAACTGCTAACCTCAAGGACTCAAGGTGATGTAGTGAAGATCGGTGGACTTGGCAAAATGCAGCAATCGCCTCCTGCCACGTGGGTTCTTGATGCAGTCTCTGATTGTGATCTGTGTGGCCTTCAATAGATGAACAAAGAAGGGTGAAATTGTACAAAAAGTCCCTCTTACTTTACATATCTAGTACTACTATAATGTTGATAATGTATAACCTTCTACTTCTTGAAATGTATATTTTCAATCGAGTCAAGTTTTTAGAAAATGATTCAATACACATTCTATGTAGTCTAAAAATTACACATTTTTTATGTTTTAGGGGTAATTGATTTAATTCGAGGTTTAAGATTTAGTTTACAATGTTTAGAATTTTGTGTTGTTTAGGATTTAGATGTGTATCAAAAAATTACTCTAGGTTATTTCAATCAATTTTCTCAAATAATTTGGCGTGACTCATTTTAAAAGTAATTATTTAATATATAGACCGTGTAAAATAAACTTTACACAATTCTTATTTATTTTAATCTATAACTCTAAATTTAAAATCGTATATAATACTCATGAAGTTGAAATAGGAAAAGTTTTCTTGTTGAATGGATAGACAAAGTTAGATGGTCTAAATTTTATATAACTTGTATATCAAATAATTTTTCTTTTAAAACACATAATTATGTAATATATATACTACAACTTTTATTCTACAACCGAACAAATATTATATATATATATATAACATTTATCAACTTGTAAAATATATCAAATTGTATGTCACGTCACTTATATGTATAAAAAAACATATCAATTATTTGATGAGTTTAACAGAAAAAAGTTGACCTCGATTATTGAAAATACACATGTTGAAAAGTAGGTGAATTAGAAATGATTGTATTATTGTAGGACTAAATCATGAAAAATATATAATACAAGAACCTTCTATGAAATTTGACCAAATTGCAAGACTCTGCAAAATGCAGCAATCTCCTTCTGCCATGTGGACTCAAATGTTATCTGTGATTGTGATTTCTGTGGCCTTAAACAATATCTATCCTTTATAAGTTCACCTCCCTAGCAATCCTTAGCTCATCGCCATTCTTTTCCAAGACATTCACATTACTCAACATTTCACAGTTCACTCTCCCGTCTCCAATGGCGGCCTCGGTCTCCACTGTCGGTACTGTCAACCGAGCCCCGGTACTTACAATCGGTCACACCATTGATTTTCTTATCACATGTGTTTCAAACATGTTCTAAGACATGTAACACATTGTTATGTTCTTGTCATGCAGTTGAATTTGAATGGCTCCAGTGCCGGATCCGTGGTCCCGAGCTCGGCTTTCATGGGGAACAGCTTGAAGAAAGTGAGCACAAGGTTCAACAAGGCTCCGTTGGGGAGTTTCAAGGTCGTGGCGGCAAAGGAAATCGACGAGAGCAAACAGACCGACCAGGACAAGTGGAAAGGCCTTGCTTACGATATCTCCGACGACCAACAAGACATCACTCGAGGGAAAGGCATGGTCGATTCCCTCTTCCAAGCTCCCATGAATGATGGAACTCACTATGCTGTCATGAGCTCCTATGAATACATCAGCCAAGGGCTTAAACAGTAAGTATCTATGCAATTATTTCGAACCATAGGTGCAATCGAGCCGAGTCGGATTCGAATATGAACTTTATTTCATGTGATTTAGGTACAACTTGGACAACAACATGGATGGTTTCTACATTGGCCCAGCTTTCATGGACAAGCTTGTTGTTCACATCACCAAGAACTTCATGACACTCCCTAACATTAAAGTATGTCGTGATTTTCGTGCGAAATAATCAAATATCTCACGTTTAAATATGTTGGAACTTGCGTGAAAGTATGTCCTGATTTTTCATTTCATAGGTTCCTCTCATCTTGGGTATTTGGGGAGGCAAAGGTCAAGGAAAATCATTTCAATGTGAGCTAGTATTTGCCAAGATGGGAATCAAGTGAGTTAATAATTTTATATTCGTAATTGTCACATATTCGTATCCAAAATTTATTTATATTTGTATCGGACATATATTCATATCTAACACTTATTGAATTAATATTATAGTCCCATTATGATGAGTGCCGGAGAATTGGAAAGCGGGAACGCCGGAGAACCAGCCAAGTTGATCAGGCAAAGGTACCGTGAGGCCGCCGACATCATCAAGAAGGGGAAGATGTGCTGCCTCTTCATCAACGATCTTGACGCCGGTGCTGGTCGTATGGGAGGAACCACACAGTACACGGTGAACAACCAGATGGTGAATGCCACACTCATGAACATCGCCGATAACCCGACGAACGTTCAGCTCCCCGGAATGTACAACAAGGAAGATAACCCCCGTGTCCCGATTATCGTCACCGGTAACGATTTCTCGACGCTGTATGCGCCGCTCATCCGTGACGGTCGTATGGAGAAGTTCTACTGGGCACCTACTAGGGAAGATAGGATCGGTGTTTGCACCGGAATTTTCAGGACCGACGGTGTTCCTAAAGAAGACATTGTCAAGCTTGTCGACACCTTCCCCGGCCAATCCATCGGTAAACTTCTTACTCAAAACTTCTGCTAATCTATGTCACCGTAAATAGGTCTAATTCCGGTTTTAGTTCCTTTATTAGGTTGAAACCTCGAATTTAATCCCTCTACAATTAACTGGAACGTATTTGATATAGTTGAGTCAAGTCAAAAAAAATTTAGTTAGCAAGTTGACAAATTATATTTTATAACTTGAAATTTATTTGATTTTTTTCGAGTCGAGTTTATGATATTTGTTTTGAATCTAGTCAATTGGTGTTGATCGAGTTTCTGTTCAAATTTAATTGTTAAATATTTATTATGTTCTGTCATAAGGCTGTAAACGAATTCAACGTTCAGCGAACCGTTCGGCGGGAAGTTCGTTAATGTTCGTTTATTTATTAAACGAACGAACATGAACAAGATTTTATGTTCGTTTAATTAACTGAACAAACACGAACAAGAGGCTTGTTCGTGAACGTTCAGTAATCCGTTCGTTTATGTTCATTTAAATTTATTCACATATGTCCATTTATATTTATTATTTTTCATAACAAAAAGTAGTATATTTAACAAATTTAAAAACATATATTACAAATATGAAATAAAAAATTAAACAATACTCAATGTTCGTTTGTGTTCGTTTATTATTTTAACAAACGAACACAAACAATAAATTATGTTCATTTAGTTGTTCACGTTCGTTCATTTGTTCAGTTAAAATTAAACAAATGAACATGAACATATCCCCGCTCGTGCTCGTTGATTCGTTTACAGACCTATGTTATGATACTAATTGATTTTAATTTAAATAATTTTCTATAACCATATACAAATATATATATATATATATATATATATATCTTTTCATTTTCTTTCATATATGATAGACATATATTAAACAGAGTTGAAGGACTTGACTCGAAATTGAAAATTGATCCATTGATCACTGAAAAATTCCAAGTTATTTGAGTCTCATTTGATAATTCAAACTTTATTTGAAAGTTTTTTTCCAAGTTAAATTGAATTCATGATATTATTATTCAAATCAAGTCAAATTTTTTGCATTGAACTGAATAAAAATTATTTTTTTAAAGTCAATTCGAATTTTGCTCACTCCTACTTAAACCTGATATAACCAGTCACATAACAATTAGACCTAAAAAACTAGCCTCAAACATAAAATGGTCGAACTTAAAACAAAATCGAACCAAAAACGAAATTAAATTGCATGTATTAAATTTCAAAATTCAACAGATGGAGTATTTATGGTTTTAGTCCCTCTATTACGTTGAAATTTAGGATTTAATCTTTATTTTGGTGCCAACTTTTATAATGATATTAGTATGTTGAAAATGAACACACAATTTAGACCTACTAATAATATTATAAAGTAGATGTACCATATCATGTCAAATTAAAATATATTATTAAATCCCGAATTCGAGTATAGTAAAGAGATTAAAACCATTATTAGATCCTTTAAGAAATGATTATTAACATAGTTAAATTGCAGACTTCTTTGGTGCTGTGAGGGCCAGAGTTTATGACGATGAAGTAAGGAAATGGATCGGGGACACCGGAGTCGGCAGCATCGGGAAGAAGCTTGTGAACTCAAGGGAAGGGCCGCCAACGTTCGAGCAACCGAAGATGACGATCGAGAAGCTGTTGGAGTATGGATACATGCTTGTAACGGAGCAAGAGAATGTGAAGAGAGTTCAATTGGCTGACAAATACTTGAATGAAGCTGCACTTGGAGAAGCCAACGAAGATGCTATCAAGAGAGGAGTTTTCTAAATGGAAAATCAAGTCTAGGGCCTTTTTCTGGGAAATATATTGGACACAAGCGATGTGGGGTAATTTCCATTTATGTTGTTTTCCTTTTGTTTTGAGTGGATTTTGATCCTCTATTTTTGTATTATAAATCTCCACCTTCTTCTATCTTAGATGTCCACTTCAATTGTTTCAATCACCTTTCTTTTTTATACGTATGGTTGTGAACAAGAATATTTTATGATAACGACAAGTATAATAATTATACAGTGACAGAAACATTAAGATTTTATAAGAAAAATTCTCGACGGAATAAAAATTATCGACATCAGAGAAAAGAAAATTCATTACAATGTTGTGAAATTATACGAGATTAAGTTTGTGCGGCTAAACGAAGTTGCAACTTATTTCACTTAAGAAAAAACCCTAAACTATATTACATATTTATATATAGAGTAGCATGATGATTTACATGTGTGTGATGATGTAACACAAGGCCATGGGCTCAATTAAATATAAAATAAAGGGTAAACTACCCCAGTGACCACCGAACTAATTGGGGATACCTATTTTGACCACTGAACTATCGAAATCGTCAATTAGACCACCAAACTTATACAATCGACCTATTTTAACCACTAGCCGTTAAAAAAGTAACGACAAGGCTGAGTTGGCCATGGCTTTTATTTTTTTAATGCCTAGTTGGAGGCATAGTGCCACATAAGCACATGTCATTTTGGTAAACTTATTGTTCTATTTAATGGAACCCTAATTGGAAAGTGTATTCACTTGTCTCCTTCAACCTTTTTTTGAAACGGCTACATTGCAGAAGAGAAGTCTGTAAAAAAGGAAAGCAAGGAAGGAAGAAAAGTTAAAGCTTGTAATTGAAATGGAGGGTGAGAACTTGGATCGGGAATGCTTCTGTGGAGCGCGTTCTTCATTAACGACAAGATGGAAAACTAGCAATCTTGATAGAAGACTGTGAAAATTATGGAAAAAGCACCCAAACTTGCAATTTTTTTGTTTCGTAAGATCCACCAGTATATAATCAATCAAAGGTTGTGATTATAGGTCTTCTAAGGAAGATTTCAACTATAGAACGTGAAAGAAGGAATGAGAGGTTTTTTTTAAGGTTTTGCTTCTTTGTTTTGTATTTCTTCTGGGTTTAGGATTAGGAAAATAGATGTCCTAATTTGTGGTTAAATTTAAGACAGATTCAAGGTTGTTTTCAGCTATGTTAGGGTGTTTATTGTAATGGAATGAATGAATGTTTATGTTAGGTTGTTTAGGATTAAGTGTTTGGGTTGCCAATTGTAATGGAACAAATGTTTATGTTATGTATCTGGCTATGTTTATGTTGGATATTTTGTTACTAATGAGTGCATTAAAAAACAAAATGTATATACAGAAATAAAAACATCATCCTCTTCATTTCATAAGTGATCCATAAAAAACATAAGTTTTTTTGTTTGACTATTATAGAAACAAAATATATAAGTTCTGACCATTCCTTGAACATGTATAAAACATGTATACATAGAAAGTTAAATCGTAATGGTCAATTGCATGCATTACACAAAAAACTTTCATATGATACCTATAATCACAACAAAAAGTTAAATTCTAATGGTCAACTGCATGCATTACACAAAAAAATTAAAACAATAAGCCTTGGAGTGTTTAGAATGGCCTTCGAGATGATTGAGTGACAAAACTCTCCTGAGTGGTGGGGGTGTACATCCATCTAACAGTATGGAATGGTGGCGGGGGTTGACTTGCCCTTGGATTGTTGCCTTGATGTTGCCTACCAGATTGAGTAACAGAACTCTCCTAAGTGGTGGGGTGGGCATTTATCTAACAGTGTGGGCTGATGGTGAAGGTTGTCTTGGTCTTGGAGTGTTGCTTTGATGTTGCCTACCAGGTTGGTTTGGTGTTGCAACAGGATCCTGGTGCACATTTGTTCCAGATCTTCTTCTAACCTGTACACAAAAAATAATGTGTTACTCGACCTTAAAAAATGTAAATTAATTAGAAAAATTCACATACTTGTACAAAAAACTTACTAGCAGTTTAGATCTTCTAGGAGCATAAGAGGATGCTCGTTTAGATGGTTTAGTATTGACACGAACAAGGCCCTTGCATGTCCTTGTATTATGACCAGACCCTCCATTCTTTGTACAAGACATCTTCACTCCCTTCCTGGACACCTTAGCACCCTGAGGTGCTTCATCTGCCTCTCTTTTTCTGTTGGTTCTTATGTGGTCTTCCAGGTGGCCTTCTCAAGACATGAGGAAAGACTTGTAAATGTGTTTGTTGACGACTCCACTGGTTCTCACCCTCACTGGATTGATGAAATGAGAATATATGGCCATTTGAGTGTCTACTAAGTAGTATGGATCCACATATTTTTTAGGTCTATCTTCAAGCAATAGTATAAAAGAAATGGCATGGATGCATGGAATTCTTGCAAAAAAATAGTTGATTAGGGTGTATAAACATATAGATCATTAAAGAAACAATGTGTAAAAAAACTAAAACTTAACCTATTAGTTGACATCTTCTACATGATCAAGTTGATGTTTGCACGTTAACAGAATATTGGTTTTGAGGACCACATGAAACTTGGTACATTGCTCCACCAGTCCTCAGAGGCCAACATCTATGTGACAGTGAAAAAAAACACAAACAAAGCAATGTGACAGTGAATTAATAAATCATAAACAAACCACCAACAACAATGTAACAGTAAAAAAAACACAAAAAAGCAATGTGACAGTGAATAAAAAAATAAAAAACAAAGCAATGTGATAGTTCATAAACAAATCAGAAACAAAGCAATGTGAGTGTGACAATTCATAAAAAATCGAAAAGAAAGCAATGTGACAGTGAATTAAAAATTCAAAACCAAACTAATGTGATAGTGAATAAAAATTCAGAACCAAACTAATGTGACAGTGAATTAATAAGTCACAAACAAACCATAAACAAACCACCAACAACAATGTAACAGTGAATAAAAAAATTAGAAACAAAGCAATGTGACAATTCATAAACAAACCTATGTGACAGTGATAATGCAGTGTCCAGCTTTCTCTGAATTTTAGGGCACAAAGGGCCAGTTAACTTCTCAGCTTCATCCCTTATTTTAGTAATTCTTTGCATCAATTTGGATCTGATTGACTCCACCAAAGTAATAATTACTTTGTCTTTAGCTTCAACTATTATCTACAAAACAAAACAACAAGTGTTAATATTGTAAGTTAAGTATATAAAAATCTAGGGAAAAATAGTTGAATTAACCTTATTAAAACACTCGCAATGATTGTTTAGAAGGATGTCTGATTTAGATTGGAAGGAAAAGTGATACTTTGTCCACACTGCAGGGTCTTTCCCCGACAGCCATGTATGTCCAGAACTTGATAAACCCTTCACATTAATATAAAAATAATGTTATGGATCCATAAATATTATATGCACAATAATTAAAATAAATAAATAATTATACCTCTAAAGTTGCCATGGCAGCTTCAAACTCTCTCACATATGTTGCCCTAGTAGCTCTCCAAAGTTGGTCTTTCAAAGCTTTTCCCTTATGCTCTTCATGTAACTTGAAATTATTATAAAGATGTCTCACACATGTTTTGTGCGCTGCATAGGGAAAACGTTCCATCACAAATTCCATCAATATATGCAAAACAAAACATGTTCTGTATTATTAATGGAAATGAATTAAATAAAACAGTAAATGTATATAAAAGAGTTTAAGTTTACCTTCTATTTATCAGTCATAAATGTGATCTGATGGGAATTGTTCAACTCCAATTCAGTCTTTAATATTTCCATAAACTAGCACTAAGATAACTCAGTCTCAACCTCCACAATTGCAAATGTAACGGGATAAAGACAGTCATCAGCATCCATCCCAATAGCTATTAGAAGATGACCCCCATAATGGCCTTTCAAGTGACACCCATCCAAACATATAATGGGCCTACAACTAGCTTTGAAGCCATCATTCATAGCTTGCCTACAAATATACAGCCTTTTGAATTTACCTTCATCCAATTGCAAAAATGTGGTTGTCCCAGGGTTTGAGGACCTAAGCTCACGTAGGTAATCATACAACTTTGTGTAATGTTCCTTTATATTGTCCAAGTTTTTTTTGCCCTAATACACTTACTCAAATGGACATAGATGCTATAATCCCTAATACATCTTGCTTAAGGGACTTAAAGGAGTAATTTGGATCAATATGGAATTTGTCTAAGTATTGCTTTGCCAAAAACTTAACATTAATATTTGGGTTTTTATACTCCTTAAGACATCTATGTTCACCAGTAAGTGACTATATTTGCCAAGTTCCATAAGGCTCATTAAAGTTAACTGGTGAAGCCCATAAAACCCATGGACACCCTGCTTTACAAACTGCTTGAATTCTCCTATTGGCATTTCTTTTAAGCTTAACACTATATCTATTGTTGATGTTGTACATCTTAATAGACTCTCTCAATACTTGTTTTGTTGCAAAAAGTAATCTCACCTTAAAAATTGGATTGGAAATGTCTACAATAGTATTAAATTCAGGATATTTGGGCTTCTTATGTGGACCATCAGAATCTGACTCATCTAAACTGTAAAATGAGTCAGAATGTTCACATTCAGGGTCATTGTCAACCCTAACTTCATCACTGCCCTACCCAATAGGTCTATGTAACCTTTCTCTAGTGACATTATTACCCACACCCTTAGAAACAACATCATCTTCAAGATCATTCTCACTATCAATAAAACCAGACTCATAGGTAGTTGATTAAAAAATTCATAATCAATGTCTTCTGAGTTAGAATCAGAGTCTACCCTAATCTCAGAAGACTCAGAAACATTATCATTTGTTTCGGGTTCAACAATGTTTTCCTCAACATTATCATCATCACTAGGTTTCTCAGAAGACTCTACCCTAACTTTAACATTCATTTCAATTTCAACATTATCATTCATTTCAGTTTCAACACTAGCAGCATTAGGATAGGGTATAAACTCCTCCAAGTATACATGAACATAATGGTCCCTAGGTAATTTTCTAAGCATCTCTAGAACATCAGTATCACTGCCTAGAGTTTTAACCTTAAATGAATTTTCAGACACTTGCCAGCACATCTTCATTGTATAAGTTAATCCTAATCTTTCAATCATGGAAACAACCTCAAACATGCTCATTTCATCCACATCACATTTATCAAAATAACCAATACACTGACCAGTATATAACAGACTTCGAGTCTGTAGAAAGTAACCACCACAATGAACTACAAGGGTGAACTTGGATGAATTTTGTTATGTTAGGTTAAAAATAAAAAGTATCAGGAAATAAGCTAAGTAAATATAAGCAACAAATACAATCAAATAGATCACATATCACATATAATAATGGAACCCTAATTATTACCAGCAACTAAGCTTAACACTACAAGACAACATATCACATATACCAACCAGAATATACCCTATGGTCCACTAAAAATGAATGCACATGTACCAACCAGACTATACCCCACCTAGTTTTATTATCCAGCACATTTTATTCTGCTAATACATGCATACCCCATTTCATATAAAGACCCCACATCCTTTTTTCAAATTAAAAAATTCACATATACCACATGCATAAAATTCAACTCCATATATCATATAATAACTATATCATATGCATGAAATTCAACTCTATATATCATATAATAATCAAGCATGAACTATATCACATGCATAATATAAGTTCCACATGCATAAAAAAGTCAGAGAAAAAAGTCAAAAAAAATCATAAAAAGGTCACAGATAAAAGCCACATACACTAGTACTGTCACAATCAATTAACTCTGCAACTGTTAACTTTGAACCCTTATTTTAACTAAACTCGGCTTCATATATAAACCTTAATCGCTCTAAAATATTAACAGTGTAATACGTTTTCACTCAATTGATATATTAAACCTACATGTTATTTTAAAAAAACCCTAAATGTTATATTAACCCTAAATCTTATTGTCAATGAACTTTACATTGTCTAACCTCACACCTAAATCGAATCTGAAACAAGATTTTGGGATTTTTCAACAAAATAAAGGATAAACTTACCATATAACTCCTGAGGTTTATCTCGTTCGCGACGAACCCAAATCATCCTTTCTTCCTTCATTCCCCCTATCCCTCTTCTCACTATCCTAAGATTTTAGTTTTCTCTCTGAAAAGTCGAAAGTGATTTTTCCCAAATGAAACAAATGAAAATTTTCCCCAAATGAAACAGATGAAACAATCTTAGGTTAATTAATTAGGCTTTTTAGTTCCCAATATTATCTATTTTTAATGTTTTTTTAAATTCATAATAAATGTATTTTTCAAACGTGGAAAAAAAATTAAGAATAAAGGCCATGTATGCTTCGCCGTTAGTTTTTCACAGCCAACCCAGCCTTGCCATTACTTTTTAACGGCTAGTGGTCAAAATAGGTCGATTTTATAAGTTTCGTGGTCTGATTGACGATTTTGATAGTTCGGTGGTCAAATAGGTATTCCCAATTAGTTCGGTGGTCACTGGGGTAGTTTACCCTAAAATAAATAAAGTTTTTTTATAACTATGGATATTCGACCAAGGAGTGAGCAAAATTCGACTAAAAATGATTTTTTTGATTCGATTCGAGGCAAAAAAAACTCAATTCGACTCGAAAAAATTTCGAATAAAGTTTGAGTTGTAAAATAAAAATTGAATAACTCGAAATTTTTAATAAATAATGGATTGATTTTTAAGTTCGATTCGAGTTCCTCAATTTTTCCTGACACATATGAAAAATATATCTTATATGATTAGAGAAAGTTAGGGATGGTAAGGGGGGGGGGGTCTTTGGCCGCCTCGAAAATTTAAAGTCCAAACCCGACCCGAGTTTAATATATTTTTAAACTCGACCCGATACGATATAATAAAAGTATAACATGACTCTGAAATTTTAATAAAAAACCTGATTAAACCCGACCTACCTTGAAGAAAATTAATGAAAATATTAAATATAATTGATAAAATATAATAAATATATATATTTATAAATAAACTGGGGCGGGGCGGGTAAGGGAATTTCCACCCTAAACCCGAACCCGACTCAAGCTTCTTTAAAATCCGACTCAAAAATCAAAAATTTCAAAAATAATTCATACATTCACTTTAATTTAATGGTAGAGTTCACAAATGGTCACTAAACTTTGATCAATTATTCAAAGTAACCACATAAAATTTATTAATATAAGCTACAACTTCAGAGTTAATTTTTTCAAATAATGTTTATTTTTTTCTTTTTATTTCATATTTTTAATTTATATTTTTATATATAATATTTTTGTTATGAAAATAATACATATAAATGGATATATGAATAAACATAAACGAACAGAGTACATAACGTTCATGAATGAACGAGCCATTTGTTCTTGTTCTTTCATTTAATTAAATGAAGAAAAGATTGTGTTCATGTTCGTTCGTTCAATAAATAAACGAATATAAACGAACTTTCTGCCGAAAGGTTTGCTGAACGTTCGATTTCTTTAAAGCTCTCTTTGTTCCCAGGGGTGGTGGTGCTGTTGTTGCCTCGAATTAAGTTTTACACTAATTCTTCGAATCTCAACCGCACAGAGGCCTAGATCTGTAACATGAAAAACATAGTTCCTTAGTCATCGATTATTTTTTTTCATAGTAAAGTTATCGTTAACTTTCCGTCGAAAAGTTTGCTGAACGTTCGGTTTCTTATATTCTTATCCATGAAACTACTAAAACAACAATTGTATGCAGATTTTTGTTTCTGATTTTCGACTTGAGTTTTTTCTTTTACTTTCTCGTTAATTAAGATTCAATAGATTATTTTAAGCAGCAATACTAGATTTTGAATGTTAAGGTTAATCATGTCTACAAATGTTTCTATGGATTCACTTGTAAAGCCAGGTCATAGGAGAAGGTAAATTAGATTTGTTCATTTTATTCTGCATTTGACTGGGTTTTAATTTTTTATTGGGATTAATTGATTTTTTTGATGAAAAAGTGGTCATTATCAAGTATCTCGTTAAATAATAAATTTTAAAAGATAGATTGCGTATGGTTGGAATTGAGAGGGACAAGATAACATTAGTTATACTTGAGGGATTAAAATAAAATATTAGATTATCTCTAATTAAAAATATGGTCAAATTGAAATAATGAGGGTTAAATTTATTATTTCTTTCGAATTAAGACTAAATTGTTTGAATGTGTAAATGTGAATGACTAAATGTGTTACTATACAAAATATTTTAACAGCCACATTATCCTTTTAACAGTTGTTAACGGATCAGTGGCCACATTGACACAAATTTAATGTTAATATTAAAGCAATTGAAAGTTTGATTACCAAATTGAATAATTGATCAAAGTTTAGTGATCATTTGTGAACTTTACCCTTAAATTAAAGTGAATGTAAGAATTATTATAGTAATAAAATTTTAATTATTTTTAATTAAAAATAAAAGAAAATCTAAAAAATAATATAAAAAATTATTTCTTAAGATTTTATTCTAAAGGGGATAATAATACTTTCGGCCTTTAAAAATTCAAAACTAATTAAAATAGTTAAAGGTACATATGAATAGTGGTACATTGCGGTAAATATCATTTACTGTATAATTATCCGAATTGTTATTGCATTGTCCATTGTTTTTAGGACGATTATTTAATCGATTTGAGCGAAAAAATTAATTCCAATCGAATTAATGAGTTATATTTTATTATCTAGATTTAATTATATATTTGAAAATTCTATTTTTTAAATATGAGATACTTCATATTAATTTATTTACTTAAAGTCGTATTTATTATTATGAAAAAAATTATTTTTTACGATATAAAATTTTTATAGAATTTTTTGAGATATATATATATATATTCTACTTTTTATAAAATATTTTGGTTTTTAAATTTGCAAATTATTTTTGAATTTTTTTCATTTTTTTTGTTGAGAGGGACAATTTTGCATATTTTTGAAACTATCAGGTACTAAAGTGGTATTTATGGATTTTTTTAATTCAGTTTATTCAAATAGGAAATATTCAACTCGACTTGAATAAAAAAATCAAAGAACTTGAACTCATTTAAAAAAACCGAATAATTTTATTTAATTAACTCAAAATTTATTTTTTTAGTATTTTTTAAGTTGAATCGAATTTTGTTCGCAATTATATTTTTATTTGTACTTGTTACGATTTCAAGATTAAATCTCAAATAAAAACAGATCAAGTACAAGACTAAATTCTAAATCACGGTTAGAATGATACATTTCCCGTTAGACGTATATAATTTTGATTGTGTCACGGCCTTCCTTTAAAAAAACAAATACAATCATGAACCCATTGAGTGGTTCTACCATTAAAGGATGAGATTTTTTCTTTAGGTGATTCGAGTTCGAGTAACGTAATCTATAAGTGTGCTTAATTTTATCTAGATACATAATCATACTAAGATATTATCAAGTTCGAGTTGAGTCTCTTAATTTTATCTCACATATCTCAATTCTGCTTACTATTTAAATTGTAATTAGTTAGTACCGTAACATTATAAATATTTTTAATTACATTTAAACTGAAATTCGAACTCGACTCGAAAAAAAATCAAATAAAATTTAGGTTATAAAATATGTCTCTTCAACTCGACTAATATTAAAATATATTGATTCAGATAAAATATTGTTATTTTTAGGTGAATCGAATTTGAGTAGTTTATTTACATATAAGGATAGACCGAGGGGTTTATAGGGATGTTCGTCCCTTTGAAAATTTAAAATTTGTATACGATTTAATTTTTTTAAAATTATATGTGTTTTCTATTAAAAATCTATTCCCCCATCAAATTTTATAAGTTCACAACTAGAATTTTATAGATTCACCCATAACATAAAGTTTTGCGTCCGTCTCTACTTGCATAGTGTGTATATTGTTAAAAGATTAAAATAATAAACAAATACTACCTTGATCATGCCAGAATATTAAAAAAAAAACTTATACTTCTCATTTCAATGATCATAAACCCATGATTGTGCTTGAATTTGCACAAGTTTCAAGCTCCTGGGAAGATGTTGGGGTAACTTATAACCATTATGCTTTATTATGTTACTCAAACTAAAGTTGGTTGTTTACATGAAAAAAAACGAATCCAAGATGAAATTATGGGATTAAATTGTTTAGCTTTGAATTTAATAGGGTTTTAAAAATAATTAAATTATAAAAGTTTGGGATAAAAATTTAATTTTATTAATTACAAAATCGACGAGTCTTTAAAAATAATTAAACTAAAAAAGTTGAGTTGGAGTTTAATTTTATTAATTTTAAAACTAACTTGAGTCTTGAAAAATAATTAAAACAAAAAAAATTAGAGGACACGACTTATTTTCAATGATTTTG
Source organism: Hibiscus mutabilis (assembly GCA_019671005.1). Classification (NCBI taxonomy): domain Eukaryota; kingdom Viridiplantae; phylum Streptophyta; class Magnoliopsida; order Malvales; family Malvaceae; genus Hibiscus; species Hibiscus mutabilis. The sequence goes on from CM033711.1 coordinate 20,811,320, forward strand.
AAATTATAAGAGTCTTGAAATACAATTAAATCATAAAAATAGAGGTAACGTTTACATTATTATCATATATTTAAAAAGAATCGAACCAATCAATTAGATCGATTAAGTTGATTTTTGATTGAGTTAATTGAGATTAAATCAATTTATGTTTGAAAATTTTTCTTGTTGATTTCAGGTTATAGTTATTTTGGGTTTGAATCATTTTAGATACTAGTTAATAAAGTTAATTTTGAGTAATTTAGGTTATTTTTAGGTAAAATTTCGATACATAATGCGTGTCAAATTATTTTTCACAAGTCAATATATTTAAACTATAAAAATCAAATTCTAAAGTCTTAGTCCTAAATTCTAAACACCAACATTAAATTTTAAACCTTAAAAATTAAACTCCTAAACTAAACCATTAGCCCCTAAAACTAAAAGGCTCGTGAAACTATATGTGTATCAATGTTTTTTTTTCTCCTTTTTTAATATTCTTAACGTGACCACAAGGTAATATCTGTTCAATTTTAATAATTAATAAAATTCATACACACTTACGAGCAAAATCGTTCGGATCTATGTCAGGGAAAATAATATTATTATTTTCACTTGGACCATTCGTTGAGTTCTTTCGGATTATATTTTAAAATTATTTTGTACTATAATAATTATTTAAGGTGTCAAATTCACTTTAAAAAAAAAGTTTGTGTCGAATTTAAATTTGAGTTCAGAATGATTCGAGTTCATAATCCTCAATGTGCAACATGAATATTTTAAAGAAAATGAAAAAAAAAAAAAAGTAACCATAACTTTAGCAGTTATTCAAAGTTTTAAATCCTTACTTTTACTGGCGAAAAGGGTACAGCCCACTCTTTAATTTATACTCTCTAGGATTAGGAAAAACCAGCAAGCAGTTTCACTTTCTTAAACAGTTTCCAAAACAAAATTGCAGATTTCTCCGAATCTGTTCATCATCATCTTCTTCTTCTCCTGCATTTTCAATTCCACAGGTGATGATATTGATAATTTTCCTAGATTTTTTTACTCTAAAAATTGATTATTTCTTCACTGATATACGTTTGTTTAATTGTTTTTGGCAGATGGTATTCAACTGATCCTTGTAAACAACTGCAAAGAAACCATATGGCCTGGAATCCTCGCCAGCGCCGGCCACGAAACGCCCAGAGACGGCGGCTTCCCTCTCTCCCGCGGCGAACAGACAACCCTCGAACTGCCGGAGAGATGGTCGGGTCGAATCTGGCAAAGACAAGGTTGCTGTTTCGACCAAACCGGGAAAGGTTCATGTCAAACAGGTGACTGCTCCGGCCTTTTACAATGCCAAGGCGTTGGTGGGAAACCACCGGCAACGCTTGTCGAAATGACACTTGGCGGTCCAACATCGGCTTTACATTACTACGATGTGAGTTTAGTCGACGGATTCAACATCCCCGTCTCAATGTCCCTATAGGAGGAGGTGTCGGGTGCTGTGTCGCCGCCTGCGAGGCCGACTTGAACGTCTGTTGTCCGGAGGCTTTGGTGGTGAAGGAAGCAGGGAAGGTGGTGGGATGTAAGAGTGCATGTCTAGCAGCGAAAACCGATCGGTATTGCTGCACCGGTGAGTTTGGGAACCCTAAGAGCTGCAAACCCACCATTTTTGCCCATCTTTTTAAGGCCATTTGTCCTAGGGCTTATAGCTATGCCTTTGACGATTCTTCAAGTCTTAAGACTTGTAGGGCACCTCGTTATGTCATTACCTTTTGCCCTCCTAATTGACGGGTTTTGTTTTCTATTAAGCTTTGAGTTCTTTTTACTATGTTGTTATCTACAAATTGTTGAATTTTTTTGTTTAATGGTGTGTTCTTGAATTGATTTTCATGTTGATCTTCTCTGTGAATGTTTTTGATGTTTTTTTTTACCATTAGTTTCTTAGATTAACATGACGTTTTTAATTGGGGTTAGCAAAACTCAACTAGAAAAAACTAAATCGAAAAAGTTCAACTCGTAATTTTAAAAATTTAACTAAAAAAATTCAAATAAAATTTGAGTTGTAAAATGAAAATTCGAATAACTCGAAATTTTTAATAATTAATGGATCGATTTTTAAATTTAAGACAAGTTCCTCAATTATGCTTAATATATATATATGGGATGAGATCTAGTTACATGGTGTAAAATTCATTTAGTTTTACATTAATCTATGGCTATTGGATATGTAAAATGGATGGATGAGATTAACAGTAAAAAATGTGAAGATTATCACTTGGATAAAAAAAGATAAGGAAACAATCTTAGCCATTAATTACCACCATCCAACGGTCAAAAAAGTTTAAAAGTAATTGAGTTTTATACCATGTAAGTGGATCCTAACCCTATATATATATATATATATATCACATATGAAAACATATATGTGTATTCTATAAAATGGTTATAGAAAATGGTTTAAATTGAAACTAATTAGTATCGTAATGCTATAAATGTTTACAATCAAATTTGAACAGAAATTCGAACAACTTTATTCAAAAAAATTTAAATAAAGTTTGAGTTATTAAATATGACTCGTCAACTAGGCTAACTCAAATTTTTTTGCTCGACTCGATTGAATGTTCACCCATGTTTCTAACAATTTTACTTCATAAGACTTAGGTTAAACTACACCACCACATGTCACTTATAAGCCAACGAGGCAAGCACATCAACCTCATTCAACAACTAAATCATTAGTATTTGAATGAAACGGCTTCCGAAATAAAATTAAATCAGAATATTATAATTATATATGAATTTTGATAAAATGTGTAACATGATATACAAAATTTCTTTTCTTTTCTCCTACAATTATTCACATGAAATTTTTATTTGCATTCAATTATACACTATAACTTCGATTTTGACTAAATTATATATATTTAATTCATATTAAATAAATGTGTATATAACATATAAACGTGATATAATACTTTTTAATGAATTTGAGTCATATACATATATAAATAGCTTAATTAAAGAATTAGAGTTGGAGAATTCGTTGAAGTAAACAATTTGGGTCAACATATATCTCTCCAATTTTAATTCCAAAATCGTGTGTCCATTGATCAAAGTCAAAGCCAATTCTTTTTTATCGATTGCTCACATGAATTTTGTGTCAATTTATTAAAATAAAGTTATTTTATGTTTTGTTGTGTTTGGTTTGCATTTGAATGGATAAAACAAAACAATCATGACCATTTTACTTAAAAAATTTGAAATTCAAGAAAAATCAAAGGAAAACATTTTAATATATAGAGTGTGTGATTTACACAAGTTTATTAATTTTAGGGTTAGAGAACTAGATTAGATTTAAGGTTTATGTATTTACGTTGTAATGTTTAGATTTAGACTATAGTGTTGTTTATGGTTTAAGGATTTATATCTGTCGACGTAATCTCTCTTGAACAAATAACTTGGTATCAGGACATTGATAATAAAATTTACGGCAAAAACTAAATGTTAAAAAAATAAGAAAAGAAATCACTAAAACGTAGTAGTTTCAGTATCAGTCCATTGAAACTAATCCCACAAAGTATGAAAATCTATTGCACATAATTATAATTGGGTGTGCATGATACTTGTGAACGGGATCTATGAATGTCCGTTGAAGACTAGACAAAACAAAAGATTACATGCATTGCAAATGGTTAGTATCACATTTGAAACACAACATCGTAACCTGAACCAGAAAAATTACATCCCTCATATTCGAAAAAGCTTTGCAATATCATAAATATCACCACGTATTGTAACATGACTTTTAAATTTTTAATAGACTGTTTGGCCCAAACACAAAAACGTTCAAGTCATAATCAGTCTATAAACCATAGAGCAAACAAATTAGTCTCTTTTTTTACCTTATAAACCAAAACCATCATATAAAGAAAGCAAAGAACTTAGATTTCTGTAAAAAAAATAAACATCTTACCATCGGTAAAAACAAAGTCATCATAATAAGAAAATAAACAAAATTATTATGTATTAAACCAATTAATTTTTAAGGAAAATATATTTAAAAAACTCAAATATAAATTTTAATCAGATTATTAAGAATTCTAATGGTTGATTTCTACCCATTCATGTTGCATTTAATGATAAACAAGCCATCGAAATAGAAGGAGTATCAGGCACTACTTCAGACACACAACCAACTCCAAAACCAAAACCAAAACCTAGAGGAAAGCCCTCAATCGACTACCCTAAACGGCCAGAAAACACCACAAATTCAACTAAACGAACAACACAAAACGACCGGAAGAGAAAGCACGACCAAGAGCCAACATCAAAGCAAAATCAAGAGTGAACGGAATCCTCCTCAACATTAAGTCAAAACCTCAATTAACAAACACATGCATACATACATACATACATGAGAAAATAGGGAGAAACCACAAAAAAGAGCTCAACAATAAAACACAACCAACCCAGATCATAAAAGTAAGCCACATGTATATATCAAGATGTCAAATGAATTCATGGAGTCAAGGGTTGAAGCTATCATAAATTAGTCACTTGAAGTAAGTTAACTAAATCAGTTTTGGAGTTAACTAAGTCGTTTTTGAAGTTAGTTCAACTAGCTCATCAGTTAGTTAAGCTTTAAAAATAATAGATTGGTTCAAACAATATAAGTTTGTTAGGATTTTTCTTGGGTTGTATAAAGAAAGAGTCTCAAAGACTCTGGCCCAACTCGAATATATACGTTGAGGCCTACATTCTTGTATATTATAGAATATTTCGTTTTTTGTTTCTTTATTGTTCTATTCTCTGTTCTCTTTGTCATTTAGTCAAACATCATATATCTATTTTATTTTTCTTTCAGTTCTTTAATTCTATAATTTTATTGATTATATATTCTAACATGGTATCAGAGCAAACAAAAAGAAAATAATTCAAACCTTGAGGGTGAAGAGAAAAATAAAATAACCGAAAACCCATTATCGAGAGTCAAAAGAAAGCCTAGTTGATTAGGAGGAGAGGGGGTTGAGAGACATGGAGAAGACAATGAAACATAATACCTAATTTTTCAAGATTGAAGACCTTGACAATTTTCGACGAACCTAAGAAATGAAACTTCAAAATCTCTAAAAGTTTTAGAGTGGCGATTTGGCCGATTAAACCAACTGATTTTTAACTATATATTTACGGAATAATATATTAGAAAAATAAAATATAAAAATAAATTGACACAATCACCATTAAAAGTAATCATCATCGTTAAAAAATAAGTATTTTTTTCATTACAAATATTGATAATTTTTTTCTTATCTCACCCACTAATTGCGTCAAAAAAATAAAAGAGAACACGCCGCAAAAGCTTCGAAGACCAAAAAAATATGTACACTCCTAAGAAACTAAAATTTTCAACATCACTCCCAAAAACCACATATATGATGTGAACCCCTCTTCACTGAGTTTAACTTTGTAATGTTTTATCTCCTTTAGAGTTTTGATGGCGAGAATCGACTCCTTGTGCTTTAGTCGAGCCTCTTTCTTAGCTCTCCTCACGGCTGTTACGAATAAATCAAAGAGTTTCACCAGCTTTTCAATGAACTGCGCGGGACCAGAGTGAAACCGTACTGGATGCACAAGCCTAAGTTCTGCATTCTTTATTCCATTTCTTGGTTCAGCCCTAGCATCATTATCTTCATATTAATCATATGAATCTTCTTCAGGACCAAGAACAACATATTTAGTTTTCACACTCATAGGCTCTTCCCTAAGCTTGGTATAATGTTCTTTTATCTCTTTTAACGGGTCAACCACGAGAAACAACTGCTTGCAATGGTGTCGAACCTTTTATCTTAGCATCTCCAGCGTGTTTTACAAATATTTAATATGTAATATTAATAATTAGTATCTAATTCTATTTCATTTGATACTAGTTTTTATGATGACAAGAAAAATTCTCGTCAAACAAACAATGTGTCATGGGTTAGATTTTTATCCTAGCAAATCGTGTGGAGGTAAAGTAACTCAAGAAAGATGTCTAAGTAATCTGAAACTCTCTACAAAAGATTAGATTATTTCTAGACAATGAAAAGTCAAAGACTTTCTAAGCGTAAGCAAACGAAAGAGAAAGGATTGCGAAGAACACTCAAGAGAAAAAGATAATTTTTAGAGTAAATGTCTTGATTATTCAGAGAATGAATTATACAAATGAGGTGGAAGACTTATATTTATAGTTGAGTCCCATTACATCTAGCGATCTCTACTGATTTACATCAACGACTAAGATCAAAGCCCGTCAACGACAAATGATACAAAATTAGAATATTCCCCAAATTACAATCTCCATCTAAGGAAAGAATCGCATGTTCACGTGATGTGTTCACATAGGTGAAAATGAATGGGTCTTTTAGAATATCCTATGGATCGGGTAAAACTAAGAAGCGGTTAGTAGCGAAGATGGTGGTGAGCGATAGGAAGCGACCATTGGTGGTAGTGACACCATTGGGGATCAATGTTATCGGAGAAGGAAGGAAAATAACATTTGTTGGGTTTTCTTCTTAGCAGCCGCCATGAGGGTACCTCTTTTGCTGCCGTGGAGTGTGGTACTAGTAGAGACGGTGAGAGGTAAGAAATGGCTTTTAATATGAATGGTGGTGAGGGGTAGGAAACGACAAGTAGGGAAAGTAGTGAAGTGTAAGAAACGACCATTTATGGTAGTGACACCACCAGAAGAGAAGAGAATTGACGTTTGTTGAGTTTTCTTATTTCAGGTACTTTTTCGGAGGTCTTGAAAAGATAGGATGGTTATATAGATTGCTTATCAATTATTGTTACTATTGTTATTATTTTAATTATTAACAGTATTATTATTAGTAGTAGTATTATATAGTTTTATTTTAAAATTTAACATTACGATTTTTATAAAACTTATGTAAAAAATATTATTATACAATATTTATGTATTTTGTGTATTAAAACTATTTTTTAATTCAAAATAAATATACAACTTTCGTAATTGAAGGCGTAATAATCTCGAGTGAAAAAGCTTGAATAACATGATGGTTGCTCGGATATTCGAAGACTATGGGAAGTTGTTCTATTTTTAATGCATAACTATGAGGAGTATATGGAGATTTAAAGTTTACATGGAATATGAGCATGTTTTAAGTTATTGTCGAATACTGATAATAGCCAAGGAACAGTCTCAGATAGACACTTTCAAAGATTATAAAAATATTGAAAAAAAATAAACTAGTCCTAGTTCGGGACTTATTTAATGCGGCTTATTTCCCTAAAAAAATGTTTTATTTAATGTAGCATATAAGTATGGAAAATACTTTGATACACACCTTTTAATTATAGGGTTTAGGGATTTAGGTTTAGGGGTTTAATATGTGTAGAATTTAAGATTTATGGTTAAAATTTAGAGTTCAGGGTTTAATGTTTAGGTTTTAGGGTGCTAGGGTTTGAGATTTAGGTTTTAAATTTTATAGAAGTGTTGTATAATTTTTTTACACAACTTGTGTATAAAGATGGGTACGGGTCGGTTTGGACTTTTGGCCCACCCGAACCTGACCCAAAAATAAATACCCTAAACTCGAACCCGACCAGAAAATAAATACACTAAATTCGACCCGACCTATAGAAAAAAATAATTTTAGGGACCTAATTGTAAAAAATAATTTTAGGGGACTTAATCTTAAAAAATTATAATTTTAAGGACTAAATTATAAATAAAAATTCAATTTTAAGGACCTAATTATAAATATATATAGGGGTATAATTATAAATATCCATAAAAATTTAGGAAAAATTACACAATTAGTCCCGAGTCGAATATTTTTCACTCTAAACCCAAACCCGACTTGACTTCACCCTTAACAAAGGTCCGACCTGACCCGACCCGAAACTAATTTTTTCATTAAAAAATCCGATCCGATCAGGTCAGGTCGAGTTGAAACCTGACCAGATTGGGTTAAATGTCCATTCCTACTTGTGTATCAAAATATAACCTATAAGTATTGCTATTTCACTAAGACAATCAAGAAAGAATATTCCACTTTGTTTAACTCCATGCATGACTAAAAATTTAAAAATAATCCATACGTACGTACCGTAACGGTGTAACCTAAACTCAACACGTGTGACGAAAATCTGAAAAAGAGAAATTCACAAAGTGAAAAGAATTACTAGTAAAAACAATCGATCCAACCGTAATTCATATTTCGATAAATAGGGGAGAAATTCATATTTAAGAATTATATATTAATATTGAGAAGTTGTCGATGGAAAACCCTAACCCTAGGCAAGGTGAGAGACCATATATCGGACAACATGGGAGACCACCTGATATTGTTATGCAAGTTCAGACACATGAACCATTAGAGAGACCATGATCTCCGCTTAAGGATGATAGAAGTTTGAAGAAGCTACGCAATGAAGGAGATGGTGCTAATTCGATGCTTCCCGAGGAAGCTATCGACATGGAGGAATAGGGGACTTATGAAAGACCGGTCGAAGGCAATAATACATCAAAACATATTAATGGAGTTGCTGCTGAAGGAACCTTTGAGGTTGCAAGGGGTATGGAAAACTCACCAAAACCATCTTCTGCAAACATGGTAACCAGCTCTCAAAATTATGAGAGAAATAGAATTTTAAATAAGGAGGATGAGGTGGAAGTCATGGATGAGGATTTTCAAGTAGATGAATCTGGTTCGTTCCCAACAATTAGATTTTCTAATCGGGTTCATGAAGAAATTGACCAATGCATGTGCCATGTACTAAAAGTCCGACTCTTAAGTCGTTCAATTGGCTATAAAACATTATTGTCTCGAATCACTTTGCTCAATTTCGATTATAGACTTAGATAACAATTACTTCTTGGTTAAATTCTTAATGAAAGTGATTACGTGAAGGCTCTGAAACAAGGACCATTGACAATATATGGTAACTATTTGACAGTTCAGCCTTGGAGCCGCTCTTTTTCAACTGCTGAAAAACATTCATCTTAGATTTTGGCGTAGGTTCGCCTCCCGGGCTTACCTTATCGATATTATTTCAAGAACTTTTTTTGTAAGATTATTGCAGTCATTGGAAAAGTTATCAAAATCGCTATAGTACCCTTGCACACAACAGGGGGAAGTTTATGCGTCTTGCTATATTGGTCGATTTAAACAAACCTCTGCTACCATGCATTGGAATTGATGGCTTTGTGGAGACATTGGAATATGAAGGTTTGAGCAATATCTGTTTTCAATGTGGAGTGAATAGGCACTCGAAGGATAATTGTCGCGGCACAATTGATAAAGACAAATCGAAAGCAAATAATGTGATCACTAATAAGGAGATTAAAAAGAAAGTCTCTTCAAAAGACTCGAAGGGTTGCTGATTTCTATGGCCCCTAGATGGTTATGGAAAATAGGAGGCGAAGACCAAGAAACATAGTAACAAAACATGATGAGAATACTAAAACTAATGGCAAGGAAAGATCTAGATTTAATGTGCTCCAAGAGGAGGACAGGTCGGACACACACCAAGAGAAAATCAAGAGGATAATCCACAGAAAATTAAAACACATAATGTATTTGAAGAGGCAGGGCTATGTGTAGCGATGTCCTTTTTTCGCTAAAAAAAACGAGAGTTTTCGAAGTATTTGTGATTTTTCGGACATAAAATATTTATTCCGTGGGGGTTTTAAAAACCGCATTTTATTTAAAAATTGGAGTCGCCACCAGCCACTTAGGTAGACCGGACACCATAAAACCAGAGATTCAAATAACTTCGAGTTCGGGAGTCGGTTAAGGATGGGGAAGGATTAGCACCCCTACACCGCCCAAAATTGGTACCTTAATAATTACCGCTTTATTAATATTAGACTTTCCGGATTAAATTAAGATTCGGTTATAATTGCGAATATATTTTAAAGGCCCCGTTATCCGAGGGTAAACGCCCAACCACTATCACTACGCCTGATACTGGCCCCGTTTACGCTCGGATAAAAGGGCACCGCATTGACAATTTATATCTCGATATGCAATCTTAGTGGGCAAAATATAAAACATGGCAAATAATTTAAATGCAATAAATATTAACATAACAGAATACTAATATAACATAAATAAAATACTAACTAAAACATATATACATAAATATTAATCTAACTCATAAATAAAAACATATCTAGCATAAATAAAATATTAATATAAAACACAAATTTAAAACATATTAAATACTAATCTAAAACATAAACATACAAACTAAAAATAAGAATATAATTTTAAAATAATTAATACTTCATTAAATTATAAAATTACAACACAAATAAAAGGGGAAGAAAATATACTAACATGTAACCTAAAAGCAAAGAGAACAGACAATACATGCTAAAATACAAAACATGTTGTGTACGAACCAACTAAAATGTCAATCTAATATGCGTGATACGAATGACCGAACAATTGCATAAAAATACATAATCACCATAAACTTAATACATATATACATATAAACATGGAAATACAAAGCATGTACGAGAGACATATAAAAGGCAAAAATCTACATCAACATATACGATCATAATAAACGAACATGAATATTTAAATATGGAACAGGACTGAAATGAAAAGAAATAAATATAAGAAACAGAAATTAAAAGGCAGTAATATGTGATTTAGGGACGAAATTACAAAACCAAGAAAGCTTAGGAGGACCTGAACATGTGATTTGACCAAGGGGCAAGCCCAAAGTGCAAACATTCAAAACACAGAAGGACTAGGGAGGTAATTTCACCATTTAAAAGTCTAATTTCACGAAATTAGGGACTGAATTGAGACTTTTCGAAAATGCAGAGGGACCGATAGTGTACTTTACCCGCGTGGTAAACCCAAAACGAAAAGAACGTAAACGTGGAGGGACCTTCCATGACATTAAACCCTTTTGAAAATTATTACACATCTAATCCGGCTTCTTTCTTACTCCTTTAGTCATTTCCCAGTTTCATTTTAAAGAAACAACTTTCCCCTGTTTATTTTCCCCCAAAAAACCGAGAAACCTCCCTAAGTTTTCATCTAAACCATATGAGTTCGTGAGTCCTTCGCGAACTCAACCGTCGCTTCCAGAATCTGGCGACATTTCGGTCGTACTGGCCAACTTGGACAGCCACCAGCTGACGCTCGCCGACGCTCGCCGACACCGGTGGGCCTCAAACCCCGTCCTAAAGCGATCTCCTTTTCAAACCGAACCTAAATCCGATTTTTAAAGTTAAAAGAAATCCCTATCTTAAATCTAGAAAAAAAACCCAAAACAAACTGTTTTTCTTTTGTATAAACCGAAACCAAAACTTCCCCTTTGATCGGCTCACTACATGGAGTTTATTGCCGGCCAGGGGAGGTTCGCCGGCGACTAGGGTAAACGTCTCTCTTCACTCTCTTTTTCTTTTGATATTATTCTTTTTTAATCAACATGCAAAGAGGAAGAAAGAAGCAAAATACCTTTCTGTGAAACTCTTTTTTTTTCTGATTCAGATCCCCTTTTCTTCCTTTTTTTGTTATACAAGATTTTCTGATACATATATCCTTTTACATAAAATAAAATAAAATCAATTGCTTCCTGGTTGCTTGCTGTAATTTTTTTCCCCCATGCTTTCCTGTCTTTTTTTTGCAGGTTACCACGACGGTGGTTGTACGGTGGCAGAGCCAAGGAGGGTCACCGTTGATCTGGACACGTGGCGGCCATCGGTGAGGGCGCGTGGAAGGCGAAGAGTTACGGCCTTCGTGCCACGCGCGCGTGGGAAGGTGATTAGCCCGCGCGTGGGTTTACATGACAGATGAAAGGTCCTCTTCCTTTTGATTTGGTTAATCAGGAATGGTTTTCAAAATTTTCGAACTCACATGTCTATCATCTCAATAAGCTGGGATCCGACCATAGACCAATTCCCTTCTACCCTTACGCGCTAGAGGAGAGGGGTAATATTTCTCGGCCGTTTCATTTCCTTGCGGCTTGGAATGATCACCCACAATTTTAGGATTTTTTGAAATCTACTTGGGATAAGAACAATAACATCATCGCTAACCCGAGCAACTTTAAAAAGGAAATAGTCACATGGACCAATGAGGTTTTCGGTCACATTGGGAGAAAAAGAAAAGACTCATTGCTCGATTGAAAGGCATTGATAATGCACTAAAAAAAGCACTCAGAATTCTCGATTAATTTAGAGAATGAGTTGCGAGAGGAGTTAGAGGATGTGCTACACTATGAGGAAGTCTTTGGAGACAAAAAGTGAATGACCAATGGTTATCTCAAGGGGATCGTAACACAAAATTTTTTCATGCGTCGACTATGGCTAGGAGACGTAGGAATAAAATATTGGCCCTTAAATCCGATGAAGTCAATTGGTGCACGAATCCAAGCGAATTAGAAACAATGGCAGTCCAATTCTTTAGCTCTTTGTTTGTTAAATCTACTACGGCAATGCCTCCTTTGAAATTAGAGGACAATTTGCCCAGATTTCAAATCAAGACATGGATAGCATGGTTATTCCTATTGAGGATGAGGAAATTCGAAGAGCATTTTTTGATATGGCTCCTTTGAAAGCTCCGGGATTGGACGGGATTCACGCGTTATTTTATCAAAAAAATTGACCGGTGATCGGGGAGTCAGTGTGCAAATTTGTTCGCGGGGTTTTCAACGACAACCTTTGGCATGAGGATTTAAACAACACAATCCTTGTTTTAATTCCAAAGGTAGTTAGTCCTGAACATATTAGCCAATTTCGCCTAATTAGCCTTTGTAATGTTATTTACAAAGCCATAACGAAGTTTATCATGAACCATCTAAAGCCTCACCTTTTGACTTGGGTCTCAGAAAATCAAACGAGTTTTGTACCGGGAAGATCGATCATTGATAACATTGTGATGACTTAAGAAGTTATTCATTCAATGAATAAAAAAGAGAAAAATGATGGATGGCAATTAAAATTGACTTAGAAAAGGCTTATGATCGCCTTGAATGGAGCTTTATTGAGGACACGTTATGGGATTTGGGCATACCAGATAATTTGAGAAGTTTGATTATGAGGTGCGTTCGATTTGTGAAAACCCAGATTCTTTGGAATGGCTCCTTAACAGAATCTTTCTCACCTACTCGAGGTATCCGACAAGGTGACCCATTATCATCGTATCTTTTTGTTTTGTGTATGGAGTGTTTAGCTCAGGCGATACAACTATCGGTTAATGAGGGCTCTCGGAAACCTTTTCGAACATCTAGAACTAGCCTAGGAATCTTGCATCTATTTTTTGCGGATGATATGATTCTTTTTTGAGGCATCCGAAGAACAAGCATTAGTGATTAAGGCCATCCTTCATCGTTTTTGCGAGGTTTCTTGACACAAGGTTATTATTGCTAAAACAACGATCTTCTTCTCTAAAAATATTCTGACTGATACTAATGAGTCTATCAGCTTCATGTTTGGCCATACGGAGGTCCAGGATTTGGGTAAATATTTGGGACTTGAGAGTTGACTTGTCAACGTATAAGTACTTAATTTCTATGATCCGGAAGAGGCTATCAGGATGGAAAGCCAAAACACTTTCCTGTGCGGGACGTGTTACCCTTGCTAATCGCGACCATCCCAATCTACACAATGCAATCAACCATGATTCCTAAGAAGATTTGTGTAGAGATCTAGAATATTATTCGAAAATTCATCTGGGGAATTACAATTGAAAGATGAGGTGTACATAAGGTTAAATGGGAGGATGTCAGACAACCGATAGATGCAGGCAGACTCGACTTTCAGAGTATGGAAAAACAAAATCAAGCATTTTTTTTATGAAGATCGCATATCATTTGTTAGCCAAAAAAGAACAACTATGGGTTAAATTCATACGAGCAAAATATAAATGTGAAGGTAATATTCTAGAGAATCTCTATCGTGCAAACTGCTTACATTTATGGAAAGGCATAGCTAACATTTGGCATCATGCGCGAAAGAATATTATAAGGTGTGTTGGGAATGGAGCGAACATAGATTTTTGGTTTGATGACTGGTTGACAAACGTCAGACCTCTCATAAACCATGTAATGGCAGCCGGGGCAATAAACATGACAAGGGTGAACGTTTCAAACATGGTGGATTTGACAGGTGAATGGAGATAGAACTGATTTGATCAGCTGTGATGGGCCAACTGTCAATGCAACTCTAGAGTCTTCTCGAGCTTTGATGGAGATATTGGGCTTGCTCTAACATTCACCCCACTTTCTTCTTCTCCTTGCAAATTTGAATGAGAAATTACATTCAACTTTCTTCGCAGCAATGCAAATTATTGAGTCGAGAGTGGTTTTGTCAATAAATCCGCAATCTGACAATTAGCTAGAACGTACCGCACTTGCAACATATTTCCTAGCACTTTTTTCTGTAATGAAGTGCAAGTCCAAGTCAACAAGTTTCGTCTTGGCATGCATTACCGGATTTGTCGCCATAGCAATGATGCTAGTATTGTCGCATCGAATATTGGGCAAATCATTTAACGGAACCTCCATGGCTCTCAATAAATTTCGAACCCACATAACTTCAGAAGTGGCATCGGCTAAACTTCTATATTCGATCTCGGCAGTAGATCTTGAGACAGAACGTTGTTTCTTGGAACTCTAAGACAACAAATGATCACCGTAATACACGGAATAGCCGAAAATAGACATTCGGTCATCTTCATCACTTCCCCAATCTAGATCAGAATAATCAACAAGATTAGGGAGACTACTTTAATGAGCAGAAAACCACAACCCAAAGTCAATCGTACCCTTAAGATAACGTAAAATTTGCTTGACTGCACACCAATGTATAACAATAGTACTTTGCATATATTGAGTGACTCTATTCACAGCATGTGAAATATCCGAACGTGTGTGACATATATAAAGCAAAGCACCAACTATACTACAGAACTTAGTAACTTCAGGAAAAATTTCACCATCATACTTACTAAGTTTTCTTTGCAACAAATCATGACTGTATTTTTTCTGATTCAGAAAAATTCCACCAGTACTTGTTGTGGCCTCGATGCCCAAAAAATAATCAAGAACTCCAAGGTCTTTTAAGCAGAACTGAGCATGAAGTTGCTTCTTGACCTCCGCAATATGAACTTTAGAATTTCCAGAAATCAAGATGTCATCGACATATATGATAACATAGGTGATCACACTTTCTATTTTATATTTGAACAATGAGGAGTCAGCAAGGGAGCACTGAAACTGTAGCGAATGCAAAAAAAATTGAGCTTAAGAAACCAACTTCGAGGTGTTTGTCGCAAGCCATATAACGCTTTCACCAGCTTGCACACAAGGGGAACTCCATTCGAACTAATTTGTTCAAAACCAGGTGGTTGTTGCATGTATACTTCCTCGAGCAAATCGCCTTTCAAAAAGGAATTATTGATGTCGACTTGATGCACCACCCATCAATTAGTGACGGCCAAAGATATCAGGACATTAATGGTAAGTGATTTCACCACCAGACTAAACGTGTCAGTGATATCATGTCCGGGAACTTTCGAATATCCTTTTGCAACAAGTCGTGCTTTATAACAACTTATTGAACCATCAGCATTCCTTTTAATTTTGAATAACCACTTTCAACCGATTGTTTTCCGATCAAGCGACGCTTCAACCAACTTCCAAGTGCCATTCGCTAACAAGGCTGAATATTTTTCCATGACAGCGTTCTTCCAATCTACATGCTGTATAGCTTCATGCACATTTTGCGGCACTTCATCACAACTCAACAATAATATTTTAGGCTTGTAAATTACTCTTTTGCTGCAAGTCATCATTGTGTATGTGTTTCCCACCAAATTTGGGTTCGAAGGTGTAATACCCTAATTTTGTCCGGGTATATATATAATTCACTACAAGTATAACCAAATAAATAAGTAAATAAAAACAATAAATGTATATAAATAAATAAAGTAAAAAAATCAGTCCATAAGATAAAATGTCCATATACAAAGTGTCCATTATATAGTAGAAACCCATTTACAATATATGAAACCCTCTTATACATTCAAAAAGCCCACAAAAATGATAACAAGCCCGAGTATAAACCATTCCCATCCAAAAACTAAGCCTAATGGGTAAAGAAGCCCAAACAAACACAAATGTGTTTATTTGGCCCGCCAAGAATGGCCACGTGGTGAGCTCCCATTGGCCGAATTCACCCTCACACGGATTAATGGCCCCGCTGACGTCAGCATCTGCAATAATATAAATAGAGGAGAGAGAGTTAGTGGGAGACACATTTAATTCGGGTAATAATTATGCAATTATTGAAGAGGGGAGAGAGAAGCTTACCCAAAAAGCTGAAAGGTCGCCTCGAAACTGAGAAGCTCGCCGAGAAGAAGGTCGAACCATCGCCGTTGGTTACCGGAGGTAACAATTTCCCCTCAATCGTATTTCCTGCAAGTCTAAACACACAAACACATATTAAATCAAAAATATCAAAAAAATAGTAATCAAAATAGGATCTAAGAAATGTAAACCATAGATCTAAGTTAAAAAATGAATTTGAGGAAACATTGAGACTTATCTGGTCGCCATCGAGGATTGATCCGTAGATCGAACGGGTTAGGTTTTTTGCCAGAGTTGAAAATGATAAAAGGTTTCGGCCGGGTAGTTTTAGGGGGAAGTTGGGTGGTTCTGATAAACTGAGTAGATTTAGGTGGTTTAGAGTAAAAATCGACGATTTTGGAAGTTTTAGGGGTTTTTAGGTTTCTAGCACGGTGGCCGAAAATCACCTTACGGCGATGGGTGGTGGCTAGAATCGAACCAGGTCGTGGTCGGAGTTAAGGATTGGTCAGAGAAGATACCGGAGACGACGTCTGACAAACGGCCAGGGTTTGGATATGAGGGTGGAGGAAGATCAAAGGAATAAAGGTTGAAGAACAAGGGGGTGTTCATTTTTTTTTATCTTTAGAAACAAGGAAATGAGGTGAATTTAGTGTTTGTTTGGATTAAACAAAGGAAAATATGAAGAACATGGGATTAATTTGAATGAAAATGAGGATTTTGATCGAAATAGATATGGGTTTACTGGGTTTAGAGTGTTGGAGTTGAGAGCATTTAGAGAGAGGGGTAGGGGAAGAGAGAGAATGAGGGTTAATCAAATGGTCGTTCCAACTCGGTGTGGGTGCTTTTATACCCGAGTTAGAACGGCAGTATTTTGAATCCGGGTTGCCAAAGATCCACGCGTTTCTATCTGGGTCGGGCATAGGATACGCGCCCTTCTTTCTGGATCATTGTGGATTTGGCCTCTGTTTTGCATTTGTTTTAATTAGGTCTCTAAATATTTGTAATTTGAGCCTATAGTTCACGATTTATGAAATTTAGCCCATGATTCCCTTTAAATTGCTCTAGTTTAATTGTTTAATTATTGATTGTTTGCATGTTTAGATATCAAACATATAGTATATTTGTTAGGGATTTTAATTCACTTAATGTAAATAATTAGAGCCTTTCAATATAGGTTCTTAATTTAATTGAAATAGGGAGATAATTGTAGAAAATAAATGATTATTAAATGGAAACTTCAATGTCTTAAGTTAATTAGTGTCTCATTGTAATGATATGTTAATTAATAGGGCATTTTAGTAGAACATTTAATATTTCATTTAAACCTAAAGTATTGTATTCACATAGTTAATTAAAATTAAATTAAGAATGAGGTTTAAATAGTTAGAATCATCAAATATTAAGGAATATTATTAATTTAGGTCTTAATATGGATAGTGCCCAATTATTTGGGTGTTATCACATAAACCCCTAAAATTGATAATATTTATAGATTCTTTAATTTATTCAATCGATTTGAGCCTTAATTAGGTTTAAACTTGACAAGAAAATAATTGGACATGCATTTAAAACCTTTTGTGTTGAGATACATTTTTTAATATGAATTGAAGTATCCTAAAGTAACTGGATGTTTCAAAACTAACATTCGTTTAAAAATGTATTTTCTTACAAAAGGATATTTCCATTCAAAATGAAATTCATTTAACAATTAAGGATTTAATTAAATTCAAATTATTATTCGAAATGCCAAAATGTCATGTGGAATTAATAAGGTATCGATAACGGGCATTTGTGGAGGGTTCTAATCCTTCCCCATATGTAACCGAATCTCGAACCCTAATTTTAAAGAAATGAATCTCTTATTGGTTTTATGGTGTCCGGTCTACCAAAGTATCGATGGCGATTCCAAATTGATTTTCAAGAATAAATAAATGAAATTTGATTTAATATGAAAAACCCTAATTTCAAGATTAAATGAATCAAAAAGGGCAAAAAACCCTAATTTTAAAAAAAAGAATCAATCGCCAGGCTATTCTCCACACTCAATTTTAAAAATGGCTACGACAGAAGGAGCTGTTGTTGGTACTGTACTATGAGACTCATGTTGAACTTCATCATTTCTAGCTTCTAAAACTTCATCATTTCCAACTTCTAAAGCTTCATCATTTCCAGCTTCTAAAGCTTTATCATTTCCAGCAACATCTTATGTAGCTGGAGCATTATTATAGGTCATTGGTATAACAACACTCTCAGTACCTCTGTCTTCTTGATCACACGACACTTCATCACAAACCAGTTGTGGTGTAGAGTGTGCAAAAGGAAGGAAGATAAACAATGTATATGTTGGAGAGTCCTTAAAGAGTTGATATTGACAAGTGATGAACCAGTAAGGATGAGGAGCTTATACGCCATGTGTATATATGGATTAGTCTTGTTTCCATGGACTCCATAGTACATTGATCCGTCAACTGTGGGGTTGTTTGAACAATTAGATAAAGGTGTAAACCTAGTGCCTGCCATCTTAACTGAAACTTATAGATCATTGACCGTGTGCAAGAAGTCAAGGGAAGGAAGATTCTGTGGATGTGCACAGCTGCTTGAGATTTGGTGCAGAGGTGATAGGTGGAATACTCCGTACAGAGGCATTATATATCTTGACACATATTCACCGATAGAAGAACATCTAAGTAGTTGTCTGTTAGAGAAAAAGAATGAGAAACAATGGGAAGAATATTTCAAGAACGTGAAGGATGTCGATGTTGTGTGGAGGGCTCCCTGGTTAAACAATGGGACAACCTTTCTATATCGATGTGAAGACAAAGATTGGGTCTTGTTACCTGGGATTTAGGGAGGAACAACCTATTGCCCCTATTGGTATCCAGACAGTTCGGCTCAAGGCAATTCGTACCAGCTACTGCGGGCATGGAAAAATTTGAATACGCACACAAGATAAATGACTATAAAGGGATTGTAGCTCAGACTGCAAAATCATGGGAAAGACCAAGGAGGGTTCAACTGTATCAGGATTTGGAAATGATGGCAAGATATGAAGAATGGAGGACACAAAGGGTTAACGATAATACATTTCAAGCATCGTCTACACTGGAAAAGCTTAGGCATGATCAAGAATTGGACTTGAAGAAATATGAGAAGGAAATCAGTGACCTTACTGAATAATTAACCATGGCAAAGCTCCAAGTGAGAATGCACGAAGGGAAAGAAAGTGGGTTGATGGAAAAAAACAAAAGAATCAGTAGAGACTTGAAGGAGCTACAGGAAATTCACGATAGTTACAAAGCAAAGCAAATAGGAGGAACGAACAAGGTAGTGCAAAACTTGTCAGAGAAATTGGATGACATAATGAAGGAAAAGAATAATTACAAGAAGATGTACGAGAAGAAGTCTAGGGAAAGTAAAGAATCAAGTGGCAAGGCCAAGAAGAGGCTAGATGAGAAGCAAGCCCGAAATTTTGATTTAACAACCCAAGTGTCATGATTAGAGCAGATGGTCATAAGATATCATAATGAAGAATGGGATCAAATGGAACATGAGAAGGAAGGATTACAGGAAAAGATATCAGAGTTGGAAAATACAGTGCGAAGCTTGAATGAGAAGCTCATAAGTTATGAGGGAGTACTACACCAGGAAAGTGGAGCGTGGAAAGGTAAGTATAAAGTAGCACAGTGTACCGTCCAAAGCCAAAATGATGAATTGGTAAACTTTAAGAAACAATCATGAGTGTTGCTCCATATGTGCATATATTGTCAAGACAAGCCACGAGCCTGTTAGAACAACCGGATATCGAGTTGGAGCATGGAGAAGTCATTACCCGTCTACTACACAAATTAGTCAATATAGGAATTATGGCTAGTTGTTTTCTGTAGAAGAAATTGTCTTTTTCTTGTATTTGGACCTTCTAACAAACGAATGTTTCCAAAAGACTAGTTCTTGAATTCGATGCCTTTTTGCATTTATACATTTATGCACACATGCACTTACATTATGTTTTATCCTGCAAAGTAGATGGTTTAATAAAGAATCATTTTATGGCAGTTTGCTTTTAAACCGTAATCATTCTGCATTCATACGAAATACGTCTGCGTTCTAGGACCATGGCTGTAGAGGACATGATCACTAGCCTTGAAAACGATCGTGTTGAAGTATAAAACAGATTTGACAGAATTATGCAATCTATGAATGACCATTTTGCTCATGCTCAGAGGGAGATAATCAACCAACTAACTGCTCTGTTAGGGCCGAAAGAGTCTGGAAAAGCCAAAATACCTTAGGGTGTTTCAAACAACGTGAATGATCAGGCAGAAACCTCATCTCACATAAGGATACAGCCCGAAAGACCTCCTCTTGTGAAGAAGGTCCAAATCAATCTACCAGGAGCAACGTCTAGCCACTCGGTACACATTGGAGTGAATTTTGGAAGTGGTGGAGAGGTACCCGATCTGAATACTTTGAATGAGATAGAGAAAATCTGTACTGAGATTGAAAGGATGTATGAAGAACGTTGTAAAGCTTTGAAGGATTGTTTGCTAGAAATGCATAAAGTAAATGAACAGGACGCTGGTGCAGCTGAAATGAGCTTAGTGTTGATCTGATTTTTCCCTCAAAATTTAAAGTTTCAGATTTTAAGAAATATGATGGGACTATCTGCCTAAGGGCCCACCTTACGATGTATTGTCGAAAGATGGCTGCCCACCTGAAAGATGAGAAGCTGCTGATACATTGTTTTCAGGACAGCTTGACTGGTTCAACAGCACGATGGTACACACAGTTGAGTCGCATAAACATCCAGTCTTGGAAAGATCTCTCTGGAGCTTTCGTAGAACATTATAAGCATGTGACAGAAATGGTTCCCAATCGTGTCATGTTACAGGGCATGGAACAGAGAAGTAATGAGACACTCCGTTAGTATGCCTAGAGATAGAGAGATATAGCGGCCCAAGTGCAACCTCCGCTGATGGAAAGTGAGGTTTGCCATATGTTCGTGTAGACTTTAAGAGGACCGCTGTTCAAAAGATTGATTAGTAATGCTACGCAGAATTTTGCCGATATAGTAATGACTGGGGAATTGATTGAAGCAGTAATCAAAAGTGATAGGATCGAGAGTGGGGAAAGCTCTCGTAAGAACTACAAAAGAAATGACAGTGAAGTGAACAATACCATCGCATATGAGGCTCCTAAGAATGTTACAATTACTTTACCTGGTACGGCGTCGGGAGGTTCACAGGGTTCAAACAAGAAAGATTCTCATGGCCTAAGAAATGACAGAATAAATTTTACACTGATACCAATGTCGTATGCCAAATTGTACCCACAGTTGTACGAGGCAAATCTGGTGAGACCATTATTATCTGACCCTTCTGCAGCCTCTTTACCCCCTCATGGTACAAACCTGATGCTCATTGTGAGTTTCATGATAGAATACCGAGGCATACGATTGAGACCTACACAACATTTAAAGGTGGTTCAAAATCTGATTAACAATGTGATTTTAAAGTTTTATGAGCCTAGTATAGCAGCGAATCCATTGTTGAGCCATGGTAGGCGAAGGGTGAATGTCATAGAAGAAGAAGATGAAGCAAAATGATTGAAGCCATATGTGTCAGAAGTCATATCTTTATTGAAGTGGGTATATGAATATTTGTACAATATCGGGATGATTGAAATAGGCATAAAAATAGAGAAAGAAGTACAGTCAGATGTGTATTGTGAGTATCATCAAGAACATGATCATGAGATTCGACATTGCTCAGAGTTCATAGATTTGATACAAAAGATGATAAATAATAAAGAGATGGAGTTCTTCGAGAAGACATGAGAGAGAAAAGAAGTAGAGGTATGTACTTCCGAGTCTTCTAGAGTCAAATACGGGATACATAAGCCTTTGGTTGTTTTTGTCAGACCCAAGGCTGGAAACCTGTCAGATGCAAAACCAGCGGTGACTCTCAAGATCGTGATCTCACTTCCCGCACTGTTTGCTTTCAAGAATACTCACAAAGTACCATGGAGCTACGCAGCCAATGTGACTATACCTAAAGAAGGTAAGTCATAGGAGGAGATAAAATCACAGAGAGAAATGAAGACAATGCCAGAAGAGGAAAAGAATGAACAGTCTAGTACGGAATTAGTAAATGAGGTGTGACACTTTACCCATAGTGGTAGATGTTATTCTCCTAAAATATCTAAAGAAGTGGAGAAATTAAAGGAAAATCCGTGACAGTACCTGAGAAGTTCTTTGGGGAAGAACATGCTCCTAAAATAAACGAACCAATAACAGAAGAGCAAGCTCAAGAATTCCTAAAATTTCTAAAGCAGAGTGAGTACAGTATAGTCGAGCAGTTGAAAAAGCAACAAGCAAGAATTTCTGTCATAGAGCTACTATTAAGTTCTAAGGGGCACCGTAATGCCCTAATGAAGGTGCTCAATCAGACGTTCGTGCCAAACGACATATTTGTGAATAAATTGGACAGGATTGTAAATCATATTACTACTGTCAATTACATCACATTCATTGATGATGAGATCCCCGAGGGAGGAATGAGATCCGTAAAGGCCTTGAACATCACCACGCACTGCAAGGGCTATGTGCTACCAGAAGTATTAATTGACAATGTTTCAGCATTAAACGTCTTACCAATGGTCACTTTACAGAGGTTGCCGATTGATGACTCACATATGAAAACGTATAAAAACACTGTAAAGCCTTCGATGGTACAATACGAGACGTTCTTGGTAAAATAAAAGTACCGTTACTCATCGGGTCTACGGTCTACAATGTGGAGTTTGTGGTGATGGATATTAAGCCGTCATATAATTGTTTGCTTGGAAGGCCTTGGATCTATTCGGTTGGGGCAGTACCATATTCTCTGCGTCAAAGGATCAAGTTTGTAATAGAAGGGAAACTAGTCAGTGTCGGAGCTGAAGAGGACATTATTGCTTCCATGTCCACAGATGCACCATATATTGAGACAAGTGAGAATTCTTTTGAATGTTCATTCAGAGCTTAAGAATTCATAAACGCAACGTTTATTGCTGAAGGGAGGCCAATACCGCGACCCAAATTGTCAAACTGTACCAAAATGACAGTTCGAGAGATGCTTGGTAGGGGGCGAAGACTAGAAAAGGGCTTGGTAAACGACTCTATGGATGTTTGCGACCAAAGCCTGTGATAACGAAGAAGGACCGCTTTGGGCTTGGATTTCTGCCTAGTTTTCAGCACTGACAAAAATATCTGAAGAAGAGAGAAAGCCAGAGGAGGGCTTGCTTTTTAGGAAGTAAAACATTCTTTGAACCTATGACTTTCCCAGACTTAACTGGTATCTTTAAGTTTTGTGGGTTTGAAAATGTTGAAAGGCAACTTGAAGAGGTCAACTAGGAAACTGCAAGGCTCTATGAATAGGAGACTTTTGGTAATGACTTGGAGGGACTTTTTGTTCGAGGAGTTTTTGAAGGGGCTCAACTTGGAAGATTTCTGTAGAAGATCTGTTCATGCTTCCCTGGAAAAGTGCTCGGCAATTGGATAATTGAAGATTTTTCTTTAATGTCTAAGAATAAAGTAGAGTAAATACCATGAACCACCATATACCTTTACCCGCGGGTATAGGGGATTATCTGTAAAGGGCCATCATATTAGTTCATTTTAATAAAGATGCTTTCATGTTGATTCACAAATGGCAAACATGTTTCTTGTTTTTTCGCATCCTTTCCAAATATATATTATTATTTTCTTTGCAGGTCTTCAACTATTAATTGTATGAATGATCCTGAACCTAATCCTGGAGTAGTTCTTGAGCGGCCAGTGTGTCTAATAGAAGTCAATGAGGTCGAGGATGAAACAAAATGTGAAATCCCTGATGAATTACTGAGGTTGGTTGAAAAAGAAGACAAGCAGATCTTACCTCATAAGGAAAAAATAAATATCTTGAATTTGGCAACAGATGAGATCAAGAGAGAGGTTAAGATAGGGACTGCTATCTCGCCAAAAACTAGACAAGAGCTGATTGACTTGTTGCGCGAGTTCAAAGATGTCTTCGCCTGGTCATATCAAGATATGCCAGGATTGGACACTGACATAGTGGTACACAAATTGCCCATAAGGTCAGAATGTAAACCGGTTCAGTAGATGCTCAAAAGATTGAGGCCAGAGATGGTACTAAAGATAAAAGCAGTACAAAAACAGATTGACGCTGGTTTTCTTGAAGTATCTCGATATCCAAAATGGGTGGTCAATATAGTACTGATACCAAAGAAAGACGGGAAAGTACTCATGTGCGTAGATTATAGAGATTTGAATAGGGCCAACCCGAAGGATAATTTTCCTTTGCCTCATATAGACATCATGGTTGACAACACTCAGGACATTCACGATTCTCTTTCATGGATGGATTCTCAGGGTATAATTAGATAAAGATGAATCCGGAGGACATGGACAAGACGACATTCATAACCCTATGGGGCACATATTGTTACAAAGTAATGCCTTTTGGACTGAAAAATGTTGAGGCACATACCAACGAGCCATGGTAATTTTGTTCCACGACATGATGCACAAAGAGATTGAAGTGTACGTGGATGATATGATTGCCAAATCCCAGACTGAGGAAGAGCATATCCAGAACCTGAGAAAGTTGTTTTTAAGACTGAGGAAGTATCATTTGAAACTCAATCCCAATAATGTACTTTTGGAGTAACGTCAGGAAAACTCCTGGGATTTGTTGTCAGTAGAAGAGGAATTGAGATAGATCTAGATAAGGTAAAAGCAATTCAGAACCTACCGCCGCGTAGTTCACAAAAAGTAGTTTGAGGATTCCTCGGTAGATTGAATTATGTTTCTCGTTTCATATCTCACCTAACCATAGATGTGATCCAATCTTTAGATTGCTTAAAAAGAATAATTTGGGAGAATGGGATGAACAATGCCAGGAAATGTTTGACAAGACCACGTATCATTTACTTAACGGTCTATAAACGCTCGATGGGGTGTGTGTTGGGGCAACATGATGAAATAGGGAAGAAAGAAAGAGCCATTTATTATCTAAGCAAAAAGTTTACAGAGTGTGAAGAACGGTATTCACCAATTCAAAAATTGAGTTGTGCTTTGGTTTTGGTGACCCGTAGACTCAGATAGTACATGTTATACCACACTACTTGGTTGATATCTCGGCTCAACCCATTAAAGTTTCTAATGGAAGCACTAGCATTGACTGGGAGATTGGCTTGCTGGAAAATGTTGTTGTCAGAATTTGACATTGTATATGTGAGCCAGAAGGCAGTAAAAGGAATCGCTATAGTAGATTTCTTGGCAAGTCGTACTTCAGAGGATTATGAGCCTCATGACTTTAATTTCCTAGACGAGGACGTGATGAATATCTCCCTGGAAGAAAATGGAATTCTGGACTATGAAACTTGGAAATTGTATTTTGATAGGGCCGTTAATGCCCTAAGACGAGGAATTGGAGCAGTGTTAATCTCTCCAAACAATGTGCACTATCCCTTCACAAGCAAATTAGATTTTTTTTGCACCAATAATATGGCGGAGTATGAAGCCTGTGTTATGGGGTTGCAAGCTGCTATAGAAAGAAAGATAAAAAGTTTGAAAGTATATGGTGATTCAGCACTGGTCATCTACCAGCTCCGTAGAGAGTGGGAAACAAAAGATGCCAAATTGATCGAGTATCGAAGGTTGATCCTTGAAATGATAAATGAGTTCAAAGAAATTACTTTCATGTATATCCCCAAGGAGGATAACCAAATGGCGGATGCTTTAGCTACACTTGATTTAGTATTCTTCGCCAACAAACCTGGGGATATGATGCCAATTCAAATGCAGAGCTACAATACCTATGCTCACTATTATAGCATAGAGGAAGAAATATATATAAATCCTTGGTATTTCGATATCTTGTAGTACGTCAAATACCAAACTTATCCCAATGAGGCGAATGATAATGACAAAATGACCATTAGAAGGATGGCCTCAAGGTATGTGCTTAATGGTGAAATTTTATACAAACAGGGCAAAGATCAAATTTTGTTGAGATGTGTCAATTCCCAAGAAGCCAGAGAAATTTTGACAGAAGTGCACGACGAAATTTTTGGAACACATGCAAATGGCTATGCAATGGTCAGGAAAATAATGAGATATGGTTATTATTGGTCGACTATGGAGGGAGATTGTTTAAGTATGCTAAGAGGTGTCACAAATTCCAGATATACGCTGATAGAATAAATGTTCCACCTGTACCTTTACATACGATGAACTCGCCATGGCCATTTGCAGTCTGGGGCATAGATGTCATTGGTCAAATTCATCCCAAAGTCACTAATGAACATCGTTTCATCCTTGTGATTATTGATTATTTTACCAAATGGGTGGAAGCAGCTTCATATGCCAATATCACCAGATCTACAGTTTGTAAATTCTTGAAGAAGGAGATCATCTGTCGATACGGATTACCAGAAAGAATCATTACTGATAATGCCACCAACTTCAACAACAAAGTAATAGTAGAAGCGTGTGAGCAGTTCAAAATTATTCATCACAATTCTGTGACTTACCGCCCTAAGATGAATGGGGCAATGGAGGCGGCAAACAAGAATATCAAGAAGATTATATCAAAAACGACATACACATACAAATATTGGCATGAGAAGTTGTCATTTGCCTTGTTTGCATATCGAACTTCTGTACGAACTTCTACTGGGGCACACCTTATTCCTTGGTCTACATGACAGAGGCAATACTCCCAATAGAGGTTGAAATTCCTTCTCTTTAGGTTCTATCCGAAGTAAAGCTGGATGACGTAGAATGGGTGCAGGCTCGATTTGACTAGTTGAACCTCATTGAGGAAAAGAGGCTGAAAGCTATCTGTCATAGCAAAATGTACCAAAAAAGAATGATGCGGGCTCACGATAAGAAGGTTCGGCCCAAAGAACTTCGAGAGGGCAATCTAGTGCTAAAAAAGATCTTGCAAATACATTGAGATTTCCGTGGAAAATGGATGCCTAACTAGGATGGGTCATATGTTGTCAAAAAGGCCTTCTCCGAATGAGCATTGATCTTAACTGAAATGGATAGTGAAGAGTTGCACAAGCCAGTGAACTCGAATTCAATTAAGACATATTATGCTTGAATAATTCAAAAAGAGATTGGAAAAAGAGAAAAAGAAAAGAAAAAATGGAGTGAAAACCCAAAAAGGGCGCTTCGCAAAATAAAATATCTATGGTAAAAAACCGTAAAAGGCGCCTTAGATTTAAAAAAAAAGAAAAGAAAAGGGGGTTCAAGATGAAAACCCGCAAAGGGCGTCTTAAAATCAAAAGAGGATCTAGGTTGAAAACCCGTAAAGGGCGACTTAGAAATGTTAAACTAGGCATTCGGAAATTAGAACCTCTCAGAGACCTATTATTTCGGAAGGGATTTCACATCTGTAAACATCTAGGCAACGTTCGAAGTCTGTTGGACAAGGGTTCAAGCTCAAAGCTACATCTGGTCGATAGGGTTGTTGTATCCTTCATGCTATGGATGCCTGAAGACCTGGTTTTGTTTCATGATTTTGTTGTTTCAGTTCACCATGACTTTTCTAAAATTCTATTGTATCTCTACTTATAAGCTTCAATAAAATTCATGAATTCTTTTCTGAGCTTTCTTAAATTCTAAAGCATCATGAAATGGATGATATAATGCATAAAAACAGATAATTTCTTGGAATTGCTATGTTTTGAAAGATACATGTGAGCTTTAATATTATGGGTTACTAAAGAAGAGTGTATAAAGCAAAGAGGGTATTGAGTCCCACACTGGTGAATCTAGAAATAAGAATGATTACTAGAGTTGGAGCCCATGATTCATGGTGGTTATTGAAGAAAAGCATCATGTTAGGCTTTAGTGTAGATCCATCGATTGGCATGGTTGACAACAAAGATTTTCACCCGAAGAACAATGATTTTCGTGCTTATGATGAGATGTTTGGAACCACAAATTTATGAAGTTTGAAGATGATTCTGATGCATTGATGGGTTATGATAGTATTCTTATATGCGGAGTCATTGTTGTCAGATCCCCAGGTCTGCAGTTCTATATTTTTTTGTTAAGAAATGTTAATTATTGATAGTCAAGACATTGATGTGATCAATTTGGTTTAGAAGAAAAAAAGAAAAAAAATAAAAGGCAAAGAAAAGAAAAAAGAGAAAAGAAAAGAGAAAAAAGAAAAAAAAATTGAGGTGAAAACATGAAAATGTGCCTTGAAAAAAAGGAAAAAGAAAAAAACTAAAGTGAAAACCTGAAAGGGCGCTTAGAGCAAAGGGCCGGAAATGCAGAAAGAATGTTCTGAAGGTCAATCCCGAACGTGAGATGAAATATCAAAGGAAATGAGAATTAACAAAGAAGCACAAAAGGGAAGCACCAAATAGACCCCAAAAGAGCAGAAGTTGATTGATTAATCTCAAACGATCACGATTCATGCATCATATAGAAAATTAGGGTCATACTAACCCTCATTCAAACACTTTAGTTTGTTTTGACAGGAAAATGAAGAAGAAAGAACTCTTAATGAGAAGAGTTCACCCAGCAAAGAAAGAGCTCTTAATGTGAAGAGTTCGCCTAGTAAAGAAAGAGCTCCTAATGTGAAGAGTTCGCCTAGCAGAGAAAGAGCTCCTAATGTGAAGAGTTCACCTAGCAAAGAAAGAGCTCCTAATGTGAAGAGTTTTCCTAGCAAAGAAAGATCTCCTAATGTGAAGAGTTCGCCTAGCAAAGAAAGAGCTCCTAATGTGAAGAGTTCGTCCAGCAAAGATAGAGCTCCTAATGTGAAGAGTTCAACCCCAGTGAAGAAAAAATTCCTAATGAGAAGAGTTTGCCTAACGAAGATAAAATTCTTAATGAGAAGAGTTTGCCCAGTGAAGATAGAGTTCTTAATAACAAGAGCTAGTTCAGACCCTACGGTTACCCTTGACAGAAGGATTGGGAGGTTTTAAATGAGAAAAACTTGTTCAAGCTTCTAGAGGGGAAGAAGGAAAGAAAGTTTATGAGAATAAGACCTTGCAGCTCAGGGCAAAAGCTGACAAGTTCAAACAAAATTCGCGTCTTTTCAGTCTTTACCCTATTCATGTTCCACAACAATGAGCAAAGAGGAGCAGCTGTAATACCCTAATTTTGTTCATGTATATATATAATTCACTACAAGTATAGCCAAATAAATAAGTAAATAAAAACAATAAATTTATATAAATAAATAAAGTAAAAAAATTAGTCCATAAGATAAAAATGTCCATATAAAAAGTGTCCATTATATAGTAGAAACCCATTTACAATATATGAAACCCTTTTATACATTCAAAAAGCCCACAAAAATGATAACAGACCCGAGTATAAACTATTCATGTCCAAAAACTAAGCCTAAGGGGTAAAGAAACCCAAACAAATGGCCCGCCAAGAATGGCCACGTGGTGAGCTCTCATTGGCTGAATTCACATTCACACGGATTAAGGGCCCCGCTGACGTCAGCGTCTGCAATAACATAAATAGAAGAGAGAGAGTTAGTGGGGGACACATTTAATTCAGGTAATAATTATGCAATTATTGAAGAGATGAGAGAGAATCTTACCCAAAAAGCTGAAAGGTCGCCTGGAAACGGAGGAGCTCGCTGGAGAAGAAGGCCGGACCGTCGCCGTTGGTCACCGAAGGTAACATTTTCCCCTCAATCGTATTTCCTGCAAGTCTAAACACACAAACACATATTAAATCAAAAATATCAAAAAAATAGTAATCAAAATATGATCTAAGAAATGTAAACCTTAGATCTAAGTTAAAAATGAATTTGAGTAAAGATTGAGACTTATTTGGTCGTCGTCGAGGATTGATCTGTAGATCGGACGGGTTAGGTTTTTCGGCGGAGTTGAAAATGATAGAAAAAGGTTCTGGATGAGTAGTTTTAGGGGTAAGTTGGGTGGTTCTGATGAATCGGGTAGATTTAGGTGGTTTAGAGTGAAAATTGGCGATTTTTGGAAGTTTTAGGGGTTTTTAGGTTTTCGGCACGGTGGCTGGGAATCGCCTTACGGCGAAGGGCGGTGGCCGGAATCGAACCAGACCGTGGTCAAAGTTAAGGTTTGGTTAGAGAAGATGATCGAAGACGATGCTGGTGGTGGCCGGCATCGCCTCTAGCGGCCGGCAAATAGGTCGGGGTTTGGATATAAGGGTGGCGGAAGATCAAAGGAATAAAGGTTGAAGAACAAGGGGGTGTTCATCATTTTTTTTGTTTTGATCTTTAGAAACAAGGAAATGAGGTGAATTTAATGTTTGTTTGGATTAAACAAAGGAAAATATGAAGAACATGAGATGAATTTGACTGAAAATGAGGATTTTGATCGAAATGGGTATGAGTTTTCTGGGTTTAGAGTGTTAAAGCTTAGAGCGTTTAGAGAGAGGGCTGGGGGAAGAGAGAGAATGGGGGTTAATCAAATGGTCGTTTCAACTCGGTGTGGGTGCTTTTATACCCGAGTTGGAATGACAACGTTTTGAATCCAGGTTGCCAAAGATCCACGCGTTTCTATCTGGGTCGGGCATAGGATCCGCGCCCTTCTTTCCGGATCCTTGTGGATTTGGCCTCTGGTTTGCATTTGTTTTAATTAGGTCCCTAAATATTTGTAATTTGAGCCTATAGTTCACGATTTATGCAATTTAGCCCCTGATTCTCTTTAAATTGCTCTAATTTAATTGTTTAATTATTGATTGTTTGCATGTTTAGATATCAAACATATAGTATATTTGTTAGGGATTTTAATTCACTTAATGTAAATAATTAGAGCCTTTCAATATAGGTTCTTAATTTAATTGAAATATGGAGATAATTGTAGAAAATAAATTATTATTAAATGGAAACTTCAATGTCTTAAGTTAATTAGTGTCTCATTGTAATGAGATGTTAATTAAGAGGGCATTTTAGTAGAACATTTAATATTTCATTTAAACTAAAATATTGCAATCACATAGTTAATTAAAATTAAATTAAGAATAGGGTTTAAATAGTTAGAATCATCAAATATTAAGGAATATTATTAATTTAGGGTTTAATATGGATAGTGCCCAATTATTTGGGTGTTATCACATAAACCCCTAAATTTGATAATATTTATAGATTCTTTAATTTATTCAATCAATTTGAGCCTTAATTAGGTTTAAACTTAAAATTGACAAGAAAATAATTGGACATGCATTTAAAACCTTTTGTGTTGAGATACATTTTTTAATATGAATTGAAGTATCTTAAAGTAACTGGATGTTTCAAAACTCACATTCGTTTAAAAATGTATTTTCTTACAAAAGGATATCTTCATTCGAAATAAAATTTATTTAACAATTAAGGATTTAATTAAATTCAAATTATTATTCAAAATGCCAAAATGCCTTGTGGAATTAATAAGGTACCGTTAACGGGCGTTTGTGGGGTGCTAATCCTTCCCCACCATAACCGACTCCCGAACCCTAATTTTAAAGAAATGAATCTCTGATTGTTTTTATGGTGTCCGATCTACCAAAGTGACCGGTGGCGACTCCAAATTGATTTTCAAGAATAAATAAAGGAAATTTGATTTAATACGAAAAACTCTAATTTCAAGATTAAATGAATTAAGATGGGCAAAAAACCCTAATTTTTTTTTTATAAAAAAAGAACCAATGGTTAGGCTATTCTCCACACTCGGTTTTAAAAATGGTTGCGACAGAAGGAGCTGTTGTTGGTACTGTGCTATGAGACTCATGTTGAACTTCATCATTTCTAGCTTCTAAAGCTTCATCATTTCCAGCTTCTAAAGCTTTATCATTTCCAGCAACATCATATGTAGCTGGAGCATTATTGGATCTCATTGGTACAACAGCACTCTCAGTACCTCTGTCTTCTTGATCACACGACACTTCATCACAAACCAGTGGTGGTGTAGAGTGTGCTAAAGGAATATTTGTCGAGTCAGGAGGTGCAGTAGTAGCCCTCGGAGTATGGGGAGTAGACTGACCATCTGCTGCTGCCACGTGACTAGAAGTGGTCACTCGATCTGCTGGTGGATTTCCAGATTCCATATCATAAGTAGGCAACTCAAAACCATGATGCTCACGAAAGGAAGAAAGAACAGGCACTGTTCAGATTCAAACGCAGATGGAGACTGATTTGTATCTGAAGAAGAACATGTTGCAAACGGAAAAAGACATTCATCAAATCTTACATGCCTTGTAATAAAGATTCGACCTCTTGTATCAATGCATTGATACCCATGGTGTTTTGGGGAGTAACTGAGAAATGTACACTGACAAGAGCGAAAGTCCATCTTATGACGATTGTATGGCCTAAGGTACGAGTAGCAAGCACACCCAAACACCTTAAGAAAATTGTAATCTGGTTTTCTTCCATTCAACTTCTCATATGGAGACATGTTTTTGAGAGCACGCGATGGCAATCGATTGATGATGTAAGTGGCACTTAAAACTGCATACGACCAATATCTCAAGGGCACCGATGATTGAGCAAAAAGACACAAGGTTGTCTCTATAAGCTGGCGGTGCTTCCTTTCGACTACGCCATTTTGTTGGGATGTGTGCAGACATGTAACTCGATGTTGAATCCCCAAATTGGTCGTTAATGCTCGAAATTCTCCCTCACCATCGGTTTGAATAGCCTTGACATTAGATGAAAATTGTGTTTTTACAAGAGCAAGAAAGGCATCAAAAACAACAGACACTTCATTTTTATGTCGAAGTAAGTAAGTCCAACAGCTTCTTGTACACATATTCACGAAGGAAACATAGTAAGAAAAACTAGCATATACAATTGGGGCATGACCTTACACATCAACCTCAACAAGTTCAAAAGGAACAGTGTATTGAGTGGTCGAGTGTTGAAATGGCAAGGCATGGGATTTTCCCATTTTACATGTTGCACATAACATTTTGTCATCAAGGAAAAATTTCTTATAAAATGTTGACCAAACCACTTCAGGCGACGAACGGCCAAGCCTATTGTGCCACAACCAATAAGCCGAGGCATCTTTATTTACTGTTGTATGCTGAATTGAAACAGGCTGATCAATGGAACGAACAGGAAAAGAGTATAGACCACCTTCTTGAGTACCACATAACAAAACTTTCCTTGTCTTTTCATCCTTCCCACAGCAATCAGTAGAGTGAAACTCAAAATACACATGATTATCAACAGTAAATTTAGACACAGATAACAAACTGCGAGAGATTTGTGGCACATACAGCAATTTATCAACTACTAAGCTTCGATCATAAACAAATATAGAAGAGCATCCAATATAATCTATGCTAACGGTAAAGTTATCACCCAAATGTACTTTACTCTGACCATTATAATTTATGACTGAATTCATAAAGGACTTACTATTGGTTACGTGGTGAGTTGCACCTGAGTTGGGGTACCATTTGACGAAGCCAGCTTTGACACCGGGCGTAATCAGTGAATTCATATGAACTGACTCTCCAGATTTTCGGCCATCTGCAGCATTTGTTGTTCCCGTAGGGGCATCCACAAAAGGTTCATAGAACTGCTCAAATGAATCAGTCTGGTAATGACAAGCATTAGCTTGTTGTGCTTCAGATTGCTGAGAACCACAACCTTTAAAACCCTCATCGAAACGATGCCAGCATGAATCTGCCATATGTCCAATCTTGCCGCAGATTTGGCACTGAGGTCTCCCAGATGGCCTCCCTCTGAAACGTCATCCACGATAGGGACCAGATCTAATGCGTCTTCCTCAATCCTAATTTCCAATGGTTTGAGAATACTCTGTCCTCGCTGGAGTTTCGTTATGTTGCAACTGAGACAAATTGATTCCTACAGGTGCCTCAACGAAATCCATAAGTCGAGACTTAGTATCAACCAGCACCGAGATAACATCCTCTAAAGAGTAAGGAACTTGACTCGCCTTGATAACTGCAACGAATGGTGCAAATTCGGAAGGCAGACCATTTAAAATGGTTGTTATGTGTTCCACCTCTGAAACTTTGTTCCCCGATAACGCCAACATGTCGCAAATCTCTTTTATTTTGACAGTGTATTCTCTCATCGGGAGAGATCATTTCCTCAATGAACGCAATTTGCAGCGAAGGTGCATAACCTTCGTAGTCGACAACTTTGAATAGAGACCAATAATGACTATCTAGATTTCATCAGAGGATTCTGCTCCAACTAATTGAGGAAGTACATCAGAGCTTACTATCGATAACAACCAGGATGCCAGGGAGCTATCCTGCTTCACGAACCTTGTATATGCTGGATTCACAATCCTCTCACCAGAAGCGCACTCTAGAATCTTCACCGGCTTCGGAGTATCTGGATCGATGAACTCTTCTAATCCAAGACCTCGGATGGTGAGAATCACTTGTTGCTTTTAGAGGAGATAATTCGTATCATCCAAACACACTTTGATCTGCCGCCGTTGTGAATCGCATCAGAATCACCAGTCAATTCGATTATATTCACCATGTTTGTACGACAAGAACCGAAGCTCAACCAGATTGCACCATTCAGGAACTTGCTCCGACTGAATAGAACCAATCAAGAACACCGACTTGGCTCTGATACCATGTTGAACGTCTTTCGATAAAGATTCAAACGCCAGAAAAGGATGGATGAGGAGAAGAGAAAGGGGAAAGAGAGAACGAGCCCTAGAAAGAATCTGTTTGGATGAAATTGGTCTACTTGTTACTGCGCCCCAAAAAAATTATATATTAATATTCTTGTTACTGCGCCAAATTTTGATATATTAAGATTAGTGGGCCAAATATTTAATAGGGTAAACTACACTGATAGTCCCTAAATTTTTAAAACGTTTTCAAGATGATCACTCAACCTTTTAAACTTCCATTGTAGTCACTCAATTTAAAATCACTTTCAGTATAATCACTACCGTCACTTGCCTTATTTTTCCACATAATTAAAAAAATTGAAGTTGCTCTTCAGATCTTCTCTTCCACGAACACAAGCTTAGCAACCCTGCTATTAATGGCCTTCAGTTCTTCAACACTTTCATAACTCTTCTTTGTCATCACTAACCTTCCCTTCTTCTTTTTCCCCAGAATTTACAGATTAACTTCTTCTCGAATTTGATCAAATCTTTCAAGTTAATGGCGGTTTCATTTCAACCCGGTTCATGACGGTTGGCTGCTGGGTTTTTTAGACTAATTAGCAGAGATTCATTAATCATTTATAGCAGTTTAAACAGAACATGTTCCTTAGGCACACACCCAACCAGAACAAATCAAATAAAAACATGTCTTCTAACCTCTGATCTTCACATAAGCTCCATACGGTTCTAGATTATCACTTTATGCAAATTGAGTTTGCTGTTAAGTGGGCTTCGATCAAATGAGGGGTTTGCTGCAATAATCGAAAACACCACCAAATCGCCCCAGATATCTTTATCAATCGTACAGTTCATGATTATCACTTTTTTTTCATCGTTCATGGAAGAGGGGATTTGAAAAGCGATTTTATTTTTTAATTACGTGGAAATGCAAAAAAAAAAATGATGGGTATTATTCTATTGAAAAAAATTACAGGTGGTCATGCCACATCAGCTACGGAATTAAATAGATTTTCAGTTTCAACAAAGTTAAACTCAAATTTCTGCGGAACAAACTATAAATTGGTATAATAATAAAAATTTTATTTAGCAAACTTAAAAATATATAATTCATTGTTGGCTCTTCATAAATTTAAACAATTTTAAATGGCCACTCCATAAATAATATTGAGTTCCGCTGCTGATAACATAGTATAATAACTTTATAACAGTTTCATCTTTATCATAACATCTCAAATTGAAAGGTAAGGAAAAGGTTAATCAAGACTAGGGGTGGCAATGGGGCGAGTCGGAAACGGTTTTACATTCCTCATTTTGTCCCCAACACTTGCGGTTACAGTTTTGAAGAATCCCCATTAAACATTTTGTGTATTTTTTTCATCCCCATACACATCCCTTACAGATATCCCTACAGTTTTCAGTTAATCTTCTTACCCAAAACAAAACTTAATACAGTAAAACAAATATTCAACTTAAGTCTCTAAAATTATAAACATAAATGATAAATTTAATTTTACCAACAACAAACAAACCATTTCAAAACTATAAAACATACTAAAATATTAACTATTGAAAGATAGCATCTTGCACTACATTTAAAAGAAATATGTAACTAATAATCTCCAGTTCTAAATCATAATCCGTTTGTTCTGAAAGGAACTAGATTCAATATTCTTTCCAATCATATAAATTACCTTTTCAAATTTATTCGTACAATTTATAGTCAATTTCTGAAGTCATTGTCATTGTTGTTTTTAGAAACAGACTGCAGTATTTTCTTCTAACTTTTGTTTACTCAAAAATTAATAACTCCAAATATGTAACTCAAAATCAAGAACCGTTTGTTTTAAACGAATCTAGACATCCGTATGGTTATAGAAATATAAGGCTCACTTCCTTATTTATCTTGTAGAATTTTTGGTTATTTTTCAAAACCGCTGATAAAACCGTTTTCTAATAAATGTGCTGTCAAATTTTGATGACTTTTCAACATTCAAATATTTATTTTTTAAATACATATTGAAATTGATCATCTAGTATTTTAAATAAAACTAGACTGAATCACGTTTACAACGATGTATAGACAACTTTCTAAATTTTTTTACGGAGCTTACGGAGAATTTCCAAACTTACTCCAGTCGGTCATACTCAGATTATGAGAGATTAGATTTTTGTTGATATATTGGGATCCATGCAGATATTTTTCGGGGATCCCCGCAATGATTTATATGGGTATGGTTCGATAATCCCTACTGTTCGGATATAGCAATCTTCATCTTCATTTAAGCTTCGGTGATGAAACTTCCTTCGTTCTCATCCCCATCCCCGTGGGTAAAGACTTTGGTTATTCCCTATACCTGCCAGTTCGCATCTTTACGATTTTCGATTATTCTCCATCTAATTGTCACTCTTAATAAAGACCGCTCAACCAGATATATCTATGCATTTTACCGGAACTTTAAGCTTTCTCTCACTCTAACCCTTTTAATTATCTTATTGGTCGATTTGCATTGATAATCCACATGAAATATATCGTAGAATTCATGTTTAGATACTCCAAAACACGAGGCTTCAGTCTTTATCAATTCTACGAAAAACTTCAAAATATCTTTAATTAAATTAAAAATTCAACGAAAAAATATAAATTTAAAATTGTAAAGAATAGAATTATAAATTAAGCATTAAACTTGGGAGAGAATCACGATAGAAAACTATATTTTATTATGTAATACACAATAAAAAATAAAAAGGAAGAAAATAAAGAAAGCTGCAACGGGTTTAGCGGGATTAAAACCAGAGTCCCTGGTGAGAGTGGTGTATGTTTACAACCATGACAAGTTTTGTGTTCTGGATTACGAAATTTAGTATATGTCATTTCATTTGTTGTTAATGACAAGAAAAATAAAAAAAAGTATAGATTAAAAAGACTCGAACATAATACAATTGGAATGTATAAAAATATTTAAACTACCGAAATAAATCTACTAATTAAATTAAAATTGATAACATTATATATATATATATATTAACTTATAGTTAATATATGATTTAAAATAAATATAGTTTTAATTTTTTGTACTTTTAAACTAAATTTAATATATTTTTTATTTTTTACATTTATTTTTATAATTTTGCATATATAATAAATGAATAGATTTTTAACTCAATTAATAATTTTAATATTTATTAAAAAAATTATTTAGTTATAATATAAAATTATATTAAAAATTCAAAATTTTAAAATTATAAAAAAATAATTGTAGAAATAACAGATATATTAAATTTAGTTTAAAAGTATAAGTGTGTCAACTTTAATTTAATTATTATATTTGTTTTAGTGGTTTAAATATTTTTATGTATCCCAAATATATCATGTTCGAGTCCCCTTAATCTATACTTATTTCTTTCTTTTTTTCTCGCATTAATAACAAATGAAGACATAGTAAATTTCGTACATTAAAACACAAAAGTTCACTTAGCCCAGTGTTAAACATGCTTTGGATTGAAAAAATGTGTTAAACATGCTCCACCCTCACTAGGTACTCTTGAGTTTGAATTCTCCTTGTTCCATTGTAGTTCTCTTTATTTTCTTCATTTGAGTAATTAATTTATTTTATTAAATTAAAACTAAGATCAACTTGATAGAATATATAAATAGTGGAACTAAATATATAATTATATAAATTTTTTTAACTGTCATGTCACATATTCATTATGTTTTAATGGTAGATAACTTGATTGATACTATTTAAATAGTTAAGTGGTAATAATAAAAAAATTAAAAGTATGATAATCATATCGATACTAATTCATAATTAAGTGGTGTTAATTAGAAATGTAAAAAGCTAACCCTATTAAAATTTGTTCGAGTCAGAATTTATTTTGACCCGAATAAGTGATGTCCTAAAACTTATTTATAATCGATTGATGTTGACCTGAATCCGAGTTAGACCTAATACTGTAGTAACCGAACCCGATTAATATGAATCCGAACTCGAGACTAACCTAGCAAATAATCGATATAACCCGACTGAAACGACCTTAGATCCGATTTTACCCGACCTGTTTGTTGACCTGAACTGATATTGATCCGACTTGATATTTACCTAACATGTAATTGAGGAAGTCTATGATTTGATGATTTTCAAGTGAAAAATGAAAATATTTGAGAAATTATTAATTTATTATATTATAATATGAGAAATTAATTGACCCATATGATGATATTTTTGTTCAACCTAGTCCATAAAATTTTATTTTTAGCCAAAATTGACTCATATATATTTCTATTTTTGGTAATTTAGTCGAATAATATTTTTGTTTATTGTAGTCCCTACAATTTAATTTTAGTCAAAATTTTCCCATATTTATTTATATTTTTGGTAATTTAGTCAAATTATATTTTTGTTTATTCTAGTACCTAAAATTTAATTTTTAGTCAAAAATGACCTTTATTTTTTTATAATTTAGTCTAATATTTTTAATATGTTGATTTTTTTGTTCTTACTCCCTAAAATTTTATTTTTAACCAAAATTAACCCATATTTGTTTTTTGTTTTTGTAATTTAGTCCAATATTTTTTAATATGCTAATATTTTTGTTCACTCTAGTCCCTAATATTTTATTTTTAGCCAAAATTGACCCTTATTTATTTCTAATTTTTGTAATTTAGTCTAATATTTTAAATATGATGATATTTTTGTTCATTCTAGTCCCTAATATTTATTTTTAATGTGTTTCGTGTTCGTGAAAGGCGTTAAATAATTCACTCGAAATGAGTCAACCCAAAGTCTATCGACTATTTGTAATGAACTCAAACTTAATACGAATTCGAAAGTCGAATTAACCCGACTGAAATTACCCGACTTGAAATGAACTCGCACCCGACTCGAATCAAGTCGAAATATCAAATCAACCTAAAATAACTTACATCAAATTTTACCTGATCTAACATGACATGACATGACATGACGTGAATTACATATGATTGCATGTTTTTTACAACCTAATGTTAACTATCATCTCAAAGTATCAGTTGCAGATTACGAGGATATTTTTGTCAGAATAAATGATATGATAGCTGGGAATGGTTCCAAGAATATGGGGAACAATAATAATCATTCCATAACTGACAAAGCACTCAGAGAGGACCCCTCATTGTCCTTGTCCTGCAAAAGTGTGGGTCAGAGTGCCGATGCACATAAGCATAAGGAACCATCTGAAGAGTTGTTCAATATCCCTATATCCTTTGTTGATTCGTTTGGATCCAGTGAGCCCGCAGCTTCAATTTTGGATAAAGAAACTGTGCTCTTTAAAATTAGGCCCAGTTGCATCAGAAACTCCAGAAATTTGTCTTTAAACTAGACAAAATCCAGATGTGGGCATCTCTTAACCATACTCATTGATTATCCAAAAAAGGGAAACAACAAGATTTCGACTGCCAGTGCCAGTGATTCACAGAGAAAGCGATTGAAGCAATCATACTTGGCCCGTCATTGAATTAGTACAGATGTGATTTTACTAGGCTTTGTGTTTCTCTCTGGTGTGAGATTTATTTAGCACTTGTATGTTCGATTTGGCGTTCTTTCATTTTGCTTCTTTATTGCATCATCTGTGGTGTCGGTTCATTTATGACAACCACATGACACTTTTTTTCCACTAATCTTATTTAGCACTTGTATGTTCGATTTGGCGTTCTTTCATTTTGCTTCTTTATTGCATCATCTGTGGTGTCGGTTCATTTATGACAACCACATGACACTTTTTTTTCACTAATTTAGATTAGAGAAATTTTCAACGAAACGGATAATAGTTATTTGTATGATTTGTTATTATTAATAAATTATGTTTATTGATCAAAAAATAATACAAAAATAACCATCAGCATATACATTTAATAATACCATTAGTTTTTTGGATATATTATTATATCATCACTTTTAGTATCCTATCCAGTATCCACTATATAAAAAAGCTCAAGTAACCCTAGCTTAGTAGCTAGTAACCTAATTAAGGGTAAATTTGATGGGCGAAGTAATTATGAAAGGTCAAATTCGACTGTTAGTCCCTATACTATAAGAACGTTACGAGGCAGTTCCAGCACTATGGCGTGGTCGTTTTTTATCCTTTGGTCCTCTTAATTTTTGAAATTTCGGTCTCTTGGTCAAATTTTACTATCAATTCAGATAATATTGAAAAGTTATAAATTTAGTTCATGTGCACCGATTTGATCACTTCAATTTACTCGTATTGTTTGGATCATGACTTAAAATTTAAAGTCCGAAAAAAAAACAGAGATTAGCTTTGACCAAATGTAGGGATTAAATCTATTATTTCTATATAGTATAAGGACCTGATGGTAGAAATTTACCTTTTATCAAAATCTTTTGAGCTAATTCCACCACATGTCCCCAAACTATGGGTTCCATTCAAAATTGGTCCCCAAACTTTTGAATATTCCAATTTAATCCATAAACTATGACCCTCATTCTAAATTGGTCCCCAAACTTTTGTATATTCCAGTTTCATCACAAATCATGTCTCTCATTTTAAATTGGTCCCCAAACTTTTGATTGTTTCAATTTAACCCTAAATTATCAATATATGCTAACCAAATACCATGTTAATAAAATTGTTATAAAATTATTAACGGTCATGTAAACACTGATGGGTATAAAGCAATAATTTGATGTGGCATATACGTTAATTCAAGTATGAAATCAAAACTTCTAGAAGTTTGGGGACCAATTTAGGATGAGGGTCATAATTTGGGGATGAAATTGAAACATTCAAAAGTTTGCGAACCAATTTTGAATGGAACCCATAGTTTGGAGATGGAATTAAAACATTTAAAAGTTTAAAAATCAATTTAAAATGAGTGTCATAATTCCGGAACGCATGTTGCAATTAACTTAAGTCTTTTTTGAGGAAATTTTTTTCTCGTCCATAAACTTTGACCAAGTTGGTGAAGTTAAGTAATCAAACCTTGGTATATTAACGTGGCGTATAATCCTTTATTCTTTGTAGATATATCAAAGTTGCTAAAAAAACAAAGAAATAAAGTATGCAAGAGAAGTAATTGTGAAACTGATAAACTGCCTCGTTCTTGCATTAGAGAATAGTCAATCCAAACCATAGCTCTCTAGCCTTAAATTCTCTCAACCCTTTCATTTTCTCTCATTCAACCACCAAAAGGAAAAAATCCCATATTTTGATTCACATTTTAACCAAAAAAAAGAGAGAAATTTAGCAAGCAAAAGATGGTTGCTGGAGTCTTTTGTTTCTGAGCTTGAAGGGGCTCTTTTGAAAGACCCGGACCCTTTCTCGTACTTCATGTTGGTGGCATTCGAATCATCGGGTTTAATCCGGTTCGTATTGTTGCTGTTGTTTTGGCCGGTGATTCTGTTTCTCGACGTGTTGGGAATGGATGATGTTGGGTTGAAGCTGATGGTTTTTGTCGCAACAGTTGGGGCTTTGGGGGTCGGAAATCGAATCCGTGTCTAGGGCTGTTTTGCCAAAGTTCTACATGGATGATATTGATACGGAGGCCTGGATAGTGTTTAGTTTGTATGGCAAAAGAGTTGTGGTGACCATAACGCCTAGGATTATGGTGGAAAGGTTCGTGAAGGAGCATTTACGGGTCAACGAGGTTATCGGAAGTGAGCTCGTTGTGATCCGGTTCGGGTTTGCTACGGGATTCGTTAATGGTGATATCGCTTTCATCTTGAATAGAGTCGCCAAGCTGTTTGTAGACTACGAGCCTAGTTTAGGACTTGGAAGAGCTGCATCGAGTTTTCGGTTCTTCTCTTTGCAATCACGTGCAATGTGTTATAAATCAATTGCATTTTGTATCTTATAGACATTTGGTACTAACAATTAGGTTATTTGACATGCAGGAACAAATGCATCCACCGTTTATAGCCAATGAAAACCTC
The DNA here is from genome assembly GCA_019671005.1 of Hibiscus mutabilis. Taxonomy (NCBI): domain Eukaryota; kingdom Viridiplantae; phylum Streptophyta; class Magnoliopsida; order Malvales; family Malvaceae; genus Hibiscus; species Hibiscus mutabilis. The sequence continues at coordinate 20,854,162 of CM033711.1, forward strand.
CACAACCACCAACTCCTCCGCCCATTACCGGTAATCTTCTACGGTGGCCGCCTCGTGAAGCGACCGATGCCCTCAACCGCTTTATTAATCCTCCTATGGATTCCATTGGGCATCATATTAGCGATCATTCGGATTATGGCCGGTGTAATGCTTCCAATGCAAGCCATCCCTGCGTCTCCCGTTTATTTGGCGGTAAAATCATCGTCAAAGGCAAACCGCCGCCACCCGTCTCCGGTAACAGCTCTGGGGTCTAATTCGTTTGTACTCATAGAACTTTAATGGACCCCGTGGTCCTATCCACCGTGCTCAGGAGAAAAATCCCCGCAGTCACATATTCGATATCGAGGTTAATCGAAATCATATCACCTATACCGGCAGTAAGATTAACGAGAATTAGAGAAGTCGATGCTGAAAAATTCAAACATGAACTATCCAAAGGTGACCTGACAGTTTGTCCAGAAGGAACGACATGTAGAAAACCCTTTTTATTAAGGTTCAGTGCCCTATTTGCCGGATTAACCGATCGAATAGTCCTGGTTGCCATGAATTATAGGGTAGGGTTCTTCCATGCAACAACAGCCGGTGGGTGGAAGGCTTTAGATCCAATCTTCTTCTTCATGAACCCTAGACCGATTTACAAGGTGACGCTCTCGAACCAACTGCCGGCAGATGCTACGTGTTCGTCGGAGAAAAGTCCGCACGACGTCGCCAACTATGTGCAAAGAATCTTGGCCGCTACGTTAGGGTTTGAGTGCACAAATTTTACGAGGAAAGATAAATACAGAGTACTGGCTGGGAATGATGGAACAGTATCATACACTTCGCTTGTTGATCAAGTTAAGAAGGTGGTGAGCACTTTTTAACCTTTTCTTTAATGAAGAACAAGAAAATAAGATTCTTTTTTATTTGATTAATTTGTTGGAATAAATTTAATTAATTGTGAGTTATTTTAATTGTTGCTGTAAATTTTTGAATAATGTGTAAGGATAATTAATGTTAATTAAGTTTGTGTTAGCAATTGCTTTATTTGTCGATTAATTTGAATCGGGTACTACATAAACTTATTGTGAGGCGATCCTCATAAAATTTTGCCACTTTGATCACATAACAAACAAGTATTATCAATATGGACCTATAAATAATTATAAAAGCAGAGGGTCGAACGCAACGTGTAGTTCTAATGGAAAGGAGGAGGATGTTCATTCTAAGAGCATGTGTTCGAACAGCTTTGTCTGCAAGGTATTGTATCTTATCAAAAAGTTAATAAAAAGTATGAATAAATATTATCTTGTAATCACCTTAAGTCTATTAAAAAAGTAGAGGATCGAATTATATCAAACTAAAAATGGATTAAATTATAAATTTACCATAGTATTGGGAAAAAACCATAATTAGACCTTAAATTTAATATTTCTTTTCCTCTTGCTCATATTCAAGTGGAAATAATATAATTAATGTACTATTGGTGCAACAGGCAGATTATCTTTTTTATATACTAATTTTTCATATAAAATCGTGTCACCATTGCATAGTGTTGAGTTGTCCAGATTTTTAAAAAAAAATCGGATTAAATTTATAATTTTTCATGTTTTTTTTTAAGTAAACGTCTCGTTAAAAACCTCCTGTAATCTTAATTAGGAAAAAAAGAGTGACGGATTTATTATTTACGATTAAGCTATCAACAAGTTAATCTGGGTTTGAGTCCATACCCACAATGATTCAGCCATTACAATAACCACCTGCACCTAACATTTAAGAGTTATAGCACCTACATGCAAGGTTGTGCACACACAAGCTCCTTTCACAGGAGCTTAGAACAATTATTCCACCAACACAAACATATTACCAGTGTTTACCATCCCTTCGCGTGCCGAGCAGTGGCTTTCATGTTTTTAATTAGAATTTATATTTAAGAGAATCTACCACACTCGACGAGTACCGTTGAGTACTATTAAATTAATTTATAAAGATTAAAAATTTAAAGTACTCAACATATAATTATAAATTATTTAAAATAAAATATTAATTAAAATAATTTTTATATATATAATATTTTATTTTTAAAAAAATAATTGAATTAAATACCAACCTTAATTAATTTAAAAAATAAAACCCCTAAACTCAAAACCTTAAACCCTAAACTCAAAATACTGAATCCTAAACCATAAAATCTAAACTCTAAAGTGTAAACCCTAAACTCTAAATTCAAATATTGTATTTATGGTTTAGGGTTCCAAGTTTCAGGTTTCATGTTTAGTGTTTTAAGTTTAGGGTTTAGTGGTTGGTATTTGATCCAATTATTTTTTAAAAATTAAAAAATTATATATATGAAAAATAATTTAATTTTTATTTTATTTTAAATAATTTATAATTATATGTTTAAATAATTTATAATTATATGTTCAGTGCTTGAAATTTTTAGTCTTTATTAATTAATTTAATGGTGTTCATCGTTAGTGGTGCTCAGCGGTACTTGTCGAGTGTCGTAGAATTTCCTTATATTTAATGTGCCGTAGTAATATATAAATGTATATATTAATATGGATTTATATAATGTCACAAGCTAATAAGTTTAATCAATTGTTAAATATTTTAGGGACAATTATACAAATCCCGTGAGGTTTGATAGGAATTTTACTTATCTTCTATAATCTGAAAAGTACTCATTTAACCCCTAAGGTTTAATGAAAAGACACTAACCAACTAATTGTACACTTAATTGTTATTTTATTTATATATTTTCTATTTTTTAATTATAAAAATTAAAATCTAACTACATTAAAATTATATTAAAATAAATTATTACAATGAGTCTTAATTCGACTAACATAATTATTGTTGCAACATATATAGAGGCATAAGTCTGAGCGTTTTTAAGAGCGCAATATCATTTGATTTATAGATGAGTGTTAGAATTCAGGCATGGTTGTCGGAGATAGTGATGAACGACGATGAGTGTGAGTGAGAAGGTGAATGGTAATTAGGGTTAGAGAAATAAAAAAAAGGGATATCAGTATTTTATTAAAAATGGATCTAATTGGGTGCAAACCCATTACAATATTTATGTATTTATAACCCAAACACTAACAGCCTATAACGGCTCAAACCATCTAACTAACATTCAACAGATCACAAACTAATTGAAACTAATTTTCAGCTAATTACATTCTAACGATGAGTGGGGTTCAAATAGAATAATTATTTAACAAAAAAATGATAGTAGGTTTAAGGTAAAAATATCTACTAAGTCTCTTTTTTATAAGGATTGTTCGATTTATTCACTTTATTATTAAATAGATCAATTTTATATATTTATTATAAAAAATATTATTTCATATGAATTACTTCATTTTAGGATTTAAATTTTTAATATTATTTAAAAAATCTAATATTTCATCGAAATAAACTAATTGATAGATGATTACTGGATTGGTTCTTTTTAATATTAAGTTTATTTTTATTTTTAAATAAGAAAAAATGACAGAAAAAAGGTAAAGAAAAAAGAAATGACTTTGAGAAAGGGTTTCTTTTTAAAATGGAGGCCGGAGGGGAAAAGAAAGGACTTTGAAAAATAAGGCATTTGAGCACAAAATAATATTTATATTCGGTTCCAAATTTAGATAAGTTTATATATATTTATAGACTATGTTACTCGAATTTGGATTAACTAAGTAAAATATGTTGTCTTTTATTATTGGTACCATTTCTAATGTTAAAATGACTCATTGGCCCGTTAATCACAATACCTATCTTATTTGGTGTCTACTTAATATTAACACAATTTAAAATATATAATGATATAATACAAATATGACATCACAATTATTTTATTGAACAAGGATTTAAAAATATATAATATCTCAAAACGGTTGGTTTGTTTTATATATTTTAAAAGCTCCAAAATATATAATTTCTCAAAACGTTTGGTTTGTTTTATACCATTTTTGGATCTGAATAATTATTTAAATAAAATATAAAATAAGTATTTGCAAATTATCAAAATTCTAGAAAGTAGGAAACAAGTTGTTTACATACACGTTCATAATCGAAGATGACGTGTCAGATAGCGACAAGGGCCACACTATTCAATTATGACTTATATGTGGAAACGCGTGTCACTTTATATTATTCTCGCGAGTGTCAATACCTCGAGATTTTTTTTCTCGTTGATGCCTTTTCTTTTTGGAATATTCTTTGTATTTTATAACGAAATTTTAAATCTTTTCCCAATAATTCTTTTTTATAATGGCATCCTAATTTTATAAATATTATTGGGTAAAATACGTAAATGGTTATTAAACTAAATAATAACAAATTTTATGACCAATAAAATTTTAAAAATTATTAAATAATTATTAAATTTGTCAAACTATTACGAGAGTTTATCAATTTGATACAGAACGGTCTTTAAACTTATTAAAACTTATCACTATTATATGTTTAGTGATTGTTTCACAATTTTTAAAACTTTGTTGACCAAAAAGATTTTTTGCTTAATTTTTTTGTCAGTTGTATACTTTACCCAAAATTATTATCTATTACACGAGAGTGTTTTTTTTTTACTTTACAAATAATGTATAAAACTTATTGTTTGGTCGATTGAGTTTTAATTCGATTAATATAATTTTTATATACATGTACTTGTGGGCTTAATTGTGTTTAATGTTTAAAGAGGGGTATGGATAATTTTGATCTTGTCTACAAATAGAATATATCTCATTTATTTGTTTTTTTAAAATATCAATTACAACTAACAATTAATTGGCTTAGTGGAATGAGTCATTGGATCCTTAAGCAATGACAAATATTCGAGTTTTGATGTTGTGAATAGAGCAAAGTGGTTGAGAGGATTGCCCTCATAATGAGCCTCTACAATATCTGATCTGAATTAATCAACCAATAAATTAAATATCGGTAGTTAAACTAAAAAATAGGAATTACATATATGTAACGATTTTTAACTTCGTTTATAAAATTTTAAAATATGTTCAATATTTTAAATAACTATTCTATTAAAAATATTTTGTGCTCTTGAATTTAATGGAACTTTTTCTTTTATATCAATCTTAATTATCTTAAAATAGTTTTTATAAACTAAATCTTTAAATAGATGATGATTTAATGGCCGATTCGAAATTCAAAGAAATGATGTCTAAATGTAGGTTATTTTTATTTTGATTTAATATGTTTAAAATTAAAATTGTTTAACAATTTATTTGAATCCTATCATTTTAATTTAAGCATTCAAATTTAAATAATCACTAACTTATTTAGATTAGAGTATAGAAGACTTTGTGGTTTTTATTATTAATCTGGTATATAAAAATTATATATATTTTAAATTGAAACATGAACTATAAAAGAATTTTTGTATTAATATTTAAATTTAAAAAATTCTCGATTGATACATAGTGTTGATGTGCTATTTCAACAACCAATCAAGTTGTAACTCTTGACGCTTAATGTTGTAATCTTTTCAACCGGTCAATATTAAATCAACAATTTAATTATGTGTTGAGATGCAAAATCAAATCTAAATTTTTTTCGACTTTTGGTGAGTAGGAAGTGTTGCAAATTTAATTACGTTTTGAAATATCAAGTCAACACAAGAATCAAATTAAGAAAATTTATCAAATACTACTATCAATTTATATAATATTTTTTAAAAACTTTAAATGTATTATCATCTTATCAATTTGACTAATATGATTTTTCTACAATTAGATAGATGTTTACATATTTTACAATCTATATAGTAATTATCAATTATACAAGTCAAAAATTTATTTCATATTAGCACATGTTTAAAATAATGGGTTAGAATCCACTTATATTATGTAAAATTCAGTTACTTTTATTTTTTTGGACCGCTGAATGATGATAATAAATTACTAAGATTATTTTTTTATCTCGTTTTTACAAGTGAATATTTCTACTGTTAATCTCATATATTCATTTACCTTTATCAAAGGGTCAAAAAAAATGTGTAACTTTTCAAGTTTTATATAGTGTAAGAGGATCATATCCCTAAAATTGAATCCACAATACATCTAACTAAAACAATATATGGTAAAGTACATACATGATCACTAAATTAATTGAAAGTAATCTTTTGATGATTAAAGTTTTTAAAATTATAAAATGACTGTTAAACTTGATCAAACAATTACAAAATAATTATTAAAACTTGTTAATTATAACAATATAATTTTTAAGTTTATTAAAATTTATTATTATTTTATAACATGTAGTGACCCATTTTATAATTTATGAAACTTCAATCGCAAAAAAAATATTTTTACTTAGTTTAATGACTATTGTTTACTTTATCCAAAAGAATTAAATATAAATAGTAAAACCTTATTAAAAAACAATTTTATCACAATAAATTAATCCAAGGAAATTACAAACCTACTTAATTTGACTAATCCTTTATTACGTTATTAATCCCCTTATTTGTTTAAAAAACAACCAATTAAAACAGTCCACGTAAGCAACTAACGCGGCTTTTCTTGTTAAATCTTCCCATTTAAAGTAGTTTTCTTTCCTTCAGTTTCTCAATAAAAACTTCAGACCTTCTCCGTTCTTTTCTATCATTTCTTTCTGAACCAAAGAAAAAGTTTAAATGTTCACTCTTTTTGATAATTAGTTTTATTTTTATACTCTTTTTTGTAATTGTCTTCTTCTCAGATCTGCAAACGGTAAAAAATGGCGATGACGACGTCGTATTGGTGTTACCGCTGCAATCGGGTCGTCCGGCTTTTGAACCGCGGCACCGTCAGTTGCCCCGACTGCTACGGCGGTTTCGTCGAAGAGATCGGTAACAATCCCGAGGCGGCGCGTGATGTTCACGTAAGAAGTAACAGACTAACGACAGCGGCGATGTACACCCATCCTACTCCCGACACCACCGTCCCCCGCCGTGGCCGACGTCATGGCGGCAATCGTTCTCCTTTCAATCCTGTTATCGTGTTACGCGGCGGAGCAGCTACATCTGCTTCGGCATCGCCTTCGTCCGCTTCCGGGGGAGATTCCGTTGTTGAACAGAATGGGGGAGGGTTCGAGCTTTACTACGACGATGGAGCCGGGTCGGGTCTTCGGCCGTTACCTCCGAGTATGTCGGAGTTTCTTCTGGGTTCCGGGTTTGACCGTTTAATCGACCAGTTATCGCAAATGGAAATCCATAACGCCGGGCGTTACGAGCAACCGCCGGCGTCGAAAGCGGCGGTGGAAGCAATGCCGACGGTGGAAATAAACGATACCCATATCCACGACGAGCTATGCTGCGCCGTTTGCAAAGAACAATTCGAAATAGGTACCAAAGTTCGAAACATGCCTTGCGATCATTTGTACCATTCCGACTGTATACTCCCATGGCTTCAATTGCGGAACTCGTGCCCCGTTTGCCGCCACGAATTACCAGCCGCGGACGGCCAAGAAGGGGCCGAAACCGGTGTTGGGTATTCGAATTCATCGGAGGAGGCTCCGGTGGGGTTGACTATTTGGAGATTACCCGGCGGAGGGTTCGCTGTGGGGAGGTTTTCAGGAGGAATAAGAGGAGGCGGTGGAGAGAACGGGGATTTCCCGGTGGTTTACACGGAAGTCGACGGTGGTTTTAGCGGCGGAGGGCTTCCACGGAGGGTTTCATGGAGGAATCGAGGCAATAGGGGAAGGGAAAGAGGAGGGGTTTTCAGAAGATTCTTGGGGAACTTGGTTGGGTGTTTTAGTGGGTCAAATTCTTCTAATTCTAGGTTTATTGCAAGGTAATTTTCAATCCTAAAATTATGAAAAATCAAAAATTATTTGTAAATATGTTTTATTCTGTAGTTATTTTTAGTATTAATTATGATTTTATGGTAATATCGGTTCATTTTATTTAGTCAATCTGCATTCACTTTATAAACAATTATTTAAATTCAAGCCTTTTAAATGTAACATTTTTTTTTCACTTAAATCACTAAGGTTTTTAGTTCTCCTTTTCAAGAAATTTATCATAAGTTTTTATGGTTCTCATATCAATAGATAACTATTTGTTACAATTTTTATTTCGGTTCGAATCTCGAATTTCGTTTTTTTTACAACTTAAAGAAAGGAGGGAAAATGTTTTTATTAGATATTGAATCCAAAACTAAAAAAAAGAAGGAACGTCAACTATAGTTAGGGTTAAGAGTAGGGTTTAACCATTTGTTTTAATATTTGTTGATAGAGAAAATAACTTCTGAAAAACTATTTTCATATTCAACTCATTTTCATTTTGTATACAATGATCGAGACATGTGATTATCAGACATTAAAAAGTATTAGAATCAAGAAAATAGTTTCCAAGTTCAGTGCGTTTTGATTAATGCAATGAACCAAATTGATTTGAAAATATCAGTGGTTAAATAAAAAAAAATATTAACAACATATAATTTTTTGAAGATAAGTGGTACAAATAAAATTTTAGGATGGACACAATTCAGTAAAATAAGTTACTATAAAAGAAATTTAAATTTTTAAGGAGGACACAAATATAGGATCACCAAACTCAATAAAATAAATAACTAGTGAAATAAATTTAGATTTGCTCACTTTAAACTCTTATACCGGCCAATTATTTTATCATTTTACGCACAAAATTTTAATTTGTTCTAATTTTACAGGAACCGAAACTAAAAAAACTATTACAAGATAAGAATATGAATGAATGAAACAATTGAGTTCGAGTACATATATATAATAATTGGATTGAGGTAGACAACAATCTTCGTTTTATTCTGTTACTATCTTCATCCAAAGTCATCGATCTAGTTCGTAAATGATCGTGAATTGTTTGTATACTCTTAATTTGATCTATTTCGTTTAGATTTAGGGTTTGGTTTTCCATAACCCCATCATGCAAATGATGGACTAAGCAATTGGAAAAACAATGCTGAATTGTTGAATCATTTGCAAGGAGTGGCGAGGCTTCCATCTATTATTGCTCATCTCTTTTCCAAGAGTTATGGCATGTGGGAACGTTATGGTCAAAAGATACAATTCATTACAAGGCATGAAACTTCTCAATTATTGAACATGATAAGATGTACATGTTTGTACCTAGGTTTTTGTTTGTTTGAGTATAATCCTTTTCTGAAATAATTTGAATATATCAAATGTCAAATCCGATCCAATTAAATATTTTCTTTTCTTTAAAATTTGAGTTCGGTAACAGGGTAGGATAGGTTTTTAATTAAAATGCTCTAAGTCGGATCATGTAGAGGTGTTCAATCGGTCAATCGGTTAATTGACCGAACTACCTAAAATCTATTAACTGAATTTTTTTCCTTTTAATCGTTAACTTAATCGATTTTTTTAAAAAAATTAACCAAACTGAAAAAAAAGTTTGCTTAATTTATTCGGTTTTCGAATTAACCGAAAATTGTTATGAAATTTTGGGTAAATTACACAAATAGTCTTATAAAACTATTACAAAATGATCATTGACTCATTCCACGTTATAAATTATTGAGAAATATTAAAAAGTTTAATGATCATTTTATACTAATTCAATAAATGTAATGATCTTTTGTGCTAATTTGATAAAGTTTAATGACTATTTTGCAATATATCAAAAAAATATAATAACCATTTTATAATTTTTAAAATTTTAGTGATCAAAAATAAATATATGTAATATATATAATAATTTCGGTTAATTCGATCAATTAATTAATTTCGAACCGAAATAACGTATAACTAAAGTTTGAAAAAAAATCTTAACAATTAACCGATTATACCTAAAATTAAAAATTAATTGGCTAATTAATTGAAAAGAACTTCGGTTCGGTCGATTAATTCAGTTAAAATCGAAGTATGAACACCTATAAAATCATCAAATTCAAACTAATTTGTCATGAAAAAATGCAATTTGCATTAAACTTAGTTAAGTAATTCAATCTTGGTGTGTTAAATATTGATGCAAACGAGTAAAATCCACGACAACATTAATAAAACAGCTACCCATATATATGGTTTATATTTAGAATTTGTAACTGCTTCTAAATTCTCCCATTAAAAATATATACCTTATTATACATTTGGCGGTATTTATACACTCCTTGGAAACTATTGTTTACAACATTTATAGAACATGCAATAATATGAGCAAAAACATCGGGAATTGTACAAATAATTGGTTTAATGAGATGAAACATTAAGTTTTTAAATAAGGTTAAGAGATTAAATTTAATGAATAAAAGAATTGAATTTTAAGGATCTCTTTTTATAATGAATCTCTTCAAAACTCGATATACATTAATCAATCAATAAATTAAATATAATTTGTTTTCCTTAATTGTATGAGAATAGGATTTGATTCTAAGAATTGATCCTTAAGCGGCAAAAGCATACTTGGACTGAACAAAGTTTTACGTGTATTTTCTGATGTTGAAGATAAGATATTTAAAGGGTTCATAGAATGGATCGGCAGCTGTCATCCACCAAGGATTTTAGAAAGGGAAAAAAAATAAAGAAAACCTGTCAATTTTGTTGTTGATTTTTTATATTATATAAATAATAATAATAATATTTTTTATTAAGTAAATATATTTACATTTCAAGATAAATGTCGAGATTTAAATTCGTACTGGATAAGACAATATAAATATCTTTGACTAATCGATCAATTAATGAATTTCAAAAAATTCGGGACATAAAATTTTAATCCGTGTTAGGAAAACTATCTGGTAATTAAATATGTGTAATATATTGGACCCACTATTATAATTTGTAGATTTTATTGAATTGAGTGTAATTGAAATCTTCTAATTACAATTTTCGATTCTAACGTAATAGTAAGAATTAGTCTAATTATATAGATTAAGCATTGTTGTTCTTAAAAAATCTTGTCTCGAACAATTTTATCTATATAAGGTATGTGGCTTAGAAAATAGCCTATGTTATCCTAAGACTTTTATTGAGAATGTTAAAAAAACATATTTTTTAAATTATATTTTTATTTGTTTTTTGGTATATTTTCCTTATGTATTGTGGCACGCCTCTGTCTTATGACATGTTTTAGTTTGCTTTTGTGATTGATTTGCGTTTGTGGGTAGTTTTCTCACAGCAGTCGGCTCTAATTTGTGATTGTTAGTGACCATTCAGTAGTTTGATCTCTTTTTATGTTGAAATATGCTCAAAAACCAATCATAAGATGATGGTAAAAGACATACTTAATATTGTCTTGTTTATTAATATAAAGCTATTGTTATTATTATCTCAGCCATTATTCTGCGTAGATATAAATAGATTGAATTATAATAAAGTCCTTAGAATAATATAGTTATTCTTAAATGTCCTTAGTCGAGTATTATTGTGGGCATGAATAATAATAATGCATTAAGACTAATATGTAGTTGATTGATGACAAAATATTGTCATTGACATGAAGATGTCAAAATTAATACATAACTATGTGTTAGTGAACGACATACTAGACTGACTCGCTATGATCATATTTTTTTGACTATAATGTGACAGTCAAAACATTACTCATAATGATAACTATATGTATGATCCTCGGACTTAATATCATCATTATTTCAACATTGTAAATGACATTTTGATACAGTCAAGCGTGTGTCATAACTAACTACACTATAAAGACTGATATTGGACATGTCATAATTTATGTAGTGGAATATAGTTGATCAAGATAAGATTTGTCTATCCTACATAATAGGAGTAATATCATAGGCCACTTGATTAAGTGAGACTAAAAATATATGACCATGCTCGAATAAGTTGATATGAGATATCATAGTGTAATCACTAATTTTTATCCGGGTATTATTATTATTATTATTTTATTTTAATACTATTATTATTACTATTCGACTATTATTTTATTTTATTTTTTTCTTTCAAAAAAAGAGAATCAATGCATTTAATGTATGGGATCCTCTCCCGGGCCGCTCCATACCCTATGCACACCATGCCTCCATGCCATCTATCACCATCCATCCATTCATCACCAAACCACATCACTCATGCCCCTACCAACAACCCCTGCCCCAACCATCTCCCTTCATTTTTACATAACCAAAATCAACCTCTTCACCATCGTCATCACGGCCGAGCCCCTATTTCGGATTTTTTTTTGAATTCTGAATCCATCTCCACCATTCAAACCTGATGGACCACTCTCCAAACCATGACGATCCGACAATAGAGAGCCAAAGGTTTAAGGATCTTTTTTCATGGTATTTGGTTATTTAGAAACCGAACCGGTAGAAAAAGAGAGGAGGAGACGAGTTTTTTGGTGTCGGTGTTAGCTTGCCGAAAGACTCATCGAACGGCGAACGGCGGTGATTAAAAGATGGCAGCGACGTTGGCGGCTAGAGCTTCGAGAAAAAAACTCTCTTTTGCCTTTGGAGAATAAGACGTAAAAAAAGAAGAAGAAATAAGATCCCTATTATCAGATAACCCACATGAGCAACAAACTCGGGTTCAACCTATTTCTAGACCCGGCCCAACAAAGGAAAAGAAGGGGGAGCAGGCCTTATCCTAGCATTCGACCCATTCGGTTATACTAGCAGAGTCCAACAACTTGTCTTTGGGTATATTTCTTCTTGTATTAATTTTAAATCCTATTCAATGGATTTTGAAATATTTGGGTTAATTTTTCGTGCCAACATTCATTCTATATCCTATAGTTTATGTTGTGTATATGATTTTTATATTTGTTTCAAATGTCGCATGCCATATATATTATTATATATCTTATACATATATCTATATTGGTTATGCTACCTTTAATATATACTTTAGTCTACGTATGTATATTATATTATGTATATAGTTTACATATATGTAGTTTTATTATGCATGTATACTTTACTGTATCATACATATGTAATATATTATGTGTTACAAATATTTATTATATATACGCATATATGTGTATGGTTGTTATTTTATACATGTTATCTTTTGTTTATATTAGTATATTTAAATTGTCCATGCATTATATATCTTGTGGCGTTTAGAATTAGGTACTCAAAGTTTTGGTATCTTACTAAAAGTATCATCTCGAGTCTTTGAGTGTCATTTCCTTTTGGTACCGTAAATTACGAGGTTTTTTATATTCAAATGGTATAACCATGCATTCATGCATTTTTAGGGATTAAACATAAAATTAAACTAAATTTCAATTTGCCTTGGTAAATAAGATCGAACCCTTAGGTACTAATTTTGGGCATGGTGGGGGTGCAAACCCTTCCCCACACGTAACCGACTCCCGAACCGAATGAATCTCTGGTTTGTTTTTTCGATGTCCGGTCTACCTTACCCAAGTGACCAATGGCGACTCCAAGTCTTTTATTTAAAATTACGGGGTTTTTTTTTCAAGAATCCCCTCAATTACATTTTTAATTAAAAACGGGTCTTCCGAAAGAGCCTAGATTTTTTAGTCGCTACAACATGACGACTCTGCTGGGGACAATTTTTTTTAAAAGTAGAGTCAAGCCTTAGTTGGGTTCGTATCACAATTATTAAGAAAAAAATTAAATTCGATTTAATTTAATTTTTAATTCCTAACCTTATTTGTTTACTGCTTTATTTTGCACGGTGATTGATATAATTTTCATAATACATTAGTTTTAGAACCATTAAGTGGAGCGATTACTTTACCTCGTGGGGTGTTCAACTCTGTATGGTGCTGTAATTCACTTCCGGGATTCGGTCTTTATATTTCGTGGGGTTCACACCCCCGTATGATATATGAGTCGTATCCCCTCGAATCGATGTACTAGCGATAGTTTGGGTACCCTTTACTTTAGAACCTAACCGCACGTAGTGAATCGTAGAGCTTACCTTTTAGAGTCATGCCAGAACTCTATCCGTTTAGCGGGAACCCTTTTAGGTTTTGTTTGACATATTTATGCCTTTGTTTTCTATATATATGTTATCTATGTGCTTTTAATTATTCTAATTTATTGCTTTATTTATCGCGCATCATTTAATTTATTTATTCGACTGTATCATCGTACTAACTTGATTTTTGTCGGTGTTTGTTCCCTTTTCTTTCATTTATTTTTTCCGCGTTTATTTTTGCATCACGTCATAATATAGTATTGATTCAAAAACGATACAATTTAGAGGGCATTCAAGATAAGAGAGAAGTCTGTGATACCAAGAACTATAATGCTACAATATCGAGTTGGGCCGAACGAAGACCAATCGATGAAAAAGACAAATTAACGAGGACACGCGTGTTGGAGGCAGAGACAACATATCTTGGATGCAGAGGCGGATCCTCATTGAAGCCAGTGAGGACCATGACCCCCTAAAGTTTGAAAATTTCATATTTAGCCCATTAAAAATTTCAGGGATTTTAATTTTCCTCTCTAAAGTTTTTAAAATTATTATTATATTTCAAAAGTTTTAAATAATTTCAATTAAATTCATTTTTTATTTTTTTTAAAAAGGCCTTAATAAGTTTCGATTTTTTTCTTCGAAAATTTTAGTTAAACTCCTACATTTTATGAAAATTTTAAATTAAACCTTTCAAAATCTTTAGAAATTTTAATTTAAGCCTTCAAAATTTTCAAATAGGCCCCTTCAAACTAGATTGTCAAGATCTGCCCCTGAAAAATGACTCTTGTCCGTATTCTGCCTGCACGGGTTAATGATTTTTCCAAGAGCTCCAGAGTACATAGATTACACTGTCGTGAATCTTTTGAGCAGCACAAGAGGAGAATGATTGGGTCGCCCATCAGACCAAAGATGGTGTTGAGATGTAGCATGCGAGCCTTGCTTCACGAAGTCAAGATGTCAAGACGAGAGGCTAACCGTCATCTATAATGTATTATTCAGCTTCTTGTAATCAGACATCTTCTCTGTTAAACGAAAGTCTTTCTAACGACTATTTGCGAATCAACACTTCATTTGCCTTCATCATTGCATTTTATACTTATTGTTTACCCTTCTGTTCTTTTATCCCTTCATGACATATTTTATGCATTAATAAAATTCTAGGGGCTCGATCATAGTAATCTAAGAACCAGTTAGAGTTTATTATCATGGACAAAATTTTGGGAAGAATTGAACAAACTCAGAGATCCAGACTCGAGCATTTATAAGATAGACTCGAGAAAGAGGTCAAGAAAAGAGGAAGAGTTGACATCTTCAAAGAAAAGAAACTTAGCTTGGTCCATAATTTGGTCATCCCGCCTAATTTCAAGGCCCCCAACTTTGAGAAGTATGACGACACTAGTTGTGCTGGGACTTATCTGCCAATAGTTTCAACCTAAATAATGCTTGCGATTTCTACATTGGGGCATCGGGGTATTCCACCAGAAAGTGTAGGCCTTTATTGGAAGAAATTAATAAGCCAGTAGTGAGGTAATCCTAACACAAGAGTTAATCCAATAGTAGAAAACAAAGGGAGATGGGGCAAGCTTACACTGCGCTAAGAAGGCAAGAATAATTTGAAAGTCCTTATGCTTGGGTTTCACCTCTCTTCATGAAGATGTTAGTTTAATTCCCCCCCATTTTAGGTTTCTCCCTTTTGAGAACAATGCAAAGAAAAAACCCTATGACTTAAGCCTTAAAGCAATATGAATATTTTGAAAAGACACATGTCTATTTATTTTTGTCATAATGAAAAAAATCACATTCTTATTTAGAAAACATTTTTGCATTCTTTAATTCTTTAAACATTTCATTCATTGTTACGGGATAGTTTTTGTTCTCCCATACACATATATACATTTTTTGAAAGAGACATGCATATGTATATATCATTTTTATCGGGACCTTGAATTTTAATTGCACGAGTATCATTGATTCAAATTCAAAGATCAATTCCAAGCTGCTTGTGTTTAGAAGGAATTGAATGTTGTGAGAATATTGTACATGGGAGCATCTGATGGTCTATTTTGGCCAACGAGGAACGAAACGCGTGTTCAGGTAATGGGCAGACACATTTAGCGAATTCCCCTCTCATGCATTTGCTATTTAAGATCCTTGACTTGAGTGTTGACCCTAAACTTCTACTCCCTGAAGACTTTCTCTAGATGTCTATGAATGAGACGATGAATGACATTTTTTCACTTTTCAAGGAGGAAGAAATAAGACCAGATATGATGGATATGAAGACCAGAAAGATAATTGATAAGAACATGCTTTTACTGTGTCAGAGACTTTGTTAGTGGATCGACAATATTGTCATCCGTTAGTATTCTGCAT
Organism: Hibiscus mutabilis; assembly: GCA_019671005.1. NCBI lineage: Eukaryota > Viridiplantae > Streptophyta > Magnoliopsida > Malvales > Malvaceae > Hibiscus > Hibiscus mutabilis. The sequence continues at coordinate 20,870,371 of CM033711.1, forward strand.
ATTTCTACATCCCCTCGATCAATGATTTCTCGAATGGGATGGTAACGCCTAAGTATGTGTTTGGATTGTTGGTGAGATATGGGTTCTTTTGCTTATGCTATGGCTCCGTTGTTGTCACAATGTAGGTCTATAACATTTGAAATGCTAGGCGCAACCCCTAGTTCATATATGAACTTTTTGGTCCAAACGGCCTATTTTGCAGTATCGCTTGCTGCAATATACTTGGCTTCTATTGTAGAATCTGCTATTGTATCTTACTTTGAGCTTTTCCAGCTTATAGCACCTCCATTAAGGAAAAACACAAAATTTGATTGCGATCGAGAATCATCTTTATCCGTTTGAAAGCTTGCGTCAATATAACCTTTTATACTTAGCTCTTCCTCCCCTCCATACATCAAGACGTGTACATATTATGGCATACATGATGGATCCAATAGCCGAAGCATATGGAATCTTACTCATGCACAACCCCTAGTTCAGATTCTTCCATACCGAATCTTTTCAATACTTTATCTATGTATGTATTTTGACTTAGTCCTAGGATTTGTCTTGATCTATCTCTATAGATCTTGACTCTTAATATGTAGGTTGCTTCACCCAAGTCTTTCATAGAAAAACATTTTCTTAACCAAGTCTTTACAAATTGTAAGGTAGGTATGTCATTTCCTATTATTAGTATGTCATCCACATACAATACCAAGAATGTGACAGTGCTCCCACTAGTTTTCTTGAAAACACATGGCTCATCTTCATTTTTTTAATAAAACCAAATTCTTTGATTGCATCATTAAAACAAAGATTCCAACTTTGAGAAGCTTGCTTTAACCCATAAATGGATCTTTGTAGCTTGCATACTTTTCGGGTATCTTTTGGATCGATAAAACCCTCTGGTTGTGTCATATACACATCCTCATCTATTTTCCATTGAGGAAAGCAGTTTTAACATACATTTTCCAGATTTCATAATTGTAAAATGCAGCTATTGCAAGCAATATCTGAATGGATTTAAACATAGCAACAAGAGAAAACGTTCATCATAGTCTATACCATGAATCTGACGAAATCCCTTAGTGACCAATCACCCTTTGTATGTTTGTACATTGCCATCTATGTTGATCTTCTTTTTGAAAACCCATTTACACCATATGGGCTTTAATTCAGGTGGGTCAACCAAAGTCCATACTTGTTTTTCTGACATGGAATCCATCTCAGATTTTATGGCTTCTAGCCATTTCTCGGAGTCTAGGCTCCACACTACTTCCTGATAAGTTCTAGGTTCATCTTGATCCATGAGAAGAACATCACCATGAAATGTGACGAGAAATCCATATCTCTCAGGCACATTGCATTCTCTCATAGATCTCCGCAGTAATTGTGTTTCAAGAATGGTTGGATGTTTCTCAACTATTTGTGGAACTTGTTGTTGTTCAATCTTTAGTTCAGTGATCTGTGGTTGATCTTGAATTTCCTTAAGTTCAATATTTCTCTCACTTTCATTTCTAAAATTAAATTTTCTTTCGAGGAAGACTCATGTTCGAGCAACAAACACTTTATTCTCAGAAAGATTGAAGAAATAGTATCCTTTAGTTTCTTTAGGATACCCTACAAAATTACACTTATAAGATTTGGGTTTGAATTTTGTAGACATTAGATGTTTAACATAAACTTCGCATCCCCAAATTTTCATAAAAGATATACTAGGATGCTTCCCAGTCCATATCTCATATTGTGTCTTTTGAACCAATTTAGATGGAATACGATTTAGTGTGAAAGTAGTTGTTTCTAGCGCATGTCCCCAAAAATAAGTTGGAAGATCTGCATGACTCATCATTGACCGAAACATGTCTAACAATGTTTGATTTCTCCTTTCAAAGACTCTATTATGTTGTCGAGTACCAGGAGGTGTAAGTTATGGGACAATCCCACATTCTTTAAGAACTTCATCAAACTCTGAGCTTAAGTATTCTCTTCCTTGATCTGATCAAAGAGCTTTGATACTATTTCCTAGTTGGTTTTGTACTTTATTTTTAAATTCCTTGAACTTTGCAAGGGCTTTAGATTTATGGTGCATTAAGTAAATGTACCCATATCTACTGAAATCTCAGTGAAAGTAATGAAGTATTGAAACCTTCCTCTGGCTTGTGTATTCATTGGTCCACATACATCACTATATATTAGACCTAATAAATCACTTGCTCGTTCATTTTTACCGACAAACGATGATTTGGTCATTTTTCCCATTAAGCAAGGTTCACATTTATTAAATTGTTCGAAAACAAAAGAATCCAAAAATCTATCTTTATGGAGTTTTGATATGTGTTTCTCACTTATATGACCCAAGCGACAATGCTAGAGATAAGTTTGATTAGAGTTATTTGTTTTTGATCTTTTAGTATTTATGTTATATATGGAATTGTATTGGTCTAAGATATATAGGCCATTTATTAATTGATCCGTACCATAAAAAACATTATTGAGATAAAAGGAACAACTATTATTCTTAATAATAATCTCAAAACCAATCTTGTCCAAACAAGAAATTGAAATAATGTTTTAGTCAAACTAGGTACGAAATAACAATCCTCTAAATCTAAAACAAGTCCATTAGGTAATGAAAAAGTATATGTTCATATAGCTAATGCAGCAACTCTTGCTCCATTTTCCACTCATAGGTCCACATCTCCTTTTGCCAATTTTTTACTCCTTTTTAGTCCTTGTACAGAAGTATAAATGTTTGTTGCTTTTAATCGAAGGAAATTGTCAAATTTTGAAAAAATTGACATTAATTGGATGTGCTTTATCAAATTGGTGGGTTCAAATTAATTGAACATTTAATTAATAAGGTTGACGATACATCGGACTATAAATTAAACCGACATCATATAAGTCTGACTGTCGTGATAATTTATGGTTCGAATCCCGTACGTCACCTTTATGCATGATGCAAACAGTTAAGACATGATGTGATGATTTTATCAACTTTTAATTTACCTTGGGACGGTAAGGATTAATTCAAATATTTAGTCAACATCCTTTAAGTTCGGACTATTACGACACAAATATCGGAATTAATAAATACATATTTTTTATTTAAATTAATTAATTCAAAATAAATGAGTCTCATGAATGTCAATTAATATGGATGTCAAATAAGGGCTAAAAAATAAACACACAAAAAAGCCCACCAAAGCCCTGACCTAAAAGGCCCAAATTATGAAAAATCATTTAGTGATCTAATTATTGCCTAAATGAGTCTAATATTAACCCTAAATTGATTAACCCTAAAAACTAGAAAACTCTAACAATTTATAGATTATCTTGTAACATGATAGTTAATTCGAGTGGTTTTAAACTAGTATTTCAATAAGCCAAGGATACTATTTTAAACAAATCAAGTTCATTAATCATGGTTTTAATTTAAATGTCAATCTAATCTTAATATCAATTTTATCTTAAAAATAATCAAGAGGTGTTCAACTAGTTTAATGAATTTAACATTTATCCCAATAAGCCAAGTGAAAAATTCAAATTCACTAAACTAATTCAAACCTTAGATCTAACTATGGCTCTAAAAACTAATCATAAATTAATTTAATTAATTTAAAGATTATGCCCCTATGAGACGGGCGCACAATTTAAATTAATTAAATTAACCTTGCCTTAATCTAATCTAAGAGCCTAATCTAACAAGCCCAAAACCACCTAAACTAAACAAGCCCTAAGCCCCAAAAAACAAAACAAGGCCTAAACCACCTAAACTAAGCAAGCCCTAAGCCTAAAAAAACAAAACAAGGCCTAAATATAAACCACAAATAAATATAAATATATTTACTATAATATATATTATATATAAAAACATATATTATATAAATATATATATATACTATATGCATTAAAAAAACTTTATACTATATATTATAAGAAAAACATATATTATATATATTAAAAGAAAAAGCCATATATTATGGAGAAAAAGTTTGATACACAGTCCGTGTAAACAAACGTTTACACGTGCTTTTTAAATTTAGGGGTTAGGGGTTTAGTTTAGGGTTAAAAGTTTAGGGGTTTAAGTTGTAGGGTTTATAATTTAAGGTTAGGGTTTAGAATTTAGGGTTTAGGGTTAGAAATTTAGAATTTGTGTTTTATAAGGTAAAAACACAGGCTTGTGTAAAATTTGTTTTACACAGCCCGTGAATCAAAGCTTTACCCTATATTATGTACATAGTAAAAAACTTTATCATATATATTATAAAAAACTTTATACTATATATTACAAAAACTTTATAGTATATATATTATAAAAAACTATATGGTAAAAAATGTGTATTACCTATTAAAAAACTAGATATTATACTTTATATAAAAAATTATATTGTATATGTATATATATTATACATTATATTATAAAAATATGGGTTATATAAAGATTATATATTTTGTAATATATATTATATACCATATAAACAAAGATCACCACATATCATATATATTCAACAACCACAAATCTAATAAATCTAACAAATTAACGCAAGATTAACAACAAAATAAAAACTAGAATAAAATGCATGAAACAAGGGACCTAATACACTGGAATTTGGACAAAATCGATCAAACATAAACTTTGGGGGCCGATTTTTAAAGAAAAACATATTTGATTAATAAAAGGACGCAATTGAAAAGCCTATAAAACTCAAGGGATCTGAGACAAAATTTCAAAACACAGAAGCCTTTACGGGTGTAATTTTCCTATGAGGAGGGACCAAATGGGTGAATTGAAGATGCAAAAACCCTTACGGGCGTAAATAAGCTGAGGTGGGGGATTTAAAACGTAATTATACCATTTTTAAAAGGTGTTGTGTATAAAAGTGACTTTTTAGCCAAAAAAGAAAGTTTTTCTTTTTAACACCAGAAGCTCACCCATTTCCTCCTAAACTCTGATGAATGTCGCCGTTCATCAGAGGAAAAAACCCAGATCATGGCCAGACGCAGAAGAACCCATTTTTTAAACTTTAAAACTCTTCAATTTCTCGATTTGAAACCAAACCCCCTTTTCTTTTTTTTAAAACTCAGTTTTCTCCTCCTTTAAAACCTCAAAACCAGACGCGAAAGAACCCTTTTCTTTTAAAAAAATGAAAACCCGTTTGCCCTTTAATTTCCCATCGACTCACCCAACACAACTGAGGAATTCGGAGGGCTTATTGTCGGTAAGAGAAGACAATGGCGTAAGGAACAACGACTCGACACTAGAAGGTAAAAGACTCCAACCCTAACTCTATGTATGGTTATGATGCTTTAAAATGAATAAAAGAGATGATGTATATCTATGAAAATGCTTGAGGCTTTTTTTTCTTCTCTCTGTATGATTCTCTAAATATTTCTCGTTTAGGGTTACAATTGATGCTTTCGATTTTTTATAGCACCGAATATTACATGATAAAAAGAAAAAAATAATCCTAAATTTGCTTGAGGTTGTCCTTTCTGATTTGGAAGTATTCATGTGCGTTTTTGAATTGTTGGGATGTCCCCTGATACACTGAAATTCTCTGATTTTTGTGCATGCCCCTTCATTGCCATTTTTGATATTTGTGTTTTTGTTTGTTTTTTCTTTTTCGCATGCGATGTGTTCGTCGGAGAGTGAGAGGACCAAAAAGAATTGTTGGCGTGGTCGTCGACGTGGTGAGGCAATGATAACGTGGCATCGACTAGTGGCTCTCCTTGCCAACGCGGGGGTGCGATGATGGCGCGTTCGTCAACGTGGAAGCTGAACGGGCTTTGGGCGCATGTGGGAGGTAAAGAGTCCCGGAGCGTTACCTTCATGTGCGCATAGGGAAAGCCAGAAGTCGAGCGTGAGCGCGTGGAGAACCTGAAAGGCTAGCGCGTGTGGATAACGTGGGAGTTTGGAGAGCCATTCGCTCTCCTTCATCTGAGCCGTCCGGTCATGTCTGATCCAATGGTCCACCTACGGCTGCGCAATGATGAAGAGCCATCAGATTAGGGCTTAAACTTGGGCCAAACGGGCCTTATGTGTTGGTTATGTATATATTTTTTTATAATGGGCTTAATGTATATGGACATTGATATTGATGAACTTGGGTTTTTATTTATAAAAAAGTATAGGTTGGTTTTATTTAAATAAATTAGGCTTGTATTTAAGATTAACTCTTATACACATTTTGAGCCTTTTAATATATATATTTTAGGATAGTAATAATATGACTAATAACAATAAACATGATATTATAAAATGTATCATTAATGCATGATAACCGAATAAGTAACCTAACAACTTAGTAACGCTTAACCATATATATGCTCATAGTATAAGGATAAAACAAATAAACAGAAAAAGCTAAAATAAGCCCCTTATTACAAAATTTAACAACGGGTTAAAACCCCAGAAAAAATTAGTGATTACAGTACTTTACTTTAGCAGAACCTACATAGTACCGATCAAGGTTTTAACGAGGGCTAATATTGGTGGATGACTATTAATTAAATATGGTGGGTTTTTGTTAAATTAATCTCACCATTCTACTATTATCTAATTAGTTACCATCATGCTAAAAACATACATTGTATCACATACATGTAAAACTGTAAATATAAATGCAATGGTTATAACCCGTAAAACTAAGGTGGCCCATCCCAAGCCAATGGAATAACCAGGAATACTAAAGATAGAACTTGCTTCCCAAGCATCTAATCCACCTTTGATTGGCCCATTATTCTGCTCCTTTGATCCACGCTTTCTCCGCAAATATTACAATTTTTTTTCCAGAAACTCGTTTTTCATACGAAGGAGTAAGATGAGAAGAGAATTACAATAGAAGAAAGAAAAACACGACACGCAGACCGTATTTATATAAAACCAAAGTAAATGGCCTATTGGGTCATAACCATGCATTTCAAGCACCGTGCATATCATCCAAAACATACACATGTTTTATCTTGTTAATTAAGATTACCAAAATAGTTCCTACGACCTTTGTTGCCTACGTGCTCTGGCAGATCCGGTGCTTTTATCAACAGATTCGTGTTTTTTTGGGTTTTTTCAATCCCTAAGGTTTTTCGCACTAGAACAACCATTGTTCCTCTGCCAAAATGATTTGCTATCAAAACCACATGTTCATCATGTTAACAATTAACATATGAACATTAAAACCTTACAGCAACAAACATATGATTAACGTTTAACCATCGGTTGTGAAAACTTATTTAAAATAGATTAACATATTAACCGCGACTAGATTCAATTTTATTATTTTTCAAAAATATCATATACTTGTCAAAACAGGAAAAACAAAACATGCATCTCATACAAAAGCATCATCCAAGTATTTAAGTCTGAATTCGTATCGTATAAGTGGCTCTGATACCACTGTTGGGAAACCCCAGTACACCTCATAGCTTAGCAAAAAAATTATCCGGTGTATTCCACCAGTGATCCATGTACGATGAATGAATTCGAGGTGAAAATGGATGAAACATTACCTTAATTAAATCTAAAAACCATAGGGAGTTAGGAGAATCCAATTCTTCTAGCACGATATCGAATCTAAGTCATCACAATAGCTTTCCGACCTCTACGTAGTCCACCCAAACGAAACGAACAATATTTTCTCTTCTCTAACTGTTAGAGAGGTTTTTCGCAAAAGCATACTTTGGCTGCTAGACCTTATGCCTTTATATAGCATTCAAAACCCTAATTCTAATTAAATTCGGATTCTTTAAATATACAATATATTTAATCAAATATAATTAAATATGTAAATTCTGATTCTACTTCAATCAGGTTTATTTAGGGATATATATATTAATAGTATCTGATAATTACAATAATTATCTAGTATTCAAATATATATATAAACGAAACTATCTATAATTACAATATTCATAATAATTTTGATTTTTACTTATTTCGTGCACAACAAGTTTGAACACATGCTATCTAGTCGATAGTTGTTTGTTTTAATCATAGGGTGTGACCCTTGTTGGTTCATGCAACGTTAGCAGTAATATCTAGAACAATTCTAATATTACAAGCAATGAGTGGCATCTAGCAATACATCATTGCTACCTAAGTTACAAGATGTCATGGTTCAACATAACCTTTTTTTGTGATTAACTCTTTTCATGTATTACATCCTTTTGTCCTTATGTCTAGATCGGACACAAGTCATGAAATAGTCACACTTGTACAGTCCATCTAATATTTCTTGATATCTTGAGTAAACTATTATAAACGAATAACTATGATATCTCATATCAATTTATTTGAGAAGGGCTATGCATTTCTAGTCTCACTCAATCAAGTGGCCTATAATATTACTCATATTATGTAAGAGGGACAAATCCTGTCTTGATCAACTATATTTCGCTACATAGATTGCAACATATCCAATATCAATATTTATAGCGTAGTCAGTTATGACACACGTTTGATTGTATCAAAATATGTCACTCACAATGTTGAAATAATTATGATCTTAAGTACGAGGATCATATATGTAGTTATCATTATGAGCAATGTTGTGACTGTCACATAATAATCCAAGAAACATGCTCATAGTGGGTTAGTTCAGTATGTCGTTCTCTAACATATACTTATGTATTGATTTTGACATCTCCAGGTCAATGACAACACTTTTTCATCAATCAACTACATATTAGTCTTAATATATTATTGTTGTCCATGCTCACAATAATACTCGGCTAAGGACATTCTAAGAATAACTATATTATTCTAAGGACTTTACTACAATTCAATTTATTTATAAACACACAGAATAAGACTGAAATAATAATAATGGCTTTATATTAATAAACAAGATAAAATAAGTATGTATTTTACAAACATCTCATGATTGGTCTTTGGGCATAGTCCAACAGTGAGGATATTGCACATGCGAGCATCTAATGGTCTATTTAGCCCAACGAGGGAACAAAACGCGTGTTCAGGCAATGGGCAAACACATTTAGCGAATTCCTCTCTCAAGCATTTGCTGTTTAAGATCCTTGAGTCGAGTGTTGACCCTAAACTTCTACCCCCTAAAGACTTTCTCTGGATGTCTATAAATGGGACGACGAATGACATTCTTTCACTTTCCAAGGAGGAAGAAATGAGTCCAGATATGTTGGATATGAATATAGAAAATCACCAAAAGAAAGGGATAGAAGACAAGTTTATGCTCGAAAGGCCGACTGAATAAAGTGAGAAAATTACCACCTTGAAAGTTGAAGTAATCAAAAGTGAAAGCGCTAAATTGAATAGTGCAATAAAAAGAAAGCAAAAGATATATGAGGAATCTACCATTTAACCAAAAAAGTCACGGAGAACTGATAAATTTTGAGTAGAGGCACGCATCAATACTAGTTAGAATACAATATAGTCATAGATACACATTATAGAGAAGGAAATAAACTCTAGGTTAAAAATCCCAAATGACAGTCTAATAAGGAAAAGAAAAAAAAGAAAAAGAATAAAAAAGAAGAAAATAAAAAGAAAAAAAGAAGAATACTTTATACGATCACTCCCAGATCAAGCAATGCAAGAATAAAGCTTTAACCAAAAGAAGTGAACTAGAGACTTTTATGCACCCCCTACATCCAATTGAACCCCAATTTAAGAAGAACTACGAAGGGTTGATCGCCTTTGAATAAAATCATACATCAATGTCGAGTCAAGACACTAATTAGTCTAAAGATGTTTGATTCAGAAGAAGGAAATGAATTCTAGGGTGAAAACTCAAAAATAGGCAGTCTAGAGTGATCCAAAAAAAGAAAAAATGATATTTTATTAGAGCATACCATACATCACATGAATAAGATTGTAATTAGAAGAAGCGGCCCCAGAGATTTACTCCATTCAAAGGAATCTCAATTTTGAAGAGACTTAAGGATCAACCGTCAAGTATCCAACCAAGATGCAAGATGGTCCAAAGTTCAGAAAAAGGAAATGAACTCTAGGGTGAAAACCCAAATGTCGTGACTATTTTAAACCGGGTGTAAAATAGCTTGACAATTTATCTTTGAAAATTAAGGTTTTGCTTTTTATTTATTTAATCTTGGAAAATTAGGTTTTTCATATTAAATTAGATTTTTCCTTTATTTAATCTTGAAAACATTTTGGAGTCGCCACCGGTCACTTTGAGGTAGACCGGGCACCATAAAACAACTAGAGATTCATTTCTTTAAAATTTGGGTTCGAGAGTCGGTTACGTATGGGGAAGGACTAGGACCCCCACAAACGCCCGTTATCGGTACCTTTTAATTTTACATGGCATTTTGAGAATAATAATTTGAATTTAATTTAACCTTTAATTATTAACTGGATTTAAATTCCAAATGAAGATATCCTTTTATAAGGAAATATATTTTAGAACGAATATGAGATTGGAAGCGCCCAGTTACTTTAGAACACTTCGATTCATATTCAAAAATATATTTCCAACATAAAAGGTTTTCATGCATGATCGATTATTTTCTTTTTAATTTTAAGTCTTAACTTAAAAGGGTTCTAATTAATTAAATTGTTTAAAACTATGCATATTATTAAATTTAGGGTATTTATGAGATAACACCCAATTTCTTGAGCACTATTCATATTAAACCCCCAAATTAAATAATATTCCTAATTTAAAAGACAGATCTAATTATTTAAGTACTAGCCCTAATTAAGGCTTTAATTTAATTAACTAGGTTAATTGTCATTTTCTAGGTTTAATTGGGTATCAATTGTTCTACTTAAAAGTTCCCTTGAATAACATCTCATTGCTGTGAGACACTACCCAACTTAGAACTTCAAAGCTTCCTTTTTAATACTCATCTATTTTCTACAATTGTCTCTCATATTTTAATTATTTAGTCATATTTAAAGAACCTAAAGACTAAGGCTCTATCAATTAAGTCTAAGTGTTCTTTAATTATCTAAGAATTAATGCTACATGCTATTTTAAAATATGTATCAAACAAATAATTTAGAACAATTAAAATTAACTTAATAATGAAATTTGGAGCTAAATTACAAAGAAAACATAATTTAATTGTGATTTTATGAAGAATAGTGACCAAACTGTGATACACATCAAACTTCAAGATACCATAACTACTATTTACCCAATCTCCAAAATATGCGGATCCTCTACCTGACCCGACTCAAAACGCACGGGTTTCTTCTGTCCAAAAAGCAGCATTTTGAGTGGGCTATATAAAGCCCCAATTAGTTTCCCATTTCTTTCTTTTTCCTATTTTTTTAAAATTTAACTCTCCCTATCTCTCCTCTCTCTCTAAATGCTTTGAACACTAACAACTAAAACCCAGATTTCCTTAACTTTTTCAATCAAAACCACACCAAATCATTAACTGCTCATCATCGTTCATCAAGAACGTGATGAACACCATAATCTCCAGCCAACAACTGCCCTCCCCTCCGTCATTCAATCCAACTCAGCTTTCCTCCGACGACCCTCCACCATTAGTCGGCCACCGCTTTCGACTTCTAATCACCTTTAACCTCCGACCGGCTACCGTAAGGCAATTTTTGACCGCCAACCAGAACCCTAACATATAAAAAATTTCCCATTTTCAAACCCTAAACCTAGATCTAAACCTAAGTTCAACATGATTCTCAACTCTAACCAACTAATCTAACTAGGCCGAGCCTAAACCCTCTTTAACTCCACCATTAAAACACTTCGACCACCATATAAGAGTTTTTGGCTACCTTTCCTTTATTGTTTTCTTTTATACTTTCCCTAATTCAATGTTTTTGGTTTCAGGTTTTTGCAGGAAATGAAAAGCATGAAAGGATTATACCTTTCAGTGTCGTTGCACGAAAACGACGCTTTCTCTAGCGTCGAACCAGCTCCTTCGACGCCTCCTCCTCTTCTAGGTGGCGTCTCAACTTCCCAAAAGGTCAAATCTCTTTCCTATTTTATTATTATTTAATATAGTAATTAAAATTTTATTGGATTATTATTATAGGTATTAATATCTGACAATTTCTCTCTCTTATAGGTATTTATAGCATAGTGGAGAGTGATGCAATACCTACATCACTTGTGTGGCTTCAGCAGATAGTTGTTGATAACAAAACCATTATCCGCGTGAAGGATGAATGAACCAATCAGGGACCGCCATGTATCCCTTGTGTTACCAAATTTGGGCGGAAAAACTGAATTTTGGGTTAAATTGTGTTTCTTTGGGTTGGTTTTTGTCAATTTGAGTGGGAAACGAGTTGGATCATATTGTAAAAGGTTTGAGCTTTGTAAAAAATAGGCTCTAGGCATTTGGAATGTAAATGAACAATACGTAAAAAATGGGCTCTAGGCATTTATGGGTTTTATTTATAGAGTGAATATAATATATACCTATACCCGGGTAAAATTAGGGTATTAAAGTTGCCCCTCTTTGCTCATTGCTGTAGAACGAGAATTGGGCAAAGACTGTAAAGACACAAATTTTACCCGAGCCTATCGACTGTTGCTCTGAGATACAAGTTCTTCCTATTACGAACTTTCACTCTTTCCTCCTCTTTAGAAAGCTTGAACAAGTCATTTTTATTGCGAACTTCCTAATCCTTTTGTCAAGGCTCAACTGAAGCCTGAACTAGTTTTTTTGAAAAAATATTGATCCTGTTTTCTCTGCAAAAAAAGTTGACCCTCATCCACTATTAAAAATGTTGATCCACTTCTCTATAAAGGTTTTGAACAAATGAACTCTTCCCCAATCTTTCTTGGAAATGTTGATCCACCTCTTTGCAAAGGCGTTGAAAAACAAGTTTTTCTGTAATGTCAATCCACTTTTCTCTACAAAAAATTTGATCCTCATTCACTGTCAGAAAATGTTGGTTCACCTCTCTGTAATGGTGTCGAACAAATGAACTCTTCTCATTCTCAATATTCCTTGGAAATGTTGATCCACTTTCCTCTACAAAAAAGTCAATCCTCATTCTTTAGATGTTGATGAAATCTGATAAAGTTGAACTATCCGCTGCGAAGCTTAGAACATTTACACTCTTCATTTTTTTGAAATTTTAACCCACCTCCCTTTAAGGTGTTGAACAAGCGATCTCTTCTCATTTAGAACTCTGGATTCTTTACTGGGCGAACTCTTCTTGTTAAGAGCTCTATCTTTGCTGGGCGAACTCTTCTTGTTAGGAGCCCTGTCTTTGCTGGTGAACTCTTCATATTAGGAGCTTTATATTCTTTGTTGTGCAACTCTTCCCATTAAGATTTTTGTACTCTTTTCTTGGCGAACTCTTCCCATTATGAGCTCTATTTTCCTAGGAATATTGATTCACCTCACCCTTTGGGGAAAACTGAACCTGCAAAAAGAAATGTCATCAATTAATAAAATTTCAGCTTGAAGTGGTATGAAATATCCTCAATTTTTAGCTTGAAGCATTGGGATCTTTAAAGTCACAACTTTTCTGACTAAAGGTGTCTCTATTTTTCAATTTGAAGTTCGCATGAATTCTTTTGTTCATTTTCCTCTGTTGATCAATCTTCGTGTATGTGACCTGCAAAAGTAAAATCTACCATTAATCTTTCAACATTAATTGTAAAGAAAATGTACAATTTGGGTATATCATTAAGAAACTTCAAATGCTCCAATAAGAGACTTTGAAACTTTTGACCAATTCAACTGTAAATCTTCCTCATTTTAGCCTGAAGTTGATCAAACTTGCTTTCCAATCTGGTAACCTAGAATTTCTTATTTCACTTAAAACTAATGGTCAAAAAGGTTAAAATCTTTTTCAATACCATGCCCCCATTTTCTTACTATGACGCCATAAAAAAAGTTATCATCACTTTCACAGGTGTCGATCTAAAAGACTTAACAACATACTCGAAGGACTTACTGGTGACCCGAAGGTGATGGCCCGAATGACTTAACATCATGCCCGAAAGACTTATTGATGGCCCAAAGGATTTAGAATTATGCTGCACTTTCTGTCTTATACAAACAATCACATCACACCCAAAGGTGATGGCTCGAAGGACTTGTTGATGAACCAAAGGATTTAGGATTGTAATGCATTTTTTGTCTTATGCAAACAATCACATGACTCCCGGAGGTGATGGCCCGGAGGACTTAACATCATGCTCGAAGGACTTACTAATGACCCGAAGGATTTAGAATTGTAATGCACTTTCTGTCTTGTGCATACAATCAAACATCACTCCCGAAGGTGATGGCCAGAAAGACTTAACTTCATGCCCAAAGGACTTATTGATGACCCAAAGGATTTAGACTTACACTGCACTTTCTGTCTTGTGCAGACAATCAGGAAATCTTTGCTGAGATTCACCTCTTCAAATGGATTGGTATCTTTGTTGAGATATGTCCCTGCAAACGGATTGGTATCTTTACTGAGATCCGCCTCTTCAAACAGATTAGTATCTTTGCTGAGATGTGCCCCTTCAAACGGATTTGTATCCTTGCTTCACGAAAATGTGATTAAAATCTTTACTAATCTTTGCTGAATCTACTTCTCCAATCTGAAGTTATAGATTGAAATCTTTGTATGTTCTTTGTTGATTCTTGTAAATTCCTGCAAAATGTACAAAAATGCTTTGAATGCATGAGTTAGTATGCTCCTATCTTATGGATGCCTAACTATATATGATGCATGAATTGTGAAAATTAAGAACCACTTGGATAGGCTCTGATCTTCTTTGCTTCTCCTGAAAATTTTCTTCTTCTGTTGCAACGGTACATCATCTCTTGAGATTGTTCTTCTCTAATCTTTCTTAGCTTTATCTTCTTGATATTTTTTAAGCTCTTACCATCTCCATGCTCTGATAAATTTTGCCCCAAAATTTTATTGTTGAGCCCCTTTTCTTCTTGAGCAGATTTTGACTTCTTTAGTGATCGAATTCTTCCAAGCTCTGCATTCTCTCTTGTCTATTCTGACTTAAACTCTTATGCACCATGATGCCCTACTAATCTCTTTGTTTCTTACCCCTATCGTGTAGAATTTTCCCATCTTTCATCATTTGGGGCGAGCAAATGCCTCAAGTCCCTAGACTTTCTTCAAGTCCCTAAACTTTCTTCAAGTTCATTCTTTTGCAACCAGAACTCCATAGTAGAAACTTAATTTAGGTCTCTAAACTATCTGATATATATATTCTTTCCATTGTCCCCACCATGACCCATGATGGGTGATTCCTCTTTCTAACAAAAAAATTGCCGAACAGATAAGTGTCTCATACTCAGCCATATCTTTATCATGTCATGTTGATCATTTGCATCAATGATCCTGCATTTTGAAGTTTATCTCTGAAGCAATACAAGGAAATCTTTTGTTTTTAAAAGGTAAATTTGTTTACCGACATTTCAATGAAAGATACCTTACAAGACCCGAAAAATTAGAGTCTTAATATAAAGAAAAAAATACATAATAGGATGCCTTGGATATCAAGTGCAAGAGCATCTTAGATTCAACCCTCCCATGGATAGCACAACTTTTGAATGTTGTGTCGATTTCTAAAGTTATGAAATTTCTTCCAAATCACTCCGTTCACACCCTATGATTATCGTATTGCTCGATCCAATCAGAAACAACTCCCTTTTCATTCTCTTCCTTCCTTTCCATTCATAAATATGTTCAAGCTTCCCACACTTGCTTCACCAATAGAGTGCAAAAATATCATTCTAAGAATAAAATTCTATAAGTGCGTGTATGTGCTTCCAATTGTTACTAGCTATTATTGTTATATTATTATACACATGTCTTCAAAGATACATCTTTGTCGCTTGGGTATTGGACAGGTGGAGCATAGCTCCTTATTAGATTTTTCAACATCCCACACAGCTCCATTAGAGTGTTCCGAGACTTATTTATTTAATAGTTCATTATTTACCTATCTTTCTTTTTTCCCCTCCATTTTTCTTTTCTCTTTTTTCTTTTCAACTCTTCTGTTTCTTTTTCTTTCCCTACTTTTTCTTTTCTTTCTTTTTCTCCTCTCTTTTTCTTTCTTCTTTCTTTTTTTCCTTCTCTCTTTTTCTTTTTTAACTTTTTTTCTTTTTCTCTTTTTTTTCTTCCTCTCTCTTATTGTGTTTTTAGGGTATAGAAGACTACGCTTAGAACTTTAATTTCAAGCAACTCTACTTGGTTAAAATTGTCTAGTCCACTTCACTGTTTATAAATTTCAAAGATTTGTCATCGAACATTATCAAAGGTGTAGTAATCTGACATTTTCTTACTTTGCCAACCAGAGTATACTGAGAAGTAAATTTCACTTCATAGTCTTCACAATATCCAAACGATCTTTGTACCATAATCAATATCGCATCTTACAATTAATATCCAGGGGCCTACAAAGGTAAGAAGAGATATACATATATTCATGAATTTCAAAACATCCTTCTATTGAAATGAAAACCAACAAGCATGACATTTGCCCTTAAAAAAATCTCTACTACTTTCAAATAAGGAGTAGCATAATTATTTCCAAGTATTATTTCAGTAATGGTTCCTGTGGATTGTAACCACATGGTGCAGAAACATGGGTAACACAAATTTCTCAGAAACTCCAAAAAATCTTGGAAGCATTTGTCTTGATTCTTCAATTCCTCGACTGGTACAACAGCTTTCCCCACTCATTGCCATTGTTGAACTAATTTCCGTGTCAAGATTCTATTACTGACTAGATTCTTGATTTCTTTCATTAAAGGTCTATACATCTTGGTAGCATGTCCTGATACCCCCATGTGAAAGTCACAAACATTGTCTAGATCATAGCTATGGGCAAATGGTTTTGGCACTACCTTCATTAGCCTAGGAGTGATATGTTGTCCTTCAATAAGGCGAGGAAATAATCCTGAAATAGATACTCCAAAGATCTTCAGATTTGCACTTGCTCGAGGAATTTTCTGTGGTCGTTCTAATGAATTAGTTGGCCTCTTTCTCTTGCGACTCTGGGAACTTTGAACATTACATTCACTCACGTCTTTCTCTTGCTTCGGTTCTTGATTAGCACAGTCTTCAAATATTGATCCAATTTTCCCTTGTCGGATCCATATTTCTATTGCTTCTTCAATCACCTTGAGGTTACTGAAATTGCACCTTGAATTCGCAAGCATTATCTCAAAGAAAGATATGGAAGAGTTTGATGAAACATAAAAGATACTTCTTCCTCTTTCATGGGAGGATGTACTTGGGCTGCTAATCCTGGACACCTTAATGTATAGTCTTTAAAGCTTTCACTGACCTTCATATTCACGTTCTACAGAAATTGGCAATCTAGAGCTAGGTCTATAACATACTTGTATTGCCCCAAAAATTCTTTGACCAAATCAACCCATGATCGAATCTGCTCTCAACTTAATCTGTTGTACCACACTACGGCAGGTCCAACCAGGCTATCATGAAAATAGTGGATCAACAATTTATCATCATCCAAATATCCTTCAATTTTTCTACAGAATATTGCCAAGTGGATTTTGGGATAGCTAAAGCCGTCATACTTCTCAAAACTGGGGACTTCGAATTTAGGCAGAATAACTAGACCAAGGACTAAACAGAATTATTTTGCATCAAATTTGGAATTATTGATACCTTTTCATACCTTGATTTCTTCCTCATGTCTTGCATATCTATCTTCAAACTACTCGAGTCTTGATCCTATGATGATAGGCTTTACAGAACCTATCTCTGCACTCAGGTTAAATAACAATCTGGAGTTAGGTCTATAATATACTTGTATTGCCCCAAAAATGCTTTGATCAAATCAACTCATGATCGAATCTGCTCTCGACTTAATTTGTTGTACCACACTATGACAGGTCCAACCAGGTTATCATGAAAATAGTGGATCAACAATTTATCATCATCCAAATATCTTTCCATTTTTCTACAGAACATTGCCAAGTGGATTTTAGGACAGCTAGAACTGTCATACTTCTCAAAATTGGGGACTTCGAATTCAGGTAGAATAACTAGATCAATGACTAAATAGAGTTCTTTTGTATCAAATTTAGGATTATCGACGCCTTTTCCTGCCTTGATTTCTTCCCCATGTCTTGCATATCTATCTTCAAACTGCTCGAGCCTTGACCCTAGGATGATAGGTTTTACAGAACCTATCTCTGCACTCAGGTTAGATGCCTCGGGGTAAATTATCAAACATGGTGTAGAAGTGTGGTTTTTCGCATTTTTTGAGGCTTGGTCATCTATTCTTGTAAGCCCTCTTGAGTCTGTTCAATTCCTTCTATGTCTCCATCTATGAAAACAGATTTCCAAACTTTCACTGATTCCTAAATTGCTCCTATCGAAATCCCTGACTGCTTTATATCATGAATGTTTATACAACGCAATTAAATGATAATATTATATTAATAAATATGCAATGCATGAATGTATGAATGCATGAGGTATTGATTCTGAAAGTGATCGTAATAGAACAACTTTCATTGAAGTAAAAAGATTAAATACATTAAATATCAGATACTACAAATATTGGTTAGCTCTAACTCCCAACTTCCTCTAAGAGCCAAGTCAGCTTCCCTCCGTGATCTAATGCTAGATCAGTATTCCGACTCAGAGCCATTGCAACATTAGCTAGGTCTGCCACTTGTTGAGCCACTTCTCGTGCTTGAGTAATAGCATCTCTCATATCATTGTCCCTTTCCTGTATCTTCATTCTTGATCATTGAAATTGGATATGCCACTTCTCCTCACTTTCTTGACAATCTTTCTTAACATCATCAACAAGATCTTTGTACATCAATGTAAGATTGAGATACTCATCTACATTCTTCTTCAGTGCTTCAGTTTCAACTTGACTATCATTCAGCTTAATAGCAGTATCCTCATATATTTTCATGTACATACTCATCATCTCGCATTTGGACCGACTAACCCTTAGATTATCCATGAAAGTGTTACGTTGTAGTTCCATTGCCCGCAGATCATACGAGAGCGTATTGACTCGATTTCACTTGCCTTAAAGTTTCTTTTCCAATATTCAGCTTCATGCTTTAGTTCATTGATTCTTTTCTTCAACTGTTCTAGAGTCACACCCAAACCAACATTTTTGAGCATCGAACAAAGTTCTTGATGATTGAATTGTAAACCTTTCAACTCCACATTCAACTCATCTCTCTCTTGCCTTAACTTGCTTACTTAAGCCTCATATTTGAACTGATGCATTTCTTTCTAGGTATTCTTTTCTTGAACTTCGTATTCATCCACTAAATTAGTAAGACTTTATGTCTCAAATTTCCATTTCCCATACTCCAAAAAAATTTAATGCATTTATAGCCCTTAGTTTTACGGACTATAACCATTGCATTTATATTTACTATTTTATATGTATATGATACAATGTATGTTTTTAGCATGATGGTAACTAATTAGATCATAGTAAAATGGTGAGATTAATTTAACAAAAAGCTCTCCATATTTAATTAATAGCCATCCACCAATATTAGCCCTCGTTAAAACCTCGATCGGTACAATGTAGGTTCTGCTAAAGCAAAGTACACATATCTATCTTGGTTAAACGCGAAGAATAAGCAAGTGACATTAACTGGTTGTAATATTGGTTAAACTAGGTTGTTCTAATGAAATTAGAAACCTAAAGGCTAATGATTTGGATAATCATGAGATGATTAGGAACAATATTTGTTCACCAAATATAGGAATTACATGAGATGTAATTAGCAAGTGTTACTTACCTAAATAATTGAATTCTAGGAGTAAAGCCAAAGCTGACTTAGGATGAAATGAAATATGGATCCTTACCCACTAGAAATACTTTTGGTAAGTTTTTCAATTTTGAGGGGTTTTAATAGTGGGAATGTTATTACTTTATAAAAATGAAAAGGTACTTATAAATCATATTTTATCGTTGTAGATTTATTATGGCAAATTCAAACTCATTATCATTGCGATCCGTCCTTGAGAAGGACAAATTGAATGGCTTGAACTTCCTTGATTGGTTTTATAATTTGAAGATTGTCCTCAAACAAGAACAGAAACTATTAGTCATCGAAGAACCTGTCCCTAAAAAGCCAGCAGATGATGCCTCCAAAGATAAATTGGAAGCCTTTGAAAAATACTCAAGTGACATGGTAGATGTCGGACGCTTCATGCTTGCGACCATGACCCCTGAGCTTCAGAAGAAACATGAGGACATGGTTCCCTATGAGATGGTTAAAAATCTCAAGGAATTATATAGGGGTAAGCTCATCAAGAGAGGTATGAGACCTCTAAGGCTTTGTTTCAATGCAAGATGGTTGAGGGAACTCCAGTGGGAACTAATGTTCTCAAAATGATAGGGTACATTCAGACCCTGGAAAAGTTGGGCTTCCCTCTAAGTGTTGAATTGGCTACTGATGTTATCCTGCAATCGTTGCCAGATAGTTTTAATCAGTTTGTTCTTAATTTCAATATGAATGAAATTAACAAATCATTACCTCAATTGCTTGGTCTGTTAAGAACAACAAAGAACAACATGAAAAATGTTGGCTGCAAACCTATTCTGCGGTCCGAAAAGATAATAGAAAATGAAAGCCCAACACCAAGGCAAAGCCAAAGCCCAACAAAGGAAAGGGTGCATTGAAACCCAAAGGAGTTGCAAAACAAGGAAAGTGTTTTCATTGCAACAATGCTAGACATTGGAAGAGAAACTGCAATCTCTATCTTGAGGACGCCAAGAAGGCAAGAGAAAATGGACAGTTTGGATCAGGTATTTATGTTAATGATATTAATATATCAACATCTACTTCTTGGGTATTAGATACCGGTTGTGATTCTCACATTTGTATTTCTGTCCATGTGTAGCGACGTTTTTTCTTTTTCTAAAATTACATGGTTCTTATTTTTCTTTTTTATAAAAATTGTCGATACGGATTATCCCCAAACTCATTTCTTTGAAATCTTAGCTTAAGGGGTTTTCTTTTGAAATTTTACTTTTTCTTTGAAAATAATGAAAACTAGGAGTCGCCACCGACCACTTGTAAGGTAGGCCGGACACCATGAGAAACAAGAGATTCGTTGCGAAAGAGTCCGAGATTTGGTTATGCCTGGGGAAGGATTAGCACCCCCCATCACGCCCGAATATCGGTGCCAAAATATTTGTTACTTTTAATCGAAGGAAATTTTCGAAATTAGAAAGGAATTTAATTTGGTGACCTTAATTGAACGGGCTGTAACAAATTGGTGGGTTCAAATTAATTGGACATTTAATTAATAAGGTTGACAATACATTGGACCATAGACTAAATCGATATCATATAAGCATGATTGCCGTATTAGTTTATGGTTTGAATCCCGCACGTCACCTTTATGCATGGTGCAAGCAGTTAATGAATGATGTAATGACTTTTTCAAGTTTTAATTCTACCTTGAATCGATAAGGATTAATTCAAATATTTGGTCAACATCCTTTAAGCTCAGACTGTTACGACACAAATATCAGAATTAATGAATACCTCCTTTTTTATGATTTAAATTAATTAACATGTAAACCAAATGAGCCAAATGATGACAAATAAGATGGATGGCAAGTATAGGCTTAAAGAAAAACACACAAAAGACCACCCAAGGTCCTAACCTAAAAAGCCCAAATTATGAGAATTCAATTAATATTCTAATTAATAACTAGATGAATCTAATATTAACCCTAAATTAATTAATCCTAAAAAGGCTAGAGAACCCTA
Organism: Hibiscus mutabilis; assembly: GCA_019671005.1. NCBI lineage: Eukaryota > Viridiplantae > Streptophyta > Magnoliopsida > Malvales > Malvaceae > Hibiscus > Hibiscus mutabilis. The sequence continues at coordinate 20,892,040 of CM033711.1, forward strand.
ATAAATTATTAGTTATCTTGTGATATGATAATTAATTCGATTAATTTTAAACTAGTATTCTAATAAGCCAAGAATACTATTTAAAATAAGCTAAATTAATAGCTTTAAATTAAAATGTTAGTCTAATTTCTATGTCAATTTTATCTTAAAAGATAATTAAGAGGTGTTCAATCAATTTTCATGAATTTAACATTTACCCCAATAAGCCAAACGCAAATTTAAATTCACTAAACTGATTCGAACCTTAAGACTAGCTACAGCTCTAAAACTAATCCTAAATTAATCTAATTAAGTTAAAATTGTGCCCCTATGAGACGAGCACACAAATTAAATTAATTTTTAAACTAAACCAAAGGCCTTAACTAACACAAAACCTATCTAAACTGGCCTAAGGCCCAAACTAAAACTAAGCCCACAGATGAACCTAGGCCCAAACAAACCTAAACTAGGCAAGCCCAAAGTCCAAGCATATAAACAAATTTAGATTATAATCATATAACTAAATATCATGTAATATAAAGTCCCATTTTTCTAAAAAAAACTTTGTAAGATGTATTAAATACTTTGAAAACTACATCATATAAAAAACCCAACTCGAATATTGTGTACTTAAAGCATGTATATTATAAATTCTACAAAATTATATTATATTCTTAAAAACATATCGTATATTTGAAGGTAACTATGTATATATATATATATATATATATGTTATGAACTTTCTAGACTTACACGTATGTATCACCTGTCACTTGTCTTAAAAACTATATTATACATGATAAACCTTAGAAAATCACAAACAAAATATGATACAAACTATGTACTATGAACACATATATGCAAGAAATCAAAATATCATCCACAACCCTACAAATCTAACAACACAAGGCAAAATTAACAAATTAAACAAATGCGTATAAAGATAAAGACAGATGCGAAATATGAGGGAAAATGGTACTGGAATATGGACTAAATTATAAAGAAACAGAATTAAGGGGCTAAAATTAAGAAAAAACAGATCTGACTTAGGAAAGGGACGAAATTAAAGGACTTTCGAAAGCTCTAGGGAGATGTGATTTACCCATGCGGAGGGACTAATGATGTTATTTAGGAGTGCAGAATCCCTTACAGAGCAATTATAACGTGGCAGAAGGTTTTATAAAATGATTTACCCATTTTTAAAATAGGGGTTAACTATATAACACATATTTATTATCTTTTTTTACCTCTTTTGGTAAAAACTGGAGCCAAACTCTCTCAACCCCCTCCTTCAAAACCCAAAACAGGTATGAACACTACCGTGGTGTTCATCCCCAAACCTAGAAAACACCCCAAATTCCAAAAACCGGTGACCGGCCACCGCAGGTCGGCGCCAGAACCCTAAAAAACCTTTTAAAACCTCTTCCCTTTTTAACCCAAATCTAAACCTCGATTTAATTTAAAAATGGGAGGAATCATTCTTCTTGTAAATGACAGATGCGGTGACTCCCTTCCCCAGTTGGCCTCTTCACCATTTCACCCCTCACGGCATCATAGAGTCCCGATTCGAGCTTATTAATGGCGAGAGAAGGTGGATCGATGGCGAGGAGATGCAATGGAGAAGGTAAAAAAAACTTAACCATGGTATATGTTTCTGCATGCTTTGAAAATGAAAAGGAATATGATGGTATACCTCTGAAAACTGAGGCTTTTTGTTGCTTCTATTGCTCTGAATAATCCTTTTTCAGCCTAGGGTTTACAAAATGCTTGGGATTTGTTTATACATCAACCTATTACATAGTTTTTTTATCTATATAAAAATAAAATAAATGCTATTATTGGTTGGCTCTGTCTGTTTTGGCTTGATTCATATACGACTCTAAAGATGTTGGTTTGTTGGGGAAACGATTATGGCATTCCCTGGTATGCATTTGTATTTCATCTAATTTTTGTCCTTGTCTAATCCGATTCTATTTTGGCATGTGACACGGGAGTGGAGGAGGGGACCAGAAGCTGCTGGCGTGGCGAGGTAACGATGATGGGGCATTGGGTTATTGGTTCCTTCGGTCGACGTGGTGGCGATCGTGGTACCGAAGAAGTTGGCTCGAAATCTAGAGAGCCACAGAGCGCGAATGGATTGTACACGCGCGTGAGAGACGCCAAGGGTCACACATGTGGCGCCTGGCAATTCTGGAAGCTTCCCCGCGCTGATCTCGGTCGTTGGTATCCCTTCAGATTTGACGATCATCCCATGGCTATGCGAGACAGAGGGATAACGGATTAGGCTTAGGGTTTTTTCTAAAGTTGGGCCCGGAATAGGCTTGTAAATATGTAAATGGACTTTTAAATATAAAAGTCTTTGGGCTTTATTTATTCAATTGTTACCTATTTAATATATAATAATCTTATGGCCTTTTTAATTTAGTTTAATAATAATAATAATAGTGATGTATAATAAACAAAAGATGACCATAATAACCATATTAATATAACGTTATAGTAATAACATAATAGCAGAACATATACATATATAACTAGTTAATATTTAGGGGTTTTCTCAAGTGGATAACAACATAATAACCAAACATAAAATGGTAACATATAATATAACATTATAGTAAATTAGATGATAAATAAAAATACATACATTAAGGTAGCACTAGTAATTTTTGTTTTTTGTTTTTGGGTTTTGTCATACATAAGAATAGATGAAGTAAACAAACAGAGCCCATTATTATAAAAAATAGGTTAATACCCTAGACAAAATTAGTGATTACAACTGCCCATCTTTGCTTATACTTGTGGAACAAGAATAAAGCGAAGACCATAAGCACTAACTTTGTCCAACCTCCCTGGCGGATGATTCGCTCTTCCAGAATGGCAACAAGCAAATCTAAATAACTTGTTTTCTTGAAATGGTGAAGACAACTGGGGAACGCTGGCATGTCCTGCTGAAGCGGCAACAAACAGACCAGTTCGCGAATGACTTATTTCTCTAAAGCGACAACGAACAAATCCAAATCACTTTGCTTTCTTGAAATGACAAAAAGAAAATAGGGTGGTGCAGCATGTCATTCCAAAACGGCAGCAGACGAGCCAACTATCCTTCAAACGATTCATTCTTCCGAAATGGAAATGAATGAATCCAAATCACTTTGCTTTCGCGGAATGGCAGAAAGCAAACTGGGTGGCGCTAGGATGTTCTTCCAAAATGACAGTAGACAAGCCAGTTGACCTTCAAACGACTCATTTTTCATAAATGGCAATGAACGAATCCAAACAACTTTGTTTTCCTGAAAGGGCCACAAGCAAACAATGTGGTGTTGGCATGTCCTTCTGAAACGGCAACAGACGAGCCAACTAACCTTCAAATGACTCATTCTTCTGAAATGGCAATGAACGAATCCAAATACTTTCAATTGTAAGTGAACTCAATTCTTGAGGTGGTAGAAACAAAGAGCGTTAATGCGTCCCTCCGAAATGGTAAGGAGCAAATGGTAACTACTGTCATGAAGGTTCCATTCATCCTGGACCTATATGGACGGACCTCAACCTTAAGAGGTACTCAATCTTCGTTGTGATTATCTGCAAAAAGGGATGTCGAGTTTGTAATGATAAGAGTTAGCATGCTACTAACATGGAATGTCTAGCTAAATATGATGCATGAGCATGGCAATTTTAAACTCTCTCGAGAAGTTTCTCTTCTTGCCCCCTTATACTCGCGTCCTCTATTTTTTCTTCTTTGAGATGGCGGTGTTTCTCCCTTCACTCGGGTTCACCCTTCAGGCCATTTTTGAGTTTTTGAACCTTTTGCTCTAAAGCGTCTTTTCAGGTTTTCACTCTAGAGAATCTTTCTTTTTTTCTCTTTCCTTTTTCTTTCCCTTTTTTTTATTCTTTTTGTTTTTGTTTTGTTTTTGTGTTTTTTGTCTTCTTTGGCGCCCTTACAGATTTTTGCCCACGATCCCTCGGACTTTAGTATGAAAAGTGTTTGATGTCTTTCCATGATAGTTCTTATCAACTTTGCATTCGATGTCTTTTCGCTGTAATTTTGGCGATCTCATTTCCTAACTGGGAAAAACCTGTACTTAATAGGTTAGGCCATAGTAATGCCAATAAATCCTTTGCCTTTATCCATTCCATGTCAACCTACTCGCAGGATAAGTATGAAATAAAAGAAACTAAAATATACTTTTATTAATTAAGATAACTAGGGAAGTCATGGCAAACATGAGAAGAGAAAAAAAGGTATAGAAGATGTCAACTGCAAGAATGACGTGAACCTATTAACTTCGACAGATCTCTCCCTAACCACTCTTGGCTATCTCTAACGATACGAAGACAGAAGCAAAACCCTTTAACCGAAACGAGGCTCGTTAGTTGGATGTCAAAACTCAAATATATCTGAACCGTCATTTTCAGATTTTCAATTCAGATCCTCATTTGGTTTTAAGGCGCCCATTTTTGGGTTTCACCTTAAACCCTTCTTTTCTTTTTCTTTTTTTACGTGTGATACTTCTTGACGGAGTCTGAGTTTATCGGGTTGCTTAATTCTTTCTCGTCCATCTCCGTTAGGATTAACGCTCTTCTAGAAAAGACCTTTTTCAGGACATAGGGCCCCTCCCAATTTGGCATCCATTTTCCCCGAAAGTCTTTTTGATTCAACAAGATCTTTTTGAGCACCAAATCTTCCTCCTAAAACTCCCTCGGGTGAACTTTCTTGTTATAAGCTAGCATCACTCGCTTCTGGTACATCTGATTATGGGAAATAGCTTTCAATCTTTTCTCGTCGATGAGGTTCAACTAATCAAACATGGCTTGCATCCATTCGGCTTCATCCAACTTTACTTCGTTGAAGATTCAAAGTGACGAGATTTTCACTTCGATGGGTAGCACTACTTCGGTGCCGTATACTAAGGAATACGACGTTACCTCGGTGAAAGTTCTCACAGATGTCCGATAGGAAAACAAAGAAAAAGGGAGCCTCTCATGCTAATCCTTAAATGTTTTCGTGGTTTTTGCTATGATCTTCTTAATATTCTTATTGGTCGCATCTACTGCTCCGTTCATCTTGGAGCGATAAACGGTAGAGTTATGATGTACAATCTTAAATTGTTCACATACCTCGGTCATCAACTTATTGTTCAAATTAGAAGCATTATCGGTGATGATCCTTTTGGGCATACCGCAACGACACATGATATCTTTCTTGAGAAACTTACAAACTGTTGCTATTGTGATATTAGCGTACGAGGCGGCTTCCACCCACTTGGTGAAGTAATTGATGGCCACTAGGATAAAGTGGTGCCCATTGGAAACCTTTGGGTGTATCTGATCAATGAAGTCCATTCCCCAAGTAGCAAAGGGCCACGGTGAATTCATGGTATGAAAAGGCACCGGCGGGAAGTGTATCTTATCGACATAGATTTAACATTTGTGACATTTCTTCACTAACTGATGCAATCTCCTTCCATAGTTGACTAGAAATAGCCATATCTCATGATTTTTCCTGCCATCGAGAACCCGCTAGCGTGGGTCCTACATAAGCCCCCGTGGACTTCTACTAAAATGGTTTCGACTTCTCAGGCACTGACACACCTCAACAGTATCTGATCCTTACTTATTTTGTACAAAGTTTCCCCGTCAAGGACATATCCCGAAGCTAACCTTCTGATAGTCAATTTGTCATTATCATCAGCCCCTTTTGGATAGGTCTATAATTTGATATATTTGAGGATGCCAAAATACCATGGGTTCCCGTACTTCTCTTCTTCCAAACTATAGCAATGGGATAGTACCTCAAAGGTTTGCATTTTGATTAGCCTCATCTCGCCGCCCGGCTTACTTCGAATACGGCTGTCAAAGTTGCTAGGGTGTTGGTCATCTGATTATTCTCTCTTCGCAAGTAGGTGAAACTGATTTCTTCAAAATCCTTGGCCAACTCTTGGATCAAGTCACAGTATTTGATCGACTTTGGATCTCTAGTCTCTCATTCTTTCTGAAGCTGATAAATCACCAAAGAAGAGTCTCTGAAAACCCAAAACACCTCGACCTTTCTTTTTATGGCCACTCGGATTCCCATGACGCAAGCCTTATACTCGGCCATATTGTTGGTGCAATAGAATTCTGACCTGCTTATGAAGGGTAGTAGACATTGTCTAGGGAGACCAAAACTGCCCATATTCCATGGCCTATGGCATTCAAAGCCCTGTCAAAATAAAGCCAACAACCTTCATTCTCAATAGTAGACGTCCCTTCAGACATATCACATATCAGATCTTCATCTGGGAAGTTGAAATACAATGGTTCATAGTCGTCTGAGGCACGGCTGGCTAAAAGATCTGCCATCACACTTCCTTTCACTGCCTTCTGACTCATAAAAACAATATCGAATTCTGACAAAAGTATTTGCCACCGGGCCACTTTCCCGGTCAAAGCTAGTACTTTTATTAGAAATTTCAACGGATCTATTCAGGAAATCAAATAAGTGGTATGATACAACATGTATTGCCGGAGCAGTTTAGTAGCCCATACTAGGGCGCAACAAAACATTTGGATCAATGGGTATCATGTCTCATACTCGGTGAATTTCTTGCTCAAGTAATAGATCGCCCTTTCCTTCTTGCTTGTGTCATCGTGCTGCCCCAACACGCAGCCCATAGGGTTTTCAAAAACTGCCAAGTACAAAATCAATGGCCTATCTAGTACTGGTGCTACCAAGATTGGGGGATTACTCAGATACGTCTTGATTCTCTCTAATGCTTCTTGATATTCTTTATCCTAAACTCCCAGGTTATTCTTCCAGAGCAGTCTAAAGACGGGTGTTAAGTGTTCAAAAGAACTATTTTTATTACCCTTTTTCCTCACATTTTTGTTAGACTTAGGCTCATATTAGTCGCATAATTAGTCAATCATGAATTAATTCATGTTTCTTTTCACCGTTAAGCTTTATTACATAACTTGGTGATTTTTGTGGAAAAAGATACTGTTTTGGTGTGCTTTTGTGTGCAGGAACTAATTGCCCAAGCAAGGCTGGAACCAGTTGCCAGAGCAATGCAAGAAGGATATGATGAACCAGTTGCCAGGGCAATTGTCGACACGAAAGGCTAAGCTGATGTGGCAGCCAAAATTAATGGGAAGATAAATCCAAGATGACATGGAGAAAAGATAAACCCTAAAGGAGTTGGAGTTCTATGAAGATGTCAAAGGAATACTAAATCCCTAAAGAATATGAGCAGATCTAGGAGGAATTAAATAAAAGAGATTTATCTTTTTTAGATATTTAATTCCAACTTAACTTCCTCCTCAAGAAAGACTTTGACCTAGCCCTATAAATAGAGGACCAAGCTGCAAACCTCAACATGTTCAATAGAGGAGAGTTTCCAAATGGGCTGTGTTATTTCTTCTTTTTCCTCTTTGTTTCGGTTAGATTCATTGTTTGGGATTATTATTTGTATATCTTTTGAACCCAGCCATGAACTAACTTGATTGGTTGGGGCTATTGTGTTTTTGTGGTTGTGAGAACGATTGGATTTTGTTTAAGTAATTGAGTTTGCACTTTTAATTCAAGGTTTGCTCATTCTTGGTTTTTATTATTGTTTGCGAGTGAATTGGGAGATGATCCTGTAACTTTATCTATTTATCTAATTTCGGGATAGTTAGATTCAAGAAACGAATGTGTATGGTCTTTATTCAATCAATCGATGGTGAAGACTAATCTGACTTGGGAATAAGTTTAGGATTTCAACGGCTAAGAGGAGTGCAAGATCGGTTGTTGTCCACCCTTGATTTATGCAGGGATGTATTATCAAGGCATGCACAATTAGATAGAGTTTCAACTTAGGGATAAGAAGAAACCATTGAAGAACGCTCAGTCGAATCTTGAAGTTTGTTGCCTAGTCGCCCAAACAGTTGCCCATGCGACTGTTCTACTAGTTGCCAAGGCAACCCAACAGTGCAAGTTGCCGCTGCACTCATCTACCGAGACGATCCTTCCGACTATCACACCTCAACCCCAGCCTACTCCCTCACTCTCTCTCATTTGATTACATCTTTATTTTATCTAATTGCTCTTTTATTTTATTCGTTAGTTAGAACTCCTACAATTATCAATTGTGTTTTTACTTTTACAGTGCAATAACTAAAGCAAAGTGGCCCAAACCAATCCCTGTGGAGACGATACTCGATACTTATCATATCACTTTATTACTTGCGACGTGTATACTTGCACCGTTTGCGTAGCACTCAATACGCGCAACATGTTTTTGGCGACGTTGCTGGGGATTTGGCAATTGGTGTTAGTTGTTTTTTTATTGCATTTTTCATATTAGTTTTACTAACTTTTCTTTTTGTTTGTTTTATCAAAAAAATCAGGTGTGCTACAAGTTAAGGGACATCAACATATGGGAAAATAAAAGAAAAACTATTCGAGAGTTAATGTTGGGAGATAGGAATCAATCCACTCAAGAATTTCTTACACCATTCGATGATTACCTATACCAACCAAGAAAAGCGCAAAGAGCCTATACTTTAGAAAACTCTTGTTCTTGTTGTGGAGAACATCATGTGTTTGAAAATTGCCCTCACATTTTCTATGTATATGACTACACGGAGGACCATAAAGGGAACCATCAGCAAAATTCTTCATGGTATGATCAAAAAGCTCAAATTTTTTTTACCATAACAATTTTGCCGCAACAACAGATATGTCGTGGCAATATAGTCCTCTCCAAGAGCTATTAAATTCCATGGATGCGAGTATAGCCAGAATGGATGTACTCTTGAGAGGAGCAGAAGATCGATCGAGGAGATTAACATATGTTATGGATAACATGCACCAACAACTCATTCCTAAGGATATTGAAGTCCCAAGGCAAGAGGACGAGGAACAATGCAAAGAGAGCTTCTCGATGTGTAGGGAACAACTAGAACCTCCAAGATGAGAGGATGCCAATGAAAGAGACTGCCCAACACATGATGAGCCTGAGCAACAAATTGCCTCGACAATGATTGAGGAGCCTGAACAGAGCAATATCGCGATGACACTTAGTGAAGCTAAGAACAACAATACTACAACAAATTATGAGGAACATGATGCCCAAAAGGTTACAACATTGCTGTTGAAACAGGAATCTGTAGATTGCTCTCATCTACAGTTGCCACGGAAATTGCACGACCACATGTAAGATCAACGAGATGATAATACTTCGCCAATGAAATATGAGCAGGTAATGGTTGAACCTTTCGAATTCTTTAAAAATTCACCTAGTCCATTGCAGGTATGTCTTGAGGAACCGATGTTGGTATATTTGAAGCCATCGAAATCTCTACTGACAGAGATGTTTGAGAGGCCAAAAGAAAATGGTGTTTGGATTCGTAAAGCTTTTCAAAAATTGGTTCTTCCCTTGACTTACAGCAAATTTTGGCAACTGATTGCCACGAAAATTGGCTAGAGCAGCAATTGCCACGACAACGAAGGCTACATCCAACCATGATGGAGCCCGACGAGAATGAGGTAATTAAATGGTTGGATGTTGATATAATTTTTCCTAATAATATATTCATGCCTTCGGGAATAGTAGCATGGTGGAAGATGTGCATGGACAACAAGGGAACACGAAAGAAAGACACCTCCACCATGGTAACACAAAGGGGAGTAGCTGCGAGCACATTGGCCCAATTCTTTTTGGGCAATATTGTCACTCGATGGAGGGTGTGGATGGACTATAAGAAGTATCAGAAATGACCCTCCTCAAGTTTTCTCAGGTATGCAGTAACATTAGAAAATGCATGAAAAATGCTCTTTCTAAGAATTTTTAATTTTGGTTTTTAATTTTGGCTTTTAATTTTTGGAGCTTTATTTTATTTTTGGTTATTTTTGTTATTTTTGTTCTTTATTTATTTTTGGAAATTTTAGGAGATATTTTATATTTTGTCTATAACGTTCTTTAGTTTTTAGTTTTCTTTGTTTTCTTTTATTTTCCACAACAAGACTCACAACCACCATGCTAAGGAAATTCCCTGCCGACTACTTGTTACGACAACCGCAACAGAGGATGCCCCGGCAACTACCTCAGCAGTTGCTACGGCAACAGAAACTGGCGATGCCTAGGAAACAACAATGGCTTCGGCAACTACTGATACTCAGGCAAGTGAACCTGCTTCGGCAAACATGGATCAAATCAAAGCAATGCTATCCACGCGGTACCAGCCACAAGCATTCAACCACCAACCGGAAAATGAATCAAGCAAACGGCACGAAGGAAACTTATCACTCGAGGTGGCGACCTCTCCGACTTACTCATTTCATTTAGTTTCTTTTAAATTTTGTTTCACTTTTACATGCATTGAGGACAATGCTTCTCTCGAGTTTGGCGGTGTTGGTTTCTAGTTAGTTTCATGTTTAGTTGTATTCATCTTTAGCAAGCACATATAGGTTGCATATGTTACTTGCCATGCCTTTGATTGGATTTAATTTCTTAAGACTTGCTTAATATCCAATGATGAATTTTTGCAGCTACACTTAATTAAAAGAACCTTTAATTTTAGGATTGCATGAAAAGAACTTAGAATTTTATTATGATGCTAAATTTTTTTACACGGTTGTGGCTTGTTGATTGAAAGAAACTTAGTGAACTTAGGTTGCTTAAAATTTGGGTAAATTTAAAATTGAAAATTAAAAGTTAATTTCTTGCTAGAGGTGCCCAAAATTGGTTCTAGACGACTAAAATAAAATAAGAAATTGTTGAATTGCTAGAGGTGCCCGAAATTGGCTCTAGTGAAAACAAAAAATAAATACCCCGGTAATTAAATTGTTAAAAACCTATTGTTCACATAGAATCTTAAAAATCAACTTGCACACAACTACGCACACACTTGTCACGAGCATTATAGTTTGGTTCTGGGTAATTTTTGTGTTATTCGAAAAGTTAAAAGGTGATCATACTTTGTTCCACGGTTCTGAGGTTTGAATTCAAGTTTGAAGCATGTCTTTGATGATTAAAGTCTTGGCAGGTAATTTTTAGTTTTGCATTGCTTGAGGACAAGCAATAGTTCGAGTCGCCAGTTCCTGTTGCCGTGGCAACTGCTGAGGTAGTTTCCGGGGCATCCTCTGTTGTGGTTGCCATGGCAAGTAGTCGGCAGGGAATTTTCTTAGCATGGTGGTTGTGAGTCTTGTTGTGGAAAAGAAAAGAAAACCTAAAAATTAAAGAGCGTTGTAGACAAAAATATAAAAATATCTCCTAAAATTTCCAAAAATAAATAAAGAACAAAAAACAAAAATAACCGAAAAGAAAGCAATGAAGGATTTATAAAACGATTTACCCATTTTTAAAACGGGGGTTAACTATATAACACAGATTTATTATTTTTTTTACCTATTTTGGTATAAACTAGAGCCAAACTCTCTCAACCCCCTTCTTCAAAACCCAAAACGGGGATGAACACTACCGTGGTGTTCACCCCCAAACCTAGAAAATGCCCCAAATTCTAGAAATCGGTGACCAAATGCTGCGGGCCACCGCTCCGACCACCGTTGGCCGGCGCTGAAACCTTTTAAAACCCCCTCCTTTTTAAACCCGAATCTAGACCCCGATTTGTTTTAAAAACATGAGGAATCCGTTTTCTTGTAAATGACAGAAGCGGTGACTCCCTTCCCCAGTTGGCCTCTTCACCATTTCACCCCTCACGGCCTCATGGAGACCTGATTCGGGCTTATTAATAGGGAAAGAAGGCGACCGACGGCGAGGAGATGTAACAACGAAGGTAAAAAAACTCAACCCTTGTCTATGTTTATGCATGCTTTGAAAATGAAAAGGAAGATTGTGGTATACCTCTAAAAATCAAGGCTTTTTGCTGCTTCTATTACTCTGAATAATCCCTTTTCAACTTAGGGTTTACAAAATGCTAGGGATTTTTTATATATCGATCGATTACATGGTTTTTTATCTATATAAAAATCAAGTAAATGCTACTATTGATTGGCTCTGTCTGTTTTGGCTTGATTCATGACTATGAAGATGTTGGTTTGCTGGGGAAACGATTCTGACATTCCCTGGTATGCCTTTGCATTTCATCCAATTTTTGTCCTTGTATAATCTGATTCTATTTTGGCATGTAACACGGGAGTAGAGGAGGGGACCAGAAGCTACTAGCGTGGCAAGACAGCAATGACGGGGCATTGGGTTATTGGTTCCTTCGACAGACGTGGTGGCAATCGTGGCATCGGAGAAGTCGGCTCGAAATCTAGAGAGCCACGAAGTGCGAGTGGATTATACGCGCGCGTGAGCGATGCCAAGGGCCGCACGTGTGGCGCGTGGCAATTCTGGAAGCTTCCCCGCGCTAATCTCAGCCGTTGGTATGCCTTCAGATCTAACGGTCATCCCATAGCTGCGCGAGACCGAGGGATAATCGATTAGGCTTAGGGTTTTTGTCTGAAGTTGGGCCTGAAATGGGCTTGTAAATATGTAAATGGACTTTTAAATATAAAAGACTTTGGGATTTTTTTTATTCAACTGTTACCTTTTAATATATAATAATATTGTGGCCTTTTTAATTTAGCTTAATAATAATAATAATAGTGATGTATAATAAACAAAAAAGACCATAATAACCATATTAATATAACATTATAGTAATAACATAATAGCAGAACATATACATATATAACTAGTTAATATTTAGGGGTTTTCTCAAGTGGATAACAACATAATAACCAAACATAAAATGGTAACATATACTATAACATGATAGTAAATTAGATGATAAATAACAATACATACATTAAGGTAGCACTAGTAATTTTTGTTTTTTGTTTTTGGGATTTAATCATACATAAGAATAGATAAAGTAAACAAACAGAGCCCATTATTATAAAAACGGGTTAATACCCCGGACAAAATTAGTGATTACCACATGGACTAAAAAGGAGTAGAAAATTGGCAAAAGGAGATGTGGACCTACGAATGGGAAATAGAGCAAGAGTTGTTGCATTAGCTATGAGAATATGTACTTTTTCATTAGCTAGTGGACTTGTTTTAGATTTAGAGGATTTTTATTTCATACCTAGTTTGACTAAAAACATTATTTTAATTTCTTGTTTGGACAAGATTGGTTTTGAGATTATTATTAAGAATAATAGTTGTTCCTTTTATCTTAATAATATTTTTTATGGTACGGCTCAATTAATAAATGGTCTTTATATCTTAGATCAATACAATTCCATATATAACATAAATATGAAAAGATCAAAAACAAATAACTCTAATCAAACTTATCTCTGGCATTGTCGCTTGGGTCATATAAGTGAGAAACGCATATCAAAACTTCATAAAGATGGGTTTTTTATTCTTTTGTTTTCGAACAATTTAATATATGTGAACCTTGCTTAATTAGAAAATGACCTAATCACTGTTTGACGGAGCAAGTGATTTATTAGGTCTAATATATAGTATTGTATGTGGACCAATGAATACACAAACTAGAGAAGGGTTTCAATATTTCATTACTTTTACTGACGATTTCAGTAGATATGGGTACATTTACTTAATGCATCATAAATCTGAAGCACTTGAAAAGTTTAAGGAATTTAAGAATGAAGTACAAAACCAACTAGGAAAGAGTATCAAAGCTCTTCGATCAGATCGAGAAGGAGAATACTTAAGCTCAGAGTTTGATGAAATTATTCAAGAATGTGGGATTGTCTCACAACTTACACCTCCTGGTACTCCACAACATAACGAAGTCTCTGAAAGAAGAAATCAAACATCGTTAGACATGGTTCGGTCAATGATGAGTCATGTTGATCTTCCAACTTCTTTTTGGGGACATACGCTAGAAATAGCTACTTTCACACTAAATCGTATTCCATCTAAATTGGTTCAAAAGACACCATATGAGATATGGACTGGGAAGCGTCCTAGTATGTCTTTTATGAAAATTTAAGGATGCAAAGTTTATGTTAAACATCATATGTCTACAAAACTCAAACTCAAATCTCATAAGTGTAATTTTGTGGGGTATCCTAAAGAAACTAAATGATACTATTTCTTCAATCCTTCTGAGAACAAAGTGTTTGTTGCTCGAACATGAGTCTTCCTCGAAAGAGAATTTATTTTCAGAAAAGGAAGTGAGAGAAATATTGAACTTGAGGAAATTCAAGATCAACCATAGATCACTGAACAAAAGATTGAACAATAAGTTCCACAAATAGTTGAGGAACATCCAACCATTCTTGAAACACAACCACTACGGAGATCTATGAGAGAATGCAATACGCCTGAGAGATATGGATTTCTCGTTACATTGCATGGTGATGTTCTCCTCGTGGAACAAGATGAGCCTAGGACTTATCAGAAAGCAGTGGGGAGCCCAGACTCCAAGAAATGGCTAAAAGCCATGAAATTCGAGATAGATTCCATGTTAGAAAACAAAGTATGGACTTTGGTTAACCCACATGAAGGGATAAACCCATAGGGTGTAAATAGGTTTTCAAAAAGAATGCCGACATGGATGGCAATGTACAAACATACAAAGGGCGATTGGTCGCTAAGGAATTTTGTCAGATTCATAGTATAGACTATGATGAAACATTTTCTCCTATTGCTATGTTTAAATCTATTTGGATATTGCTTGCAATAGCTGCATTTTACGATTTTAAAGTCTAGAAAATGGATGTTAAAACTACTTTCCTCAATGGAAAATTAGATGAGGATGTGTATATGACACAACTTGAGGGTTTTGTCGATCCAAAAGATGCCCGAAAAGAATGTAAGCTAAAAAGATCCATTTTTGGGTTGAAGCAAGCTTCTCAAAGTTGGAATCTTCGTTTTAATGATGCAATCAAAGAATTTTGTTTTACTAAAAATAAAGATGAGCCATGTGTTTTCAAGAAAACTAGTGGGAGCACTGTCACATTCTTGGTATTGTATGTGGGTGACATATTAATAATAGGAAATGACATACCTACCTTACAGTCTGTAAAGATATGGTTAAGAAAATGTTTTTCTATGAAAGACTTGGGTGAAGGATCCTAAATATTAGGAGTCAAGATTTATAGAGATATATCAAGACAAATCCCAGGACTAAGTCAAAATACATACATAGATAAAGTATTGAAAAGATTTGGTATGAAAGAATCTAAAAGAAGATTATTACCTATGAGACACGGTATTTCACTCTTGAAGGAAATGTGTCCTTCAACGTCTCAAGAAAGAGAATGCGTGAGTAAGATGTCATATGCTTCGGCTATTGGATCTATCATGTATGCCATGATATGTACATGTCCGGATGTATCATATCCTTTTAAGTATGACAAGTCAGTACCAAGTAGATCCGGTGAAGGTCATTGGGTTGCAGTCAAAAACATCCTTAAGTACTTAAGAAGAACTAAGGATACATTCTTAATGTATGAAGGTGGGGAAGAGCTAAGTATAAAAGGTTATACTGACGCAAGCTTTCAAACCAATAAGGATGATTCTCAATCGCTATCAGGTTTTGTGTTTTGCGTTAATGGAGGTGCTATAAGCTGGAAAAGCTCAAAGCAAGATACAATAGTTGATTCTACAACAGAAGCTGAGTATATTGCAGCAAGCGATGCTGCAAAAGAGGTTGTTTGGATCAAAAAGTTCATATCTGAACTAGGGGTTGTGCCTAATATATCAAATACTATAGCCTACATTGTGACAACAACGGAGCCATAGTACAAGTAAAAGAACCTAGATCTCACCAACGATCTAAACACATACTTAGGCATTACCATCTCATTCGATAAATCATTGATCGAGGGGATGTAGAAATATGCAGAGTACCAATGGATGACAATATCGTCGATCCACTGACAAAGCCTCTAACTCAGCATAAGCATGATCATCACACTAAGTCTCTTGGTATTAGATACATGAGTGATTGGTCTTAGTGCTAGTGGGAGATTGTTGGAGTATGCCCAAAGACCAATCATGAGATGGTTGTAAAAGACATACTTATTTTATCTTGTTTATTAATATAAAGTCATTAGTATTATTTCAGTCTTATTCTGTGTGTATAAATAAACTGAATTATAGTAAAGTCCTTAGAATAATATAATTATTCATAGAATGTCCTTAGTCAAGTATTATTGTGGGCATAGACAATAATAATATATTAAGACTAATATGTAGCTGATTAATGACAAAGTGTTGTCATTGACATGGAGATGTCAAAATCAATACATAAGTATGTGTTAGAGAACAACATATTGGACTGACCCGCTATGAGCATGTTTCTTTGATTATTATGTGATAGTCACAACATTGCTCATAATGATAACTACATGTATGATCCTCAGACTTGAGATCATCATTATTTCAACATTGTGAATGCCATATTTTGATACAATCAAACATGTGTCATAACTGACTACGCTATAAAGACTGATATTGGATATGTTGATCAAGATAGGATTTGTCCCTCCTACATAATAGGACTAATATCATAGGCCACTTGATTGAGTGAGACTAGAAATGCATGACCATGCTCGAATAAATTGATATGAGATATCATAGTTATTCGTTTATAATATTCTACTCAAGATATCCAGAAATATTAGATGGACTATACAAGTGTGACTATTCCATGACTTGTGCTCGATCTAGATATAAGGACAAAATGATGTAATACATGAAAAGCGTTAATCACGAAAAAAGGTTATGTTGAACCACGACTTTCGGATAACTTAGGTAGCAATGATGTATTGCTAGATGTCACTCGTTGCTTGTAATATTAGAATTATTCTAGATATTACTGCTAACGTTGCATGAACCTACAAGGGTCACACCCTATGATTGAAACGGACAAATATCGACTAGATAGCATGTGTACGAACTTGTTGTGCACGAAATAAGTAAAAATCGAAATTATTATGATTATTGTAATTATAGATAGTTTTGTTTATATATTTGTTAATACTAGATAATTATTGTAATTATCAGATACTATTAAAATATATATCCCTAAAGAAACCTGATTGAAGTAGAATCAGATTCTACATATTTAATTATATTCGGTTAAATATATTATATATTTAAAGAATCTGAATTTAATTAGAATTAGGGTTTTGAATGCTATATAAAGGCATAAGTTCTAGCAGTCAAAGTATGCTTTTAAGAAAAACCTCTCTAACAGTTAGAGAAGATAAAATATTATTTGTTTCGTTCGGGTAGACTACATGGAGGTCAAAACGCTATTATGACGAATTGGATTCGATATCGTGCTAGAAGAATTTGATTCTCCTAACTCCCCGCGATTTTTAGATTTTTTTTGAAAAGTAAATGAGCCTCATTAAAAAAACCCTTCCTAGTGAAAGGGGAAAAGAGTACCCCAACTAAATTCTATTAAAAACACGCGTTTTCAGATTTAATTAAGGTAACATTTCATCCCTTTTTACCCCGGATTCGTTCCTTGTACATGGATCACTGGTGGAATATTTCAGATAATTTTTCCGCTACGCTATGGGGTGTATCGGCGTTTCTCAACATACAGTTGTCCCCGTATCGATACGGCCTTCATCTGGGTTTGTATTTTTGGTAACGAGTATTGATACAACCTTCACCATATCGATACGGGGTGTTAAGATCTTCAAAATCTTTTCATATAAAATATGACAATTGCCTTGTCAATTATGGTAATCAGCAAACTTTCAAAATTGGTTAACCCATATTGATACGCCCCTAGGCGTACCGATGCATTTTTCACTAGACTTTTTCCTCAAATTCCAGTGAGCAAAAACCAGACTGATACGGCTATATCGTATCGATACAAACCTGATTTTACTCTATGCCCGTTTTGATATGCCTTTACTCGTAGCGATATGCCTTTGCTTTTACACTATATTCATTTCAATAAGCCTTCAAGCGTATCGATACGCTATTGCACAACGACTCTTTCTTCTTTTGACAAGTACCAATACGATTCTTCGTGTACTGATACACTTGGTCACGAAACAACATTTATTGAAAAATTGTCTCCAACGGCTCTATTGATTACCTCAACCACCCAAATGGTTATAATTCAATAAGAGGGTATAAAATCAAGTCTCCAAAGCTACAAAAAAAACAATTGAACAAGTTTAAAGCAATCAAGCAAAAATTCAATCATCCAAGAGCTTTTAGAGTCAAATTTTATTGTAACACACTTGAGTGTTATTCATTGTAATTCTTTGTTCAAGTTTGGGTTGTGAGAATTTGTATTGGGGCAAAATACTACCTTTGAGAGAAATTTTCTTTTGCCATTCCACTTATTGTAAAAAAGAGAACCTTAATCAAACTTTGGGTAGAAAGCTTGATCAATTTGTAGCGGTTGCCTCCTTAGCCTAGAAAAGGGGAAGAATTCATTAGTGAATTGATTGAAATCTTTAATTGAGAGATAAGGTAGTGGATGTAGAGCTTGTTAGAAGCTTGAACCACTATAAATCACTTGTCCATCATTTTTACCTTTGTGCTTTGCTTCCCTTCGATTTTTTATTTGCCAATTCACCCCCTCTTGGTCATTCATCGTCGATTGGCCATCCCAACAAGTTTAATACGGTTGTTATTGTAACTAAGTTTGTTTAGTGTGGGTTGTTATCTAGCTGGCCCAATAACCGTTTCTGTTAGACAGATGGACAGCTTTGTATAAATAGGCACATTGGGTTCAAGCCCAAGATGATGTAACCCATTTATCAATGAAATAAAATAATCAATTTTCCTAGGGTTTCACTTTATCTCGTCTTCTTTGTTTGTTATCTTCCTCAGCCGCTTGCTGTCGCCGTTCATCTTCATCATCGGAGGTATTTCCACAATTCAAAGACGGCAGTAACGTTAGCGGCTAGGGCTTTGAGAGAAAACTCTCTTTTGCCTTTGGAGAAGAAGATGTAAAAATAAAGGAAATAAGATCCTTATTATCAGATAACCCGCATAAGCAGCAAATCCGGGTTCAACCCGTTTCTGGACCCGGCCCAGCAGAGGAGAAGAAAGGGGAGCGGGCCTTATCCTAGCATTCGACCCATTCGGTTATACAAACAGATTCCAACATCTTGTCTTTGGGTATATTTCTTCTTGTATTAACTGTAAGGCCTATTCAATGGATTTTGAAATATTTGGGTTAATTTTTTGTGCAAACATTCATTCTATATCCTATAGTTTATGTTGTGTATATGATTTTTATATTTGTTTCAAATGTCGCATGCCATATATATTATTATATATCTTATACATATATCTATATTGGTTATGCTACCTTTAATATATACTTTAGTCTACGTATGTATATTATATTATGTATATAGTTTACATATATGTAGTTTTATTATGTGTTACAAATATTTATTATATACGCATATATTTATTTGATTCATATATGTTATCTTTTGTTTATGTTAGTATATTTAAAATGTTCGTGCATTATATATCTTGTGGCGTTTAGAATTAGGTTCTCAAGGTTTTCGTATCCTACTAAGAGTGTCATCCCAAGTTTTCGGGTGTCATCTCCTTTTAGTACCATAAATTACAAAGTTTTTTATATTCAAATGGTATGACCATGCATTCATGTATTTTTAGGGATTAAACATAAAATTAAACTGAATTTCAATTTGTCTTGGTAAATACGATATGAACCCTTAGGTATTAATTTTGGGCGTAGTGGGGGTACGAACCCTTCCCCACACGTAACCGACTCCCGAACCGAATGAATCTCTGGTTTATTTTTCGGTGTCCGATCTACCTTACCCAACTCCAAGTCTTTTATTTAAAATTATGGGTTTTTTCAAGAATCCCCTTCAATTACATTTTTAATTAAAAACGGGTCTTTCAAAAGAGCCCGGATTTTTCAGTCGCTACACATAGTTATTCGTTTATAATAGTCTACTCAAGATATCAAGAAATATTAGATGGACTATACAAGTGTGACTATTCCATGACTTGTGTCCAGTCTAGATATAAGGACAAAAGGATGTAATACATGAAAAAAAGTTAATCACGAAGAGGTTATGTCGAACCACGACTTCATGTAACTTAGGTAGCAATGATGTATTGTTAGATGTCATTCATTGCATGTAATATTAGAATTGTTCATATTACTGCTAACGTTGCACGAACCTACAAGGGTCGTATCCTGTGATTGAAGCGAACATATATCAACTAGATAGCATATGTAAAAACTTGTTGTACACGAAATTAGTCAATATATATATATATATATTTGATTTTTACCTAAAAACTGAAATGATTATAATTATTGTAATTATATTGATAATTTCGTTTATATATATATATATATATTAATACTAGATAATTATTGTAATTATCAAACACTATTAAAATATATATCTCTAAAGAAACCTAATTGAAGTAGAATGAGATTCTAGATATTTAATTATATTCGATTAAATATGTTGTATATTTAATAATACCGAGTTTAATTAGATTTTTGAATGCTATATAAAGACATGAGGTCTAGAAGCCAAAGATAAGCCTATTGCGAAAAACCTTTCTAACATTTAGAGTCGGAACGTTGTTGTGACGACTAGGATTCGACATCGTGCTGAAGGAATTAGATTCTCCTACGTCCCTGCGGTTATCATATTTAATTAAGGTAACAATTCATCCCCTTTTCACCCCGGATTCGTTAATCGTACATGGATCACTGGTGAAATTCGTCGGATAATTTTTTCCGTTGTGCCATGGGGTGTACCGGCGTTTCCCTACATTTTGTGGTCCATTTATCGATGCAGCCATATCTGTTTTTCGAAGCAACCTACAAGATTGTTGGTTTCGCACAACTTACCTACTTCAATCCTTAAGCGTGTAGGTAATAGAGACAAAAAAAATTATATTTTGTTTCCTTTCTCTAGTGTTTCATCGCATATCTGTCGATGTAGTTCATTTGACATGTGTTTTACTGGTCTAATGTTTCGTTTTCTAGTTTTTTCAATTTAATCTACTTTATTTTGTTATTTTTTGTTACATTTTTATTTCGTTTAGAATATTTCTCTATTTTACTTTCTAATAAATTCATGTGACATATTATTACAAAAACGTAAATTTGCAAAATTAATATTTATGTTTCTCCAAAGTGCAACCATAAAGAGAATGGAAGAAATAAATTGGGTAAAGAACACAAAGGGTTACTAAACTATCTCTAAAGATACAAAATAGTCACCAAACTTTTGAAAACTACATAATGGTCATTAAACTTTAGTTTTTATTACAAAATAGTCACTGGATCATTAACTATCGTTAACTGAGAGATGTGGCAGTTACGAAAATTTGTATAATAACATATTTAATCCTCAATATTTACACATTCAATCAATTTAGACATCAATAATGAGGGTTAAATTAAGAATAAATTGATTAAATGTGTCAATATGGAGGATTAAATGTTATACTATTCAAATTTTTGTAACTGCCACATCACCCAATTAACGACAGTTAACAGCTCAGTGACCATTTTAATGCCCATTATATAACATCTAAAAGTTCGATGACCATTTTGTATTTTTAGATATAGTTTAATTACCATTTGTAAACTTTACCCAAATAAATTTGCAATACATGATTAGACTTGTTTTTCATTTTCAGTCTTGATGGCCATTTTTTGGCCATAGATTTAAACTTTACAAAGGGATCGGTAAAAACTCCCAAATATTGCTCTTCAATTTTTTTTCCCCGATAATGTGGTACTCTTCACTTTATTTTCAGCAATGTGTTGTTCACTGTAGCAAAATCAGAACTCGGATTCCTTTCAATTCGTCTTTAAACAATGATTTTACATGTTAAAAATAAACTACTAAAGTCGGGTTCCTTTCAATCCGACTTTAAACAGTAAAAACAATGGACATTGTTCAAAGTCGGATTCCTTTCAATCTGTCTTCAAGCTTATTTCCAACTTTGTGTTTATTTTCTGGATAAACACTGTTCAAAGTCGGGTTCCTTTCAATACAACTTCTAACTTAAACAGTAAACCACCATAGAGACCACATTGTTGGAAAAAAATTCCAACCACAATATTTGGGTAAATTTGCCCAAAGGGATCTCTTATCCATCGACTATTACTTTTCTTTTTCCTAAAACACAAATCACTCTTGAATTTAGTAATTTTGGACGAATTGACCCTCAAACTTTTATCTGTTAAATTAGCCCTGGATTGAATAAGTTCAATCAAATTGACTCCTAAGCTTTTCTTTACAATACCTATAATCACTCGCAACAAGGCTAGACAACTCCTACCACAAAATACTATGTTCCTTTACAATACACGGAGCATAGATACCTATAATGCTACACCCCCAATCCTCCTAAATTTAATTACCTTCCACCATTACAAATCTCGCACCAATCACCGAGGCTCGCACTTGATATCTTGATTTATCCCAAATTAATAACACCCCTTGACAAACCAGCCGATGGTGCAAACTCATAACCAAAGTTATCTAAAATCCACATTCTACTCACCAAAGTATTTGAGATCGACTCCAATTTAGTCTCCTGCAAAAGAATTATCTCGCCTCGTTGTTGCCGCACTAAACTTTGAACTACTTTGAGTTTCGCAACCGATCCCAACCCCCTGCAATTCCACGACAACAGCCTTATCTTTCACTGCTACTGCCCCATGTCACGCGCCTCAATCAAGCGCACTATATCTTTTACAATCTCATCTTCCTTACCCACTGTTTCAGCCCTAATTAATTTCCACAATTCGATTGTCTCCCTTACCTCCCTCAGGATTGTACGTTTGCGACACATAAAATCAGAATCCGATAGCAAACCGTTCGCTACCGGCGGTGACCGTGGAGGATTCTTTCGCGGACGCCCGCGCCCCTTCTTCTCTAATTTCTTTTTCGTCTCGCACCTTTCATTTGGAGGCATAAAACTCAATACAATCTCAGAAAGCTGTCGTAGCCTTCTTTGAGTCCCATTATAATCAATTAAAGTGGCCTTATCCGCTCTAGGAATCTCAGTCCGAGACCCGTCCGTGATTAAACCCACCTCTCGTGATACTGGTTCCGGTTCACAAGCTAATACATTTAAACTCAAACTTATCTCTTCCACTCGATCAACAAAACCTACAGTTTCCTCCGCTATCCAAGCCTTCGGCTCTTGTGATGAAGTGCTCACATATGAACCTACAAGCGTCTCAAGAACTCTCCAATCCTCAATTTTGTTCTCTTCTCACAGCCTATTTAATTGCCATGATCTCGGTTTCCCACCCGACATCCATTTCGGCACATTCGTTTCAGAATTTAGTCCCGGACTACAATGCCCATCCCCCAACGACTCCCTTGTGCACTGTTTCCAGCCTCATTCATAAACTCAGTAATTGTCGCACTTGTGTTGACATCCTCATCCTGCACACAAAAACAATCACATTTTGGTCCGAGCGACTCCTCCAACTCTAATATTCTCACCTGAAAAAGTTTCGTCCCTACTTGTAAATCAATACTTTCATCAATTCTATAAAACCAATATGTTTCTACAAGGAATCGCGCCCTCTCGAAAGTCGACGGCACCAAAGTCTCAGCATCGACCATCTCTAGTTCTCCCCACGTTGGCGCTATATTTCGAAATGTTTCTTCTGGCCAAGCATGAATCGAAATCCCACATGCC
The DNA here is from genome assembly GCA_019671005.1 of Hibiscus mutabilis. NCBI lineage: Eukaryota > Viridiplantae > Streptophyta > Magnoliopsida > Malvales > Malvaceae > Hibiscus > Hibiscus mutabilis. The sequence continues at coordinate 20,915,631 of CM033711.1, forward strand.
GTAGCCAAACACGTCGATTCAGTAAAGACACTTTCAGAGACCACTCCATCACATTCTCCAGCCATTGATCAAGGCACTTTGAATCCAAAACTTTCTCGCCTCGGTATTTAAGAACATCAATAGCACCAATGGACCCGTTATTCTCATTTCCGTAAAATCTTTTAAATCCGCCTTATGAAATTCTTTAGCCAAATCCAGAATTTGCAATGCTTTACGACTAAAGCCTACATCGCAATTTGCTAATATCTCCATTTTTCGTCCTCAATTACACCATCGATCAACTTACGCTGCTCCTTAATTTGATCATCATCTATCAGTTTCGATTGTGGCATATCATTCGATTTAATAATCTTTGTCGTCACATTCCTATTCTCCTTTATTGACTGTGATCGTTGTGGTTTTGTACACCAACTCTCATCTTGAGATAATCTAATCGCACCATTTTTTGCCTCCAATATGATTCACGAGTATCCCATTTTGCCATCAATACTCATACCCGCGAACCATATAGCCAGAACCCATTGAATCTCTCGATTATACGATCAGCATCTGCCTTCGATTTCATCCTCACAAAACCAAATCTCGACCCATCTCTTGCCCGTCTCTTTGGTACGAAAAAATCAACAACAACCCCATGTCGATCGAACACTTGCCATATTCCTTTTCAATGCAATTGTTCAGGCAGATTCGCCACAAAAACCGTCCAACACTTCCTTCTTATGATCCCAGCGCCACCACTCATCTTCTCTCTTTGAAGAATTTTATCGAACACTTTGTAGGCTATCTCTCTATTAAGTAAGTTTTCAGAAAAAATAAATCTCACCAATGGCACTAGCTTGCGCACAACTGAAGTTCGTCGGGTAGAGATTGTAGTTGATTGGTTGCACTCCGTTTGCAGTTTGGTGTTCGGAATCAAGCTCTCACTGACACCTAACTTATCATTTGTTGGATTACACTGCAGCTATTCTAAAACATGCCATTTGATAGTTTAGGCTTCGGTTATATTATTGGGCTATTAAAATCGACGATGTAGACGAATTTTAACGGTTCGTGTGCGATGATATAGAAGAATTTAAACGGCTCAGCCCAATAGTATAATTGAAGTTTAAACTAAAGTTCAATGTTAAAATAGTATTGATTTTAGTTCAGTGATATAATTGATACTAAACTTAAAGTTCAACGGTATATGATGTAGTTTACCATTTGAATAATTATCACGAGAATAAACTACTATAAAGTACAATTGAACTTATAATCGAAATATATTCAAATACGACAATAAAGTTCGTAGAACCTCAACCTTGCCATTAACTAAAACTAGGGACGGATGCACGTTAGGTGTGGGAGGGACAATTCCCCTTGCAACTTTAATGGTTTAATTGCATTATAATACATTGATAGTTTTAAAATTATTGTAATTAAGTTATTTTTCTTCCCTTTTTTTGTAATTTTAGTCCTTGACCCTCTCAAAACTTCTTGTTTAATTAATTTTTAGGATATTGTTAGTTTTAAAATTGATAAAATTAAGTATCGACTCCCAATTTTTAGTTTAATTCTATTTTAAGTCTTTTAATTTCAAAATTAAAAAAAAAATAAACTTTAACTTAATTTTAAAGTTTAATTACTTTTTAAAGCTTTACTCATTTTAAAGTTAAGCAATTTGTCCCCTCATGGGTAAATCTTGGCTCCGTCCCTGCTCAAAACCTCGTTAATAGGATTATAAGAGTGACATGGGTAACTTCACTTGTTTAATTTAAGAATTCGAGTGTTGGTGTATCAAATATTAATCTAAAATAAATTAGAACCTTCTAACCTTTTGTTTATGCCTCTTTCTCTCTTACGTATGGACTATACTAACAACTTTGTTAAATAAGAAAAGGAAACAAAGATTGTGGGGCCTAAATTAAATAGAATGGAAGATTTTGGTAAAGAATCAAATTCAAATCATACTTTGCATGAACCTTACCTTCTATCCATTTTCTTGCTGACTTCGATTACGAAAGCACACCCAACCCATTTTGTTGACTTCTCATTTCCAACTTTTTTTTAAGCAAAACTTTATATATAATTGAGTTTTACGCCATATAAGTAGATCCTAATTATATAATATATATATATGGGAATGTTTTAGAAAAACATTATAGTAAATGAAACGAGTTTTTTTATAATATTTTTATCTCAAAAAATTCCAATAACCAAAATTTATTTTAGAAAAACATTATACAAACAAAATAATTACAAATTGTATCATTGTGGAATGATGAATTACCCAAACAAGATTTTCTATTTTGAACCAAAGTCTAAAATGTATAGTAGTGTATGAACTGAACACGTGCCTTGCTTCGTACCAGTGGCTTCGCACACGCACCCCTGATCGAGTTTGGCCCTAGGGGTGGAACTAGGATAAAATTATGAGGCTCTGAAATTAGGATAAAATTATGGGAGAAGTTAAGTTGCTTATATTTGAAATTAACAAGCCTTTAAAAGATAACTATAAAAAATAGATGGTTGAAGTTTAATTTCACTAATTTCAAAATTGACATATCTTAAAAAATAATTATACCAGAAAACTTAAGAGGGTTTACTCCCAGATACTTAGCTAGATAAGTATGTATTATGTCGATCCATATCAATTAATTTGTAGAGTAGATACTCATACAAATGAATCATATGCCAGGAACCAGATTTGAACTGGTGACACAAGGATTTTCAGTCCTCTGCTCTACCAACTGAGCTATCCCGACCATTACCGACGCATTATCATCATAATACTAGATGACTTGGGTCTATGTCAATTAAAAATAAAATAAAATAAACGAAAAAGTATTAAATGAAAAGTATCGAACGGAAATTTCTTGGATCTTTAAAAGGAAGACTTTGTCAATTTCCATATGAGTAATCATATGGATTATGAATCATTCAAATAGGTATTCCTTGCTCAAGAGATTTGTACGTATATCATATATATATCACAATATATCACAAGACTTGTGATGTGATAAGAGAATAAAATTCTGCTAGAATACGCTTGTAAAATGGCAAAAAAATAGGATGAACGAGAAACAGAAGAAACTTTGAACCTCAAACAAAAAAAAGGTAGGATGAAATAAATAGATAGCAAACCCACCCCGTACATCTGATAACATTGTATACAAGGAATGTGACCTATCTGGTAGAGAGACTTCTTCGGTAGCTTAGTCAGAAAGAGACCAAACACAGAAGTAATTTCATCATAGTTACGTTGCCCGGTCATTCGCAGAACTTCGTTACCTTATTGTTCGCTATATCAGAGAAAGACATAGAATAGAGTAATTGACTCAACTCCCACAGGTGTAGCATCCAATTGAGGAGCTTTCACACTAATGAATAATGAACTGTGGAATACCGGGATGTGGAATTCACTCATTTATCTTTTTGCTCTTCCTACTTATGTTACGTCATGCAGACATCTAAATTTTTAGTTTTTGTGACGGATTCAAAAAAAATAAAGATTCTGGCTTGGGAGGATGTCTGTACGCCTAAAGGGAGGATTAGGCATTCGTCAAATGAATCAAGTGAATGAGGCCCTGCTCGACAAAACCTGCATTTACCACAAATTCTATTTTTTTCAAATTAAAACAAAGAAATGAAATGTTCCTTTGGCTATGATTATTATGAATCAGTCACCATCTTAAATCTAGCTATCAACCAATTCAAAACTAATTGGACGTAAGAAAATGAAACAAGATGGATGGGTTGTAATAAAGCATTTGGACTAATTTTAGGTGGATTGAAGAATTATACTTATTTAATTTAAGATTTTTTATATTAAAATTTGTATAATTTTTAGTAGGATGTGGACCTGTGAGAAATACAATGCAAAACATCTATATATATTCATAGGAGGTGACAAAAAAATGTCTTTTTTAATGGAGAAAACGTGTAAACATAAATTATTGGAAGACAAATATTGTCATAAATATTGCATGCAAGGATTGATGATGAAAGATTTGTATGTTTGCCAGCAGTTGAGATTAGTGTATTTTTTTACTTTAATTTTCCAAAAGAAAAAGAAATTAGGTTTGTTTAATTTGTCTTTTTTCTCTTCTTTCTAAAAGAATGTATTTCAAAAATAATAATGCAATAAATGGCATCCATAGATTTTGTTTGGACCTAATTTTCTTTATTACTTTAAAGATTCATCCATAGATTTAGGCACTTAAAAAAAAGATAATTTGAGCACTTAAAAAGAAAAAAATAGTTTAGACGTCTAGGAAAGAAAAATAAGATTGTTTGGACGCTTATTTTGATATTAACCCTTTCTGAAATTATTTTACTTAACGAATGTATGTATCTCATGCCACATTTTTATTAGGGTAAAATATACCACATGTCACTTACTTACATGTTTAGTAACAAAATTTTACCCTTTTTTAAGTAACGATTTAGGTACTCAATTAAAATGTTGTGACATGCATGTTAATCTGCGGTTAAAATTGAAATGAGAGACTTAATATAATAATAATTTTAGCCTCCAAACGTATGTGTTCTATTAATTTGGTCCTAATTCGAAATATTCAAAATATTCAACCCTTCATATGTAAAAAATTCATAAGTAATCATGTCTACTAGCATGCAACGTTAAGGTCATAACGAAATTGTTCTATTAGTTTGTTATTGGTCCAGTAGTGAAGTTAATGTATTTGTCGAGCTATCACGTTTGTCAATTATTGAGCAGAGAGACAGTAGCATGGAGTGCGACAAGTGGTTGGAAGATGTGTCAATAGGGTACAATGTCGAACTTTTTGAATATAAAGGGACAATTTATTATTATTTTAATTAGGACCAAATTGATAGGATGTATAAGTTTTGGGTGGTAAATTGTTAGTATACTAGATTATGTTTCAATTTTAACTGCAGAATGACTTGTTTGTCACAAAAATTTAATTAAGTTACAAATTGTTAATTTTAGATGTAAAGTGACATGTTTATTACTAGACTTAATTTTTTTAATAATTTTAGATATTAAAATGATAAAAAGATATTATTTGAGTATTGAAATTATTCAAGTATGAAAAGGATAAAATAAAACAAATGTCATGTTTATTTTAGAAAACGTTACAAGTGCTTTAAAAGGCACTATTAGAAGTTAGTAAATATAATAATATTTTTATTACATGTATTAAATATAATGAAATATTAACTTTTGCAATTAATACAATACTGTAATTAATATTTTTCTAATAAATCTATTCAAAGAAAATATTTTTTCTAATAAATACTTTAAAGGAACACTCTTTAAAACAAATAGTGATGCGTTCAATACATTAAAAATGGTGAATTAAAGAACCCGCGTAAAAGAAAAGCTCCAAAAAAAAAATCCCCTCTATTACATTGCGCGATAGTTACTAATTTCTTCTTTTTAATTTTTAAAGTTCATCTTTTTTATTATATTTTTTTAATATTAGTATTAATTTTTGGTTGTTTTGCTTGTTTGTATATAAATAAAATTTATTTTCTTTTGATAAATGTTTTGTTTTTAGTTTTTTTTAGTTTTACTTTGACAGATTCATATCGCATCTGCTTTTTTGGCTATTTTTTGTCTACTTTTGTGGCAGTTATTTCGTTTGCTTTGTAGCAGTTTTGGTCTATCTTTTGACAGTTTATCATTCAGGTGACAAGTATTATCGAGCGTTTTGCCAGCGAATGACAGCAATTTGTTTATGATTATGATTCTCTTTTGTGATTTTGTCGATATGTCAATAACAAGCGACATAATGTTTTACTTTTTTCATAAAGTACTCTGGTCAAAAATAATTATATGAATTTCCATGCAAATATTTTCAAATATATATAAAAATCCTAGCTTGTTTAAAGGCAAATATATCATAAGAGTAGTTTGATCAAATTTTCTTTTAGACAATCTCATATTCCCCAACCAAATAATGTTATCTCATATTCTTACCAATTAAACCAAACAATGTAATATAACATTCTTAATAATTTGTCAGGTAATATTACATTCTGAGAATCCTATTCCTACAAGTAGTCTTACATTCTGTTACCAAACGCACACTTATATTTATCAATTTTATAATTTAATCTTTTAATTTTCATTTTATTTTTGTTAAACTCGCCTAAAAGTGACAGAAAAGTATCTTTAATTTGTCCTTATGAAATGTTGACATCAGTTGTTTAATCTTTTCTATCATGTTATTAAAAATTATTAAATTTTATATATAAAAAAAGTTTATATCAATATCTAAGTAAGATCAAATTAGCTATTTTTCAGAAACAAAAATCTTGACATGCCCGAAAGGACAAGATATTTGATTTTAGCTTAGAAGTGTTGTTACTGTTTCATCACATTTGGATTAATTTGACAGAATAAACAAATATTTGAGGGCTAAAGTGACCAAACTGATACTTTAGGGATAAAAAAGTCATTCTACCTAATTTAATTTTGTTGGGTTAACCAATAAACAAATATTTGATTCAAATGCTTTTTGGTTGTGTTTGGTAAATAGCGGCTTGAGCCCAAATTAGATGTTTGAGCTAAATTAGAGGTTTGACTAGTCAAATCCGCTAATTTGGATGTTTAGTGAATAGCGGATTGTGATGAAACCTCTAATTGTGAAAAGGTTACTAATATGAGCTTTTTGAAATTAAAAGTTTTGACATAAGAGTTATAAAGACTCTCTTACCCTTAGCAATTATGAAAAATCTTCAAATAACCTAAATTTAACATTTTCTATTTTAATTATTCACCTTCACATATTTACATTGTGACATTTATAAACTAGTACATTTTGTTTTTTTTTTCTTTTTATTCTCACACGTATGTATTTGTATTTAAATTTAATAACTAATTAAATTGTATTAAAAATAATAATATAAATAATAATTAATATATAAACCATTCAAATATGCTTAGTAATTTTATATTAAAAATATATTTTTCATAATCTAATTAATATTAATATATAAATAATATTGATAACTAATAAACTATTCGAAAAAGTATCGAACATAATCATGTCCTTATATGTTATTTTGTTTGTTTAAATAATCAAACAACTGTCAGTTAATTTTACCAAATATTTTTATACAATCAGCTAATACAATCTGCTAGTCAAATAAGCTAAAGCAATCAACTATCAGCTACCAACTATTGTAATCCGCTAACAGCTATCCTCTAATCGCCAAACAGGACCATTATATGATTTCATAGATTAAAATACTTTTAAATATGAATTTTTGAATGAAAACGTGAATTTAGTTACATAACAGTCATGTTTGGCAATTAGCTGATAGCTGGCAGCTGGTAGCAGATTATATTAGTTGATAGTTGATTACATTAACCGATTTGACTAGCGAATTGTATTAGCTAATAGTTGATTGCATTAACTGATTTGACTAGTGTAACCCCCTAGACCCGGCTATGCGACACACCTAAATCTAGGAGGTCACATTAGGGTCACAAGAGTGACCCACATCCAAAAATCAAATAAAATTGTTTTTCGTTAAATACATTAAAAACTATAAAATAAACTTCTGTTTAAAATATCATTTCAAAAAAATCATGTAAACATATAACAGTAGTTCAGAAAGTATATTATAGACACTACCATAAAACAACATGACATACATGTTCACTAATTGTATCAGTACCGTACTCCGAAAGCAACGCCGAGAGAAACTCCAACACTGATATCGATCACTATACCATGATAAATTTCTTCTAACCTGCGTTGCTAAAAACAACGTGAGCTTGAGAAAGGTCAATAATATAGAGCTATCAATTGATGCGGTAGGCACAAGTAGATATATGAGAAATAAATAATACTGATATGATGATTCAAGCAACAACAGGTTCCAATTATAAATTGTTATTCGACAGAACGATACATATCGAAGGAAACAGAGTGATTCTTTATTTGATCTCCTGAGTACCATACAAGGTACCTATAGTCTGAAAAATCAGAAAAATAGCAGATTACGAAAGTTTAACTAGGGGGTCTAGTGTATTTTATTAAGCGCAGATTGGAAGCATACAAATAGTTTTGGACTTTGGTAACTAATTCAGTGGGGTAGATTTTAAGGATGAAAAGTTTTATTTTAATTACAAAACTATCCTCCGACCGTACACCGATATACAACGTCCCAGAACTGTATCCAGAAAGACTTACCCTAGACCCATTAGGCATAGAGCTTACGTCTAGAAGGACTTACCAGCGCTAAGCCTACAAATCTTCAATCATATCCTAGATAGTAAACCTCCAGATAAAATTAGTTTTATCTATTAAACAGTCTTGATCGGTAACCGTTATATCAGAAATTAGTAGCAGTATGTCAAGAATCAAGATACATATCGATGTTTAATTAGTGGAATCAGATTATCAGGACCCATGAATCGGGTATACCTGTATCAGACATCATGAACCAGAGTTCGTGTTTTTACTTTAGATAACAGGATCGCTTGGGATTAAAATAGATAAACCTTATTTTCGATCAGGGAGGTTAGTCATATGTATATGGTACACACTAGTTAGACTATTTATTACTCAAAGGTCCTTAGAAATCACATAAATGAGGCACTAGAGTAGATTCCATTCTAGATTGGTTTCAGAATCAAGAACCTTATTCAAAGGAATTCGATAAATATCGATTTCGTCCATATATTTGTGAATTACACCTCAAGATCATTTAGAATTTCCAGTATATCATGATTATACGGGAATTCAGTTATATCATGAGAGATTAGGAATTTAAGTAGATCAGGATTAATCAAGATTTTGGATTTATTAGGAAGGTTCTAGACAATTAGCTCATAAGATCATTTGATCATTTTAACCTTCAAGGGTAATTTCAAAATTTTAACCCACTAAGGGTGGCACAGTTACTTGTAGTATCCAAGACTTCTAACGACTTATCCATCCTCCAAGTCTACTATAACAGAACATTTCTCATTATCACGGTACATACCAAGTAATTGGACATGTGCATTACACATGAACTCAATCCTTAGCACCAAATATACCTTTTAAAAAAACATGTTACTCTTATAATTAACAAAGTACCTTCTCCAAATATAACGAAGATACCTTCATATAGTATTCTTCCAATATTACCTTAGTGTCGGAAACAACCAACAAGTGCGATTCGTATACAACAAATTTTTTAAGGCCATTACATTCGTTTGGCTTTATTGGTTTTTCATATTCCAAGTCTTAGAGGTGTTTTCAGCCATTTTTGTATTTAATGGGTATTACAGACACTTCAATGCCCGAAGGTGTTCCTGTTATTTTGATTCTTTCGATCCTTCCAACTATTTATTCATTTTAGATCTCAAAAGTATATCCATCATTTCGATTAATTTACAAATTTGGTATCTGAGGATGTTTCAGTAATTTCAATCAATTCGGTAATATACGTCAATTTGATTAATTCAAACAACGAATAGTTTCTAAAAAATTATCTTCAAAGATTTAGTCAGAATTCAAGAAATTCCAAGTACTTTACAATCTCGAAGGTTTAATATTTTTTACCATAACTTTCCAAATAATTTGAGGTTTTCAGATGGATTAGTTGTTTTACCAAATCTAGTGTAGATTTCTAGATCACTTTCATTGTTAGGGGTATTTTAGTTATTCTTATACCTCAAGGATATTTTCTTCATTTCTTGACTTAACATTTCAGAAGTTAGATCATTGACAGACATAACCAGATTTAAAGTACACCAGTCTTATAAATTATTCTTGGAACTCAGAAGTTCTTACAGGTCACCCATCTTCCTAACCGAGCATTTCAGTCTTATATGGTTCACTATCTTTTCTCCATAATCAATTAGACATTAACATAATTAATCATATGCTTAAACGTGATCATGCAGGCATTTACCGAGTACCGATATATTTCATAAGCATTCAGAAGGTAGTAATGTATTACCTTGAATCCTTGCTATATCGGTCAACCATGATACTCTATTCGATCACTCTTGAACCCAATTCAATGTCATCAACATCTCGGATACGAATATATGTGAATACCTTCAATTAAACAAGATTCATAATCAATCATCAGCTTGATCACAACTCTTAAACTGAAAACTAAATACATACATTCTCAGGTTCAAGGTCAGATTCAGAGGCCTTCGGGTTAAAATTTCGTGAAATAGACTTCAAAACAAACTCAAAACGTCAAATAAACATAAAATGTGATTTTTCAAAAAAGTTGACTTTTTGGTCAAACTCAACGACCAACGATCAACGCTGACATCAATAGTCAGCGCTGATATCATCGATCAACACTGACGTCAGCGGTCAACTAGTCAAAGGTTAACTGAGTTAACTCGGACGAGTTGACTTGGCCAATGGGTCGGGTCGGATACGGGTTAGACTTAGGTCAAATTGGTCAGGTCGGATGGTTTGGGTTGGGTTGGTCAGACCTGGGTCGGGTTGGATATGGGTTTAGACCAAATGGGTTTTAGACCCAAAGCCATTGGGCCTTGAGAAACAAGTCGACTGATACCCTATAATTAACATGCATGTTGGGTTATTAGACCGGGTTGGTCAAACCGATCCAAACCAGTGGCCAGATCGGGTTTAAACCGGTCAGGCAACCAGAAATTGCCTAAGACGACACTTGGTTTCGACGCGTAGCCCAAAACATTTGAAAACGTACCGAAAATTGCTACGACAACCGTAATTCACCCAACACTGGAAATACAACCAACAATGCTTATTAAACCCAAACTGAACTAAAAATTCATACCTAACAGGATTTTTGTTCCCTTAATCACCATTCAACAAAATTAATTTCTAATAGAATTTTAGGGGTGTTACGACTAGCGAATTGTATTAGCTGATTGTATAAAATTGTTTGATAAAATTAATTGATAGTTAATAGATGTTTGATTATTTAAACGAGCAAAATGACATATAAGGACATGATTATATCTCGTACTTGTTTGAATAGTTTATTAGTTATCAATATTCTGTATCTATTAATATTAATTAGATTGTGAAAAATAATTTTTTAATATAACATTACTAAGCATATTTGAGAGATCTATATATTAATTTATTATTTATATAATTATTTTTAATACAATTTAATTAATTATTAAATTTAAATGCAAATATTAATGTGTAGGAATTAAAATAAAAATAGTATTAGTTTACAAATGTCACAATGTAAATATGCGAGGGTGAATAATTAAAATAAAAAGGGTTAAATTTAGGTTATTTGAAGATTTTTTATAATTGTTAAGGGTAAAAGGGTCTTTATAATTTTTATGTCAAAACCTCTAATTTCAAAAAGTTTTTATTATCAGATTTTTTAAAATTAAAGGTTTCACTCCAATTCGCTATTTACCAAACATCCAAATTAGTGGATTTAACCAGTCAAACCTCCAATTTTAACTCAAACCTCTAATTTTGGCTCAAACCGCTATTTACCAAACATGATCGATATTTGAATGTAAGTTTTTTTTTATTAAAGAATGCTTAAAGTTTTTGATGTTAAATGATTTGATTATAATTTATAAATACTAATTGCGTATAATATTGATGCAAGCTAATAGTGTTAAGTTAGGCACACTTTTAATGGTCATATTTTGTTATTTTTATGTCATCTCCTAATTTAAATTCAATCAAAATCATTTATTTATTAAAATGTATAAAATTGATAAACAATATTGTTAATGTATGGCTTTGAATGTGTTGGTAAGGACTAGGAGTGAGCAAAACTCGACTCGAATTGAAAAAATTGATTTTTTTTTCAATTTCAAGCTATTCGAGTCGAGTTATTCGAGTAACCCGAAAAAATTTTGAATTCGAGTCGAGTTGAAATTTGCCCAACTTGAAAAATCAAAAAATCGAAAAACCAAATTTTACAGTTTTGCAATTTAGTCCCTGATTTCATTTTTTTTTTCAATTCCTCCTTCATTTTAAGTCCATTTTGACCAAATTCGAACCACATATTCCTAAACCAATGTATAATACTTATTTATCTTCAATTTATATTTTTAAAAATAAATTTCATATTTTTTTCAATTCAGCCCCTTAACTTTGTATGATTTCCTCATTTCTTTAATCCTCCTTCGTTTTAAGTCAATTTTTGACCAAATTTGAACCGCATGCTCCTAAACCACCGTAGAATACATATTTAGCTTCAATTTATATTATTTAAATTAAACTTTCAACTTTTTCAATTTAGCCCCTCACTTTGAATGATTTCCTATTTCTTCAATTCCTCATTCGTTTTAAGTATATTTTTGACCAAAATTAAACCACATGAACTAACACTATATAATATCTATATAACTTCAATTCATATTTTTTAAAAAATATATTATTTTTTTCAATTTAGTCTTTTAACTTTACATTTTATTTAATTTGATCATTCAACTGATTTTTTTTGTATTTTTTTCTTCACATCAATTCATTGACTCATTTATACTCCCATCAATACTTTATCCCTAAAAGTTCCTTATTTAAAAATAATATTATAAATATATTTTAGAAGTTTAGATTATATTTTTTATTAAATAACATTACAAATCTTACTTATACACGTGAAAAATAATATGAAGAAATATATATGCATTTCTTATATGATTAGAGAAAGTCATTTAAATTAGAATCAAGATGTACTATAACATGGTAAATAATTACAATTAAATTTGTATGGGAACTCGAAAACTCGACTTGACTCGAATTTCATAAACTCGACTCGACTCGAAAAAATTTCAAATTAAGTTCAAGTTGTAAAATATGACGCGTCAACTCGAATAACTCAAAATTTTTTGACTTGACTCGATCGAACGCTCACCCCTAGTAAGGACAATATGGTTCTAAGTTTTAGAACTTGGTTTAGATTTGCGTTTTGTTATACATAAATATTATACGTGGAGTTTCAGTCCAAGTTTAATCTAGTCTAATTTATCTAATTTACCTTAATATTTTTATCGATTTTTTAATAAAATATTAATTTTATTAAACACATAAGAAAGAGACAGTAAAATACATACCCTAACAATCAGATAATCTTGGAATCATAACCAAGAAAACTCAGAAAACAACGAAAATCTCAATGCACATGAAATCTTAAATAGAAAATACTATCTCTTCTAGTAATTTCTTCATCAACATTCATAAAATCCAGTACTATGGCTTAAACTCAAAGTGCTCATTGTAAATAGCTCAGATATCATAATTACCTCCGAAATATAACAGGAGATGAAATGCATTTTTCATCAAAAGACTCCAACAATCTTGCACAAAGTTTCAATATCAGTTCTAACTGTATCAGAGCTTCTTTAAACCGTTATCTAAGCATGACATACCGCTAACCATCACAAAACAGAACTTGCATTATGGTGTTTTTTTAGAATCACCAATATGTTATAACAACGACCGAAGTATAAAATAGTAAATAAAAAACGTGTCAAAACGACAAACGAAAAACGTGCTAAAAGAACGGACAAAAATAAAATAAGATCACAAAAACAATAAAGAAAGTAAAAGTAAAAACAACCTAACCGGCTCCAAAATCTGTATAAAACCGCTGCCTTTTATTGATATTTTATATATGAATGCGCATATATATATATATATATATATATATATTAAAAGGAGTTAATTTAGCCCCGAAACCTCTTCACCTCTTTTGAGTCTTGATTTTTTTTTTTGTCAAATGAAACAATTAATGCAAAAAGTAATGAAATCATTAAATAGACGTCAAACATTTTATCTTTTTATTTATGTTGATGTCAGTTATTTTTATCATTTTGCGTTAAAAAAATTGTAATATATATTATTAAAAATTATTAGAATTATAAAATGTGAGAAATATATTAAAAAATAGGTGTGATTTTGAACGTATGTAATAGAAGCAACCATACAAATTCTCTAGGAAAAAGGGAGCAGACATCGGGTTAAGTTAAATGTTTGTAATAAAAAAAATATATTAATTCTGAACTAGTGATAAAGCACATAAAAAAATAAAATGATGTTATATTTCATAAACTTTAAGTTACGTTAGACTCATTTTTTATTCAAAATTTAATCTACTACACAAAAAATAAGTTAATAAACATTTATTTATCTTTTAAATTGAGGGCTTTGTTTTCGATAAATTACACGTAATTCATTATATCTTTGACCCACCCCTGTATAAAAATTGCTAAAAGTTTGTTACTTTTTCATTTGGTTTAATTTAACAAAAAGTTAGAAGTTCGAGATTAAAAGAGACAAAAAAAATTGAAGGACTTAAATGACTTTTTTCAAAAAGTTTGAGGGTAGAAAATATCATTATGCCTTATTAATAAAATAGTGGGTCTAAATGTTTTGACTGGCTTTTAAGTTTCTTTATTAGGTGAAGGCTATGGATTGGCTACTTTTCCAGGTTTTACGAACAGTAGTGGACCCCACTTATCAAAAGCTTTGGTACCATTTCGAGAAATCACGTGTACATCTAATAATGAGGCTTTTTTATCATTAAGTCAAATTCGTACGTCGGCACGTGCGAATACGTAGGACCCACCTCAGTTAAACTTTCCTTATTTTTATAACTATATTTAAAAAATAAATTCAGTCAGAAGACAAACATATTCCATTAGGCATTTTTAAATCAAAAACTTATTTTAAATATTTAATTAGAAGGATAACTCTTTGTGAGTATTATTTAAAAAATAACTCTTAAATCGTCAACGTAAGATAAATTCAATTTTTATAATACGTAAGTTCAGAACTCACGTTTTAAAAAGCGCAAATTTCGTGTCGAGTAATTTGGTAAAAAAGAAAAAAAAAATTAATTTATCGTGTTTTTTAACATAAAACTCACTTTTTATAGAATACGAGTTTGAAACTCACTTTTTGTAAGAACGCGAGTTAGCCTTTACGTGAATTTGAAGGGGGTCATTTTTTTAAATAATACTGCAGGGGTCATTTTTATAATTAAGGGTAACTTTTAGGGCGCTTTCATTTTGGTCACTAAACTTTTAAAATTTTCATTGGGGTCACCGAACTTTTAAGGCGCTTTCATTTTGGTCTCTCCCGTTATCTTCCGTTAAAAAATACTAGCTGGTCCGCTAGTTTTCCTTTTCTTCAAGGTAAACTATATAAATGGTCACCAGACTTTTAAACTACTTTCATTTTGGTCACCGAAAATTTAAAACTTTCATTGGAGTCACCCAACATAAAGGCATCTGTCAAAACAACACCGAACATGATGGTCAACAAGGACGAAGGGATGTATGGGTTGCCTCTCCCAATTTTAAGTATAATAATATTTTAGGCCCTTATTAGTTTAAATACTAATCAAATAAGATTTTTGTCTCTTCCAATTTTTATATTTAAAGGTTTAATAGACTCTTCCTCCTCCTAACGTTTGATCCTAACTCCGTCTCTAATGGCAAAGTAAATTAATGTTTGAACTTAAACATGGGGTGCATCAATTCTACTTGCATATTCTAGAAAATTTGTGGAACAACTTTTGGATACAACTTTCAGAAGTAAACTTAAATGCTATACTCTTGGTCAATAATTAACCTCAATGTTTTTTTATCTCCCTTGTACTTATTAACCTTGAAGTAGCTTGAAGATGAGGTTGCATATAATGTGATCATTAGATCAAAATAATGGGTTTATATTATAGGCAATATTCAAGAACATGATATATAAAAATATTTTATGTTGGTAAATACATCAATCTACACAACTTTAAATATTGTTCATCGATAATCATACAGTAAAATCTACTTCTTACTTTTGTTTTTTTTTTGTACATTGAAAGAACTTTTTTCTTAAACTAACGAGGTTGCTTTAAAGCAAAACAAAAATTGGATGACTCCAATGAAAGTTTTAAAATTTCGATGACCAAAATAAAAATATTTTATAAGTTCAGTGACTATTTATATAGTTTACCTTGAAGAAAAGGAAAACTAACGGGCCACGTCAGTATTTTCTAATGGAAGAGACCAAAATGAAAGCGTCCTAAAAATTCAGTGACTCCAATAAAATTTTTAAAAGTTCGGTGACGAAAATGAAAGTGCTCTAAAAGTTTGGTGACCATTGATGTACTTTACCCTGTAATTAAATATTTAAAAGGGGTTTTATTTAAAAATGTCATTCCACTACCTCGCCTGTCACTTATCAGTTTCTGACAGGCGTGTTTGTCTGTCTGTTTTGTCCTAAAATGACAATAAAAGGCAAAATTCTTATATGCCGGCCAATAGGTTTATTCTTATATCATTTCAGTCCCTAATTTTAGGAATTTTGTTAACTAATGTGATGAAAGTATTTAATATTCTTATATTCTCAAGGACTCGAATTCGAGACCTTTGATTAAGGTGAAACAACTTCAACCAATTGATTTAAGTGTATAATTAAAAATACATATACGTTTAAAATAAGAAAACTAGTTGTTTTGTAATAGTTAAAAAATTGTTTATTTTATTAAGTGTAATCTTAACCGGAGGTCCTTTTTGTTTGGGCGTATTTTATTTTGGTCACTCGATTGAAAAATACTATAATGGCCACTTATGTTTGCAACATTTATCGTTTTGATCACCAGATAGTTATTCTCATTAGGCTAAAGGGTCACTTTTGCCCTTGTAGTAGTCCCAATTATTAATTTCGTCTCTATGGTATTTTCGCATCAATTTAGCCCTTGAAGTGGTCGAATCGCATCATCGTTTGCCCTTTGATTGACGGAAGCCAACGTTGACTGTTACGATGCTGATGTGGCAGAGAGGCAAAATTAATTTTTCAAGCGAGTTCGAGGGCAAAATTGATGTTCTGGTTGAGTACGAGGGGAAAATTGATTTTTAGGCAAAAAAAATATGAGTAAAACATTAAAATAAGGGTAAACTACCCAGTGACCACCGAACTAATTGGGGATACCTATTTTGACCATCGAACTATCGAAATCGTCAATCAGACCACCAAACTTATTAAATCAACCTATTTTGACCACCGCCGTTAAAAAAACCAACGAATGGGTAACGGAGGGGTGACATGGCAGATAACAAAAACTTGTAAAATCACACATTTAGTCCATGTTATTTACCTATAATTTCAATTTGGTCCCAATTTAAATTAAATTAACTAAAATTAATCATCCGGATAATGACACGTGTCATCACCCGATTGGACAAATTTTTTAATTTTTATTTTAATTTATTTAATATTTAATATATTATATATATGAAATTATTAAACTAAATGCGAGGGGAAAAATATTCAATTTAATCTAAAAATATAAAAACCATAAATTTGTTTTCATTTTAAATCTTGCTTCAACTATACTTTAAATATATTCAAAATATTTTAATTTTCTACTAAAAATTGAATTAATTTAGCGGTTTGTATATTTTTACACATTCCAAATGACCTAAGCTCGAATCCCCTCTCAATCATTTTTACTTCTTTTTCCCTAACAATTACAGTATTATAAGATATATATATATATAAAAGGGTTTAATTTGTATTAATGTAGATGGTTTGGCCCAGTGGTAATGGCCTGGGTATTTTACCCAGGAGGTCCAATGTTCAAACCACCTTAAACCACCTAAAATTAATATCTTAAATATTAAATAAATTAAATTAAAAATTAAAATAAATTTTCCAATCGGGTGATGACATGTGTCGTCATCTGATTGGATGATTAATTTTAATTAATTTAATTTAAATTAGGACCAAATTGAAATTATAGGAAAATAACAGGGACTAAATGTGTAATTTTACAAATTTTCGTTAACTGCCACATCACCCCCTCCGTTAGTTTTTTAGCGGTAGTGGTCAAAATAGATTGATTTAATAAGTTTGATGGTCTGATTGACGATTTTGATAGTTTGATGGTCAAAATAGGTATTCCCAATTAGTTTGGTGGTCATTAGGGGTAGTTTACCCTTAAAATAACATACAAAATAAAAATAATAATATTTTTTTATTAATATACGCCTAGAAATAAAATAAAATGAAATAATTAAAAATATCTAAAAATAAGTAAAAATTATAAATTAAAATATCATAAGCTAAAAATTATAAATTATTCAATAATTAAAATTTAAAATATTTATAAAGTATTAAAAAATATAAAAACTTTCATCAAACATTTTATGACGATTTTGGTTTTCTTTCTCTTCAAAAAAATATGAAAGAAAGAATATTAAAATATGGTTAATGTGATTCTCTCAACAGAAGAAAAATCTTCTACCATTTTTGGTGCCCCTACCTCTCAATACTAAAAAAATTAAACTCTACACTCTAAGTCTAATTTCTAAATCACAAACCTTAAACCTTTTACTTGATTAAATTTATACACATACTTTTATGATCCATACTCACTTTATATTGATAAAATTTTTAATTAGGGTTTAAGATTTAAGGTTTATAATTTAGAGTTTGAAATTTTTAGGGTTTGAAATTTGAAAATTAAGATTAGAGGGTAGGATTTATTTTTAAGTTTTGATTTTTGAATAATTTATAATTTAATAGCTTTGACATTTTAATTTTATAAATTTTACTTATTTTTAGATTTTTTTTAATTTTTGTTATTTTTAGCCACATATTAATAAAATATTTTTAAATATTTTATTATTTTTACATCATTTTAGAATTTTAATATTTTCTTAAATTTGTATTTTTTTTACCTAAAGAAAAGGACTTTAAAAACTTTAGAATCGAATGCGCTCGCCTAGGGAGAAAAATCAATTTTGCCCTCGTACTCAACAATAAAATTAATTTTGCCCCTAAATTAGGTCAGAAAATCAATTTTGCCCCTCTTCCACATCATCTTCACACGTGGATTACAACGTCAGCACTGTTGACCTCCACGTCAGCATTGTAGTGGTCAACGTTGGCTTCCGTCAATCAAGGGGCAAACAGTGATGCAATTCAACTACTTCATGAGTTAAATTAATGCAAAAATACCATAGGGGCAAATTCGATAAATTATAACTACTACAGGGACCAAAGTGACCCTTTAGTCATCCTATTAATACAATGACATGACACGTTAATAAAAAAAAGTTAATTTTAAATTTGACGTTCAAATTTTTTAAAACATTATATTTTTACCATCGTCACAAAGAAAACTTCTTTCTCTAAATTTTTTTAACTCTAACTCTAACTCTAACTCTTTCCTCTATAAGTAAAATGCTAATCGATTTACTCATCTAGGAATTCGTTTCCCAGACGGCTTCTTACAAATATCAGCACAGAAATGGTTGCAGTTCTTGGCAATCAAGTGATATGTATCACCATTATGATTGCAGTTCTCTTCAGATATGGATCGGATTTGTGACCCAAAATTGATAGAAACATTCCATCTAACAAATCTGATCTTTTGTAAATTTTAGAACCAAAAGGTGACAATGAAGACACATACTCTGAAGGAATGTACAAAACATGTGGTCTGGAGCTCATGTCACCCATTGTGCAATGGAAATGCAAGGAATGAGAAAGAATTTGGGGTTGTTGAGAAACGGGGAAGAAAAAAAGCTTAAAGGTTTAATTTTTATTCTGCTGAAACTGGCACATTTTGGAACTTCATTTTTCATTATTAATTGTATTTAGTTGAGCTGCTGAATTTTGCTTGCTACAACGATGAGTTTCGTTTTCCGAATGACAAGATCAGATTTAGAGAGTGGATTTGCCGCCGTTGTTTGCGAGACGCGGACTGTGGTATGTTACTATTACTTCACACTTACGTTTCCGTTGTTATGGTCATCATACATCATTCCATTTAGACTTTGATTGTTCGAATTCGTGACGAAAACCCAATCGTTCGAGTTAGTGCTACTCGTTTTTCCGATTTGAGGTTAAAAATGCTTTTGAGGGCTTCATCGGTTCGACCTGGAAGGTTGCTAGGCCAATGGTGCTTAGCGGCTTAGGTTAGGCTTTTCGAATTGCAGTTATGTTTTGTTCATTCATAATTGTTTTTAGCTCAGGCACAAGTCCATGCTGTAGCAGCGAGTGCACTTTTGGAACACATTGAGCTATGGTTGCATATCACACCATCAACCGCAGTTGCAACCACAGGGCGTCTACACGGCTTAGATTGCAGCTTGCTCTGTTTGACCAAGAATTAGATGATCTTGGTAAAGTGTTCGAAATTTGGTTTCATAACGAATTTCTCGAGTTCCTTCCCCCCTTCCGGTTTTGTGAGCATAATGAATTAACTGCAGTTTCATGCCAACTGCATCGACCGGTGGTTGTGACAACAAGGTATGTGTCCTGTTTGTGGATTCCGGGCCGGATCTGTCTGCCGGGAAACCAGTGGAATAGACGATTTCTGCATAGCTTAATTACTCTTCGAGGCCACCTGCTTGTTCTTCAACATACATGCATACATATTAACTTGTTTCTTGAAGGGCTAGAATTACTTGATGGCCAAGTGATCATATGATCACCTAACAAGTTGTGCAATGATCTACATTGATGTTACAAGCGAAGTGGACCGTCATTGCGCTTGTTCTTATCAATTATGTTGCCAACTGGTTTTCGGGTGGAAAATTTTGTTCGGAACTTGTCCGTTTACAGGTCGGAGGCGTTTGAGAGCTCGAACTTGCGATGCATTATAATATTTAATTTTAGTAAATATATTGTTTTCCTGTTGTAATTGAAATTATATTGTAACATCAATGAAAGACTTATGAATTGAATATCGGATTTGACCTAAAAACTTATTTTACTATTTATAATATGTTATAAAAGTAAAAACTAGTTTACATGAATGATTATATAATTTTATAATAAAGTTTATACAACATATATTTAATATTTCTTGGTACAAATTATAATATGGCGAGGGGACGATAATACTAAAATTTGAAACCCGTTTTCTAAAGTGTTAAAATTTGTATATACTTATATTTTTTATTTAAATAACATGCTATATTATTATATTTATATTTAATATACTACCAGTGAAAAAGTAATTCTACAAAGAGTGTTCAGATGATATCAAGTGTCCTATTATTTATTCTTAAAATTTTTAAATACACTTAACATCATTTTAACTCTGCTTGTGAAATTATTTTTCACTTATTGTGTATCGAATAATAACTTAAGACTATTCATTTGTCCTAGTTCCCTTTATGGCTTTACACAAAACATACAAACAATTAAGCTTAGACATGAGATCCCATCAAATAGTGTCATTGTGATGAATGTTTAAGAATGATCAAACATGTTTGCATCATTGCATGCCAATAGTATTATTTAAGGAGAAAAATATTTTAAAAAAGCATACCTTAATTTAAAAAATGCCATGTTCATGTTCATGTACAAAATTTAGGTAAAGTCCAAATGCAATGCACAAAAAGCAAAGAGAAATGGGAAAATGGGGGGTTGTGGTCTAAGTATATACACCCACATACAAAATCTAAGGCAAAGGCAAAGGTACCCATAAATCAATGCTCAGTGATAGTCTAATAAATGATTATATTTGAGACATTGTCCCTTGGAGATGTGAAACAAAGGGGACCATTACCTTCAATTATTGTCCATCCCAATGCCCAAAAACTTTCCTATAATGAACTAAAATCCCATGCGGGGAAAAAAGCCCACACTACCACCATCCCTAATAGTTCCTTAGCTAAGTGCCAAAAACTCTACTATATCAACAAGTGTGGCCAATGACGGGGACCCACTAGATTAGTGTCATAAGTCCCAAAATTTTATTATCTTTTCTGGTATTGAATGGTAAAATTAAAACCTTAGGAACTTTAATTTTAACTCTCAAAATTTTACAATTTTATATTATTTTAAAAAGACTTATAGATACTCGAAGTCTTTGAACTTTTGAAAAGAAAATCAATTATGTCCTTGATTTTTTATACCTTATTAAACTTCGAACGAATAAGTTGAATCAATTAAGCCGTTTGACCAATTTTGACTATTAATTTTTGTCGACTTTTTCTTGAGATATTACAGTCACGTCATACACTACAGTTCTGCCATGTGACATTTATAGTTTTTTTTAGAAAATTATTGTTTTTAGAATTTTTAAGTTTTTTAAATAAAATAAAAAATATATAAAAGACCAAGTGACAACATTGTAACACTACACGATGCACCTAATGATCCAAAAAACTATTAGATTTAACAGTCAATGTTGATCAAATGGATGAATTGATGACATTTTGGAGTATAAGAGCTTAATTGGGTGCAAAAATATTCAAATGCTTAATTGATGCAAAAGTTCAAGGGTTTATGACTCTTAAGCCTTTAAAAAAATAATCATCGTTCTCCAATTGATGGACCAACTAATCTGAATTCGGTATAATAAAGATCTAATATAGGATGACTCTCCTAACTTAGTTTACTCTATCCACAATGTCAAAGTTTCAACTTGAATGTTATTTAAAAAGTCTTAGGCTTTATTTGGTATAAAGAATGGAAAAAAGGAAATATAGAAAAGAGAAGTTGAATTTTAACCATTTGATTAATTAATATTTGAACTCACATGTCATACAAAGTTCTTAACGTCATATACCGTTAGACAAATTGCTAGTCAATAATATCTTGATTTCTTTTTTTAACTACTTGTATTTAATTTATTTACTGACTAATTTAAATCAGGTATTGCGGATGCCCGTACAACCCACCAACTAAATTTGGTTCAATCACAATACTAAATTTCAAATATCTGATATTATTTGAGGGATCGAGTGAGGCCAGCTGGTTGTTAATAATATCTTGATTTCTTTAATTATATGTAAACTTACAAATTTACTAAAACTCTTGGGAGGAGAGGGTCCCATTTTCCCTTGCCTCCCATGTGACAGATGGTACGATTGAGAAGGTGACCACCCATTGTGGAGGTGCCATGTGGAATGTTACCCATTTCAGGGGTTTTAACATCCATTATCTATATTGTTAGAAAGGCTTTACGTGTCATTGGTGTGACCGTTGACCAAACAGGGACCTAAAGGTTCGACCTTTTTTGTAGAGCTTGTCCTATATAAGGTAATCCTCGGGGTTAGAGGCTTAGAGCTTAGCCCCAAAAAGTATTCATTATTTTGGCTTTTAGGGGATAGTTTTTAACACCTTGTTCGGTAGAGTAATTAGTACTTTGGTGGGTTTAGAGTTTAGAACGAAGGCTTAAAAACATTTGTAGACCCTTAGGTCATGTTTTGACCAAAGTATTTTTTTGAAATTTGCCGTAAACCATGACAAGTTCTAAAAATTTTCAAAAAAATCTGTGTTTTAATTTAATTAATTGCATTAACATATGATTAGTAAATTTTAATTGGAACTCGTCGTGTATGCTAGGCGAATTTAATTTTTTTTCATTTTCGTCCTTTGTAAAAAAATTATTTTAAAATTTTTAATTGAAACTCGCCCTGCATACACAGCAAGTTCCAATTAGGATTTGCTAATTATCCGTTAATACGATTAATTAAGTTAAAACACGAAAAATTGAAATTTTTGGAACTTGCCATAGTTTACGGCGAGTTTCAAAAAAATTGAAAAAATAATTTTTTATTCGAACTCGACATACTTCTACGACGTGTTTACTATAAGGGTACTAGTCCGAGAAATATAGGATTTTGGATCCTACTTTGATCAAAATAGGATCCAATGGTCCTACAAATGTCCTTACCCCTAGAACCAAATCTATTGACACTTAATCAATAGATAGATATGGGTGCCATAAATGGTCACTTTTACCCTTATATACTTTTTTTCAAAATTATTCACCAAATTAACATCCTCTCTAATTATTTATTACAATAACATCCATTTTTGATAGATATAATAAAGACATAGTTGGTAGTATGCGCTTTTGCTTATGTAGCACGAATATGTGAAGGTGCAACTAATGAATTGTGTCTTAGCTAGGTTTCTGTAATATCCATGCAATTTGAGAGCAAAATGAAGAAAATGAGAAGTAATAAGAAAAAATGAAAAAAAAAAACTAAACGAATTGTGTTCAGAAAGATGTAACACACGTGATACATGTCAAAGATACATGTTAACCGACCCAATTTAGGAGACAACGCGCATGTATATGTCTTATCTTCCATCACTAAGTGATTGTATGTTAAAGAATTATATGTAAGTACTTGAAAAAAACCAATATCTATCCATTGTGACCTTTGGTAATGGAAATTTCACATCGGTTAAGTATTGATTTTTTTCAAGTACTTAAATACAAGGACGAACATATAATTTTATATAAGGGGTGCGAACTATTAGGATGTCATCAACACTCATCGGCCCATCCCTACTTAAATATAACTTCTTAACATGCAATCATTGGATGATTGAAGACAATGCTCATACACGTGTGTCGTTGTAGTTCAGCCCGACTCGTGCTCGTCTTATCCCTGAATCATATGGATAGAGATTCAATTCAAGCCCATAAAAATAGAGTATAATCTCTTTATGAGAGCACACGCAACAAAAGAAATTAACCACTATGGTCGACGGTTATTCAAAGTATAATGACAAAAATGAGGCAACCAAATTTCAATCGAATTTACTTAATCATTCTAGATAAGATTTGTGTGGTGACCAATGCCCCCCCCCACTTTCTTTAATTGACCTATTAGGGTTCTTTGGCAACTCTCTACACTAAACTTTAGGAATTGCTATTGTTTTCCCTTTTCTCCAATTTTTATATTTCAAATAAATATGTTAACATCGTATTAATTGATTATTAAATTGTTTTAAAATTTTTAAATAGTAATCAGCTAAAATATTATCAGTTAGTTGAAATTAATTTGATTTTAATTGAATTTTGCAAACCTTAATACCTAAAGGGTGCATGCCATAAAGATAATGTGGAGAAAAGGAAAGAAAAATAAAGTAGCAAAGCTTCTTCTTTGACCTAAATCTATAGGACCCCAAATGAAAATGAGAGGAGATTGAAAGGTTTATCAAAATGAAACAAGAAAAACAAAGGAAAATAAAGACAACCTAGTGTACCAAGTTGTCTTAGCCCACAATCAGACATTAATGACAAGTCATAAGTTCTTACCAAATAACCTCAAATTTTTCTATCAAGTAACTTTGGACGGTAGATAAGTTTGTGATTCATGTGAATTATTTTACCCCATTCTTAAAAAAACTACTTTAGTTTTAATTTTCGATTTTGTTATTAATTCAAATGATCAACACAAATAATAGTAGGCTTAAGGGTGTAATAAGCACTTGAACTTTTAAAGAAAAAAAAATCAATCAAGTCCTTAAGATTTTTTTGCACTCAATTAAGCCATTGAACTAAGAAACTAAATCAATTAAGCCGTTGAACTAAGAAACTGAATCAATTAAGCCGTTGAACTAAGAAACTGAATCAATTAAGCCGTTGAACCAATTTTGATCATTAAATATTGATAGTTTTTTTCTTTAAATATTATCGGTACATGATACACTACAGTTTTATCTTGTTGCATTTACATATTTTTTTCTTCAAAAAACATTCTTTTTATAAATTTTATATGTTTTTAGAATTTTAGAACTTTATATAATTTTTTAAATAAAATAAAAATATATTAAAAATGACAAGTTGTAACACTATGACACGACACACTATACCAACAAATTCATAAAAGGGCTTAATTGATTTAAATTATTGGTTCAAGGGCTTAATTAGTTTAGTTTCTTGGTTCAAGGGCTAAAAATTTTAATGTCATTACGCACTAAAACGCTATTAAAATTATAATTAAAGTCGGTTATAATTTAAAATTTCTTTTTTTGAATAGTCTAAAGGCGATTACAATGTGGTATCTGTTTATGATATTCTTAACTTTTGACAATGCACGTACACCTTGTAAAATGATATTAAAATTATAATTAAAGTCGGTTATAATTTTAAAATTTTAAATTCGAATGTAATCATATTATATACGTGGATACTTAATTTACATTTTATTTGTTTAGCTCTCGTCATATTTAGTTTCTTCTACATACATTTTAGTTATCAAACTGTCTATCCGTTTGTTATAATGATTGATTATGGTTTTAGGTGTACAAATATATTAATTTTAATTGTAACTAAAAAATGTAATGGATTTATTTAAAAATGTAACAAAATGCATTAATTGTCTAAAGAAATAAAACAATCATTAGAAAATTAATCGATACCTCTGGACATCAATGTTATATGCAATTTTTTTTGACATCTCAGTTTTTTTGACTTTATCCTTATTAATTCGAGTCGATTTGTGTCGCACACCTGACATTGATGGGTGAGTCTCTCAGTGAGGAATTTTGTATACACAAGTCCTCGAAGTCGAGACTTACTTAAACGATACCAAACTACTTACCACTTGAACCAACTCCGTTAATAATGTTATATGCAAATTTTGATTTGATATAATTACACACATAAAATTTTAATTTAATTATAACTATTTAGAAATCAAATAAATACAGTTTTACCTCTTGACTAAATATCCTTATTGTTTGGTAACAAGTACACATAAAATAGTGGTATATTAATAACAATGTAATGTTTTGTGAAAATTAATTCAAAATTATTTTTTGTAGTTATATAATTGTATAATTCCTAATATCGAGTAGTTATATGAATTTCAATTATATACAAAGTCAAATTAGATTCTTTAAATAAAATAAAATTTATGTATTATTTTTTATATTTATAAGACTCAAACTCAAAACCTTACTTAAAGTCTCGATTGTATAAACTCTTTATCACTCGACCAAAATTTACCTTTTGTTCGAGTTTAAATTAATATAATTTTGGATTTATCTCAAAAAAGAATTACCATGGATTACCTGTGAAAGTGAATTACCAGCATGCCTTATTTAGGATAAGAGGTCAAAGTGGTCCTTGACTGGTCAAAGGACTCGAATTTGCAAGATAATATGGTCATTTGGATATTTTTCACATAAGACAGAAAATAGTGTCATTTTCCTCATAAACCATCAGCTTTTGTTGTATGCAGCGAAGAACAATACAAATCTAAAGAAAAGTTATTTTAAAGAGTTATTGTAAAAAATATATAACTATTGCATCATTTTTGGAAAACATATTAGTGAAATTAACATATCAAATTTATTTTTTATAGAAAATAATATTAACCAAAAAATCATAATTAATTCTAAATAAATATAAACGTTTTGTTTACGGAATAAGTATTTAAAGTATATCAACCTTTTTATTTAGGTACTTAAAGTATTTTTTGGTCAAAATAAGTACTTAAAGTATACTTTTTGGTCAAAATAGGTACCTAAAGTATTTTTTAGTCAAAATACGTACATAAAGTATATATATATAGATTTCATCTAGGTTTCTAAAAATTGCAATGTGGCATTGATTAAAAAATACATTAGGTACTTATTTTGACAAAAAAAATCTTTAGGTACCGAGTTTGAAAAAATACTTTATGTACCTACTTGATGAAGGAAAAAAAATTTAGGTACCTATTTTGACCAAAAAGTATATTTTATGTACTTAATTTGACTAAAAAGTATATTTTAGGTATTTATTTCGACAAAAAATACTTTAAGTACTTAATTTGAACAAAAAAATATATTTTAAGTACTTATTTTGACCAAAAAATACTTTACGTAGCTGAAAAAGTTCGTATATTTTAAGTACTTATTTGTGATATAAGCCTTTATAGAAATATAGGATTATCGGTAATCTCACCTTTCACTGTAATATTATAATATTTATAGAATTTAAGATTTAGAAGTTATGGATTTATATTTATGGGTTTAGAATTTAGGGTTTAAGATTATGGTTTACAGTTTAGGGTAATATGGTTAGGGATTTGGCTTTAATTGCTAAACCCTAAATTCTAGCCACAACCTACCAATTTTAAACTACATATACATATATATATATATATATATATATATATATATATATATATTCCTAACCTCTCAATCCTAAATTCTAACCTTAGACCCTAAAATTAAGATACTTATAGAAACTTTTTGTTTCTATCGTACGTGAATGAAATATTATATACAAAATAAATGAATCAAACACAATAATATAGACTGTATTAAGTAATCTGATATTCATTTAATCTTATTATTAGAGATAAATTAATATTCTTTAAACTAATTAAACAACTTTGTTAATGGAATGGAAAAAGAAGAAAAAAACCCATTATTCTCTTAGCATGAGGTTGATCATGGAATTATTTAAAATTCCATTTTTTTACCAGAACAAAAATTGCATTTATCGAATCTGAATTTTTTTTATTACTACTATAATTATACTATAAACTAATGTTCAAAAATATAGAAAAAATATTTCACGGTATTTTGCAAAAAAATATATATTGTAATTATTTGTAGAATTAGTACCTAAATATTATTTATAAAATAATAATTATTTGTGCTATCTACGACATAGGGCACGTTTAATCAGATGTGTTTTTAAAAGATGCTTTGGTAAAACTCAACGTTATTTTCTAGTGTCATTTTTAAATGTTTAAATTTATGGGAATAACAACAAATTGTATGTTTTTATGAAATTAAAAACAATTTTAAGCGACAAAGATACATGTTAACACGAATTTTTTAAAGATTGTATCACAGCCGTCAAAAATATTTCAATCACCCAAGATTTTACTAAAAAATATCGTTTTTGTATCACCAATAAAAATAATTTCAGAAAATATTAAGAGTATTCTTAATAAATTATTAGTTTTAATAAAAAATAACATTTATCTTAAAAAATTCAAATTTAATCGCTTTAAATTATTCAGAAAAAATATTACTCAAGTAAAAATGACATTTTTCACTGCCCTTTTAAGACATTAAAGCATTCAAGGGGACTTGAAAATCTCTGTTTCCCATGACACAAATGTGACCAACATTAAATAAACAAATGAATTTAAAAAAGAATCTGTGTCAGAAACATGCAACACTTCACTCTCTCTTAAATTTCTTAGATCTCAAGGACTCAGACAAACCCAGAAAAAAAAACCAAACCAGAAAAAGAACAATAAATAAGAACTAAAAACATAAACTTTTTATTACAAACTTCAATTCCTCAGTTAAATCATTTGATGAAATTAACAATCACATCAACAAGAACCCATCTTTCATTACCTCTCAAAATTTAAACAAAATTCCCAAATATCAAAACACTAACCCTAAAGAAAGAACAAATCTTTATATACATGTATATGTATATATATATAATATTTATAGCTTCTTCTTCTTTCTTGGTTGCCATCAATAAACCCAAAATCTTAAACTTTTTGAGCTTCAAAATTAGGGTTTTACATAGCTTCTTCTACATCTTCTTCTTGTTTGGACGCCATTAATAAAAACCCAAAACCCCAAGCCTTTTTCTTCAAGATTGAGCTTCAAAATTAGGGTTTTTTCTTCAATGCTCAAGAATCAGCATAGTCACGCCAGCAAATGAGCATGATGACACAGCGCCTCATGATATAGAAACGAGCCCTTTGCTCTTTCACTAACTTCGCGCACTTCCTCGTGAAAGCGCATCGCTTCGGTGCCGTCGTCGTCTTTATCGTCGAAGTACTCTTCGACGACGAAGATGACAAGCTTTCTTTCTTCGAGAGCTTCCATTTTTCGTCGAAGAAGAAGCTCGGCGGCGGTGCTGAAGTTGAAGAAGCTGAGTCCATGGCGAAAACCCAGAAACAATAACAGAAAGTTGGAGCTTTTCCAGCTGAGGAAAAGATCAAAGAGGTAATCTTTTTTTCTCGGAATTTCCAGTAATTTGGAAGCTGAAGGAGAAAGAGAAAGGATTTGCAGTAATTTGCAGTGGTTAGAGCTGGAAGAGAAGGGATTTGGGTTACTATTTATAATAAAGTTTTAAGAGAAAATAAATTAAAAATAAAAACGGTAAGCAGATGGGTGTGGCAGTAGGTATCACCTGGCCTTCTTTTACCTTGAGAGACCCACCAAACGTATAAAAATTTTAAAATCATACTAATAGTAATTTTTTTTTTTCAAATAAATTGTTACCGAGCGTAATCGTATTAATAATCAAAATATATTCGAAGCCAGACAATAATAGAATTTAGATGCAGTTCCTAAAAGGTCAATAATCATTGACAATTTAATGAAAGAGTTTGAGGTTAATTTATTTTTTAAAAGAAATTATAAATTTAAACTAAATATTTAAAAATAAAATTGAAGGGTTCAATTTACAATTTTTAAAAAATCAAGGTTGAATTAAAATTTTTAATAATTTTGAGATGTTAATAAAAATTTTAAAAAATTATAAAAGAAGATTTAATTTATGAATTTCTAAAAAAACAATTTTGATTTTTTTTGAAGAGATCAAGCCCTATATTTTTCAAAATTTTGGAGGTCCGTAGTCTCCTAGTCTCGACTATCTTTCCTCACTGTGAACAATCCATCATATACAACTAAACTTGAATTAACTTGACTTAAACTTTAAAAAATAACTCAAATGTTAAATTCGAACTATTTGAAACGATTCATACTCTTAATGACATAACTATAAAAATCTTAAATTTTAAATTTAAATTTGAAATAACTCAAATGTTAATTTTTTTGAAAGTCTATTGTAAGCATAATAAATATTTTCCCTTTTGGTCATTGAGAAAAAGATAAATGAACGATTATACCATAGATGTTGGTTTGTTTGTTTGATAGTGAATTTACAGTTAAAAACAAAAGTAATGAATTTTTTAACACAATAAATTAAGATTTTTACTTGAGTGAAAAAGTTGAATATTATCATAAAGAGGTGAGTCAGAGTTCCCCAATGAAAATGTCAGTGGAAAAGGGAAGTGAAAAATTTTAAAGCAGTAAAATCTACAACCGTAACCGTAACCTTAACCGTAACTGTAAATTTCTATTTCTCTGTTAATAAAAGCTGCTAAACGATTTTTTTTTAAAAAAATGAATTTGAACAACTCGTTTGTTTAAAGTGAATTAAAGTGAATCTGAACAACCCTTTTCGTATTTTTTTATATTTTAATATTAAAAATTTAAATTTTAAGCATTAATTTTATATTTTAAATCTTAAACCCTAAGAAGTATAGCATACTCTAAATTTTCTAAACTCTAATTCTAAACCTTAAATATTAACACTAAACCTCAAACCTTTTTTTTAGAGTGAGAGTATAGAAAGAGGCATCGAAAAAGAGCGTATGCTTTCTATTTATCGTATACTACTCGAGATTTTATGTTAACGAATTTTTTTCGTTAAATTAGAGAAGAATAATAGAGAATTAAATTTTAGGAAACAAAATTAAATTTTGAGATTTGAGAAAGAGAATTAAATTTTACCGTTAGATTATTGATCAAAAAATTATTGTTAGATTAATTTATTCATTTTATAAATTAAAAAATAAGATATATAAATAAAAATATTTAATTTTTAGAGGCCTTAAGCTGACTGAGGGCCTAAACGAGTGCTTATGGTGCTTTCCCTTCTAGGACCCCACTGGACTCGACTTATTAATCTGATTATTCCTACTTCATATATGTCAAGGCGTTTGATACCATGTACACGAAAAATGGCTATGATCTTCCTCAACTTAATTTTGGATATAATTGAGATTAGGGTGAGTATTTAATTGAGTTTAAGGTTAAATATCCAACTAACCTGGGATATTTATAAATCTTTTAATATATTTAGTGGTAATTGTTATAATACTAATTTTTTTATATTTTTTAATTATAGCCTTAATTTTATCAAATAAAAAAAGAAAATAAAAATAATTACTATAAATATCCATCTTATATATATTTTTTTTCAATAATCCTTGATTTTATTTTTTTCCAATAATCCTTAATTTTATCGGATTGATGACGGAATTTAATCTTAAATTTTGGGTAGGGTGAAAACACCACGTGTTGAGTCGGTTCTGATAGAAATTTATATTTTTTATTTAGTTCAGGTAAACTAAAACTCTGACCGACCGTGTCCACCCCTAACTATTATTATTATTATTATTATTATTATTATTATTATTATTATACCTTCTTTTATAATTTATTAATATTAAATATTTTGTATGGATTTTGGATTTGTTTATTTCTACCTCGGAAATCTCATATTTACGTGATGAAGCAAAAGAAAATCGAAATCCACCAATGAATTTATATTTGTAAAACGATCTTCCATCACCACTGTGTCAGGCCCAGGCAGGTGGAAAATGAAAGAAGTCATTGACATATCCAAATCCACCAATGGAACCTCAGTTTCTGTCTGATAATTTCATTTCCAACTACTTAATCATCAACCACCAATGTGTTGGAAATTGATATCATCAAATTTTCATTTCCTTAAAAAATTATTATAACATACTTGAAAAAAAAAAGATAATAGAGACCGGTTATGATTTCAAAATGTTCATAAATTATTGCGGTTATAGGAAAATTCATGTTCAAATCATTTTAGATTCTAAGTAATTAGAATCTAGATTTATGGTCGACTCAATGTATACCGATTGGACCGAACACTTGTTGATTAATCCTTTTAGTTTAATTAGATAGAATGTGGTCTCATCTACTTTTATATTGTTATTAGGTTCGAATTCATAACACTCATAGTTGCTTTCACAAAATTAATGATATGAAATTTTTTATTTTAGGCTTAAGGGTGTAAGAAGCTCTTAAACTTAAAAAAAATCAATTAAGCTCATAAACTTTTTTTCACCAAATTAAGCCCTTAAACCAATAAACTTAATCAATTAAGCCATTGAACTAAGAAATCTAACCAGTTAAGCCCTTTGACCAATTTTGACCATTAAATCTTGATAGTTTTTTCCTTCAAGTATTACCGGCACATGATACACTATAATTTTATCATGTTGCATTTACAAAAAAAAACTTAAAAAGTATTTTTTATAAACTTTTTAAGTTCATTTTGAATTTTAAGAATTTTTAAAATAAAATAAAAAAGTCTGGAAACTGTCAAGTGGAAACACTGCGACACAGAGCATTGCAATAATGGATGGAACAAAAATGTTCAGATTTAATGGTCAAAATTAGTCAAGGGGCTTAATTGATTCAATTTATTGGTTTAAAGGCTTAATTAATTAAATTATGTGGTTCAAGGGCTTAATTAGGTACAAAAAAAATTAAAAACTTAATTAATTTTTTTTCCAAAAGTTCAAGAGCTACTTACGTCCTTAAACCTTTATTTTACTATCAATCGGTAATACATCAAACTCCAAAAAAAAATATATTCATTTTCAACCAATACTAAATTATACGTCAGTTGAATACTAAAACTTATCCCTCCATTTTTTTAAAAAAGGCGAGAGAAAAAGTTCATGTCATTATTTAATGGTAGCTACTATTAGTATTAAAAATTTGTACATGCTGAGTAAGCATATTTGGCCCGTTGTCCAATCTGCTTATCTTTTTTCTCTTATTTCCCTTAAGTCATGAGTTATAGGCTCACCAAAAACACTCTTTCTTTCTCTTAGAGTCTTCTCTTTCTCTTCCCTCTGAGTAGAATTAAGCTTGGTCACATTTGTACATGCTAAAAACATTATTAAAGTAAATGAGCCAAGTTCTGATAAATTAAAATAGAAAGATGAAATCTCGAGCCTCAACATATTGAAGGGACTAAAACCACAATTAGTCTGAAACATATATATTAGACACATGGATGGTCATTTTATTAAACATAACAACCACATTGAGTCTACAACGTGGAGTGATAAGGATGATAATTGGAGTGATAAGAAAGTAAATCAAGCTCTTGGAATGATAAGAAAGCAAATCAAGTTGTGGTTATCCTTCCCAAAGATAGAAGACTCGTGAAGAGTAATTTAAGGGGTCTTGTTAAAATTCAATCACTGCATAATGGGAAATCTCGTGAGCAAACTACTCTATTAAAATAGCTATGTGACAGCATTGAATTACCAGTACAAGTTTCCTTCTTTATTTAGAATTTTGCCTTTTTTGTATTTGTTTTTCATTGGTTGTCAATGTGTATATATTGAGATAAATAAAACTCTCTTGTCACGTTAAGAAAAGAGTAGCGTTTCAACAAATATCGTTCAATTTATATTTTCTTTATGGTATCCGAGCCTAGTTGTGAGACAAAAGAGTACCTTCTTAGGGCGAAATATTATCTCATGGTGCGCCAAAAGGTAACCAACCATTTCTCGATCCATTATTGAGGCCGAGTATCGTGCTATGGCCAACACTGCTGCAGAATTAACTTGGCTTACCTTTCTCTTACGCGATCTTCATGTTCGTCAATCGCAACCACCTACTCTGTTTTGTGACGACTTAAGTGCGTTATATAAGACTATTAATCCTGTTTTTCATGCTCGTAGTAAGCACATTGAATTGGACTATCATTTTGTTCGTGAAAGGGTCTCAATAGGACTCCTTATTACTCGTCAATCCAGATTGACCCGATGCAAAACTATCCCAGCATATTGATTTCCATTAGAATACCCAAATTTTTTCAGTGTTGGTTGAATGCATTTGGACACATACACAATCCTTGAGAAAAACAGCATGTTTTTTTAATTTTTTAATTTCAGTTTCCATTGTAATTGTTGATTGTTAAATTGTTTGCAAGAGACAGGCAATGGAATCCTGTTTGCTCAGTGGAAAATGAATGCATGGAGTGTCTCTGGTTTGCTTCATTTTCACCCATGTCAAAAGGATTATATTATTCCGATAATTCTCTTTCTTGTAGTTTTAAAAATTAACTGATACTTTATATTTATAAAGTCAAATACTTAGTCACTAAAAAACTTTATTCTGTAAGAATTATTAAATAAACTTAATGATCAACTAATCTCCCACCTTTACCTTTAGAATTACACCGAAATCTAATCTAATTACCAATTAGAATTTGAAACAATAAAAATAACGAGTTTTATTCACATTCTTATATTCTCAACTTCAAGCTTTACTTAGACTCGATTGATGGATCGATCTTTAGAGTTTGAGCTTATATTTGATCAAATCGAAATTAAAATAATTTTCGAACCAAACCCAAGTAATTTACGAGATATTGGTGTCAAAATTGGTAGAAATTTTGTGGGGGAATCTTTGTTATGCTTGTGAATGTGATTAGTTGATGAGACCAGTCAAAGTTATAACAAATTAGTATAAACAACACATGGTTATTTAAACAAATCTATTACATTATGTATGTATTTCTCACATGCAGGCAATCAAGAAATTAAATTAAGAAAATGAAGAGACGAGGCATCTATCGTCATGGGTAGTTATAATTTATTCCTTATTCTCTTCCCATATTTTGATTTTTGTACATTTTTTATACCAACCTCTATTTGGATAATGAATTATTTATGTCCAAACTAATAAATTGTGCACTTTTTTAAAAAAGTGTTTTTTTTTTCATTTGGGATCATTAATTTGTTAATGATTCAGACTTAAAATTTTTGTTATAAAATTTAGAGTGGTCGAAAATTATGAGTTTTATGTTAAAGTATCTTAAGTTATTAAATTTTGACAGGGGTCAAAAATGCAAATTTTCCATTTAACTAAGGTGCTAGAAAGTCTTGGATAGAATCATTAAATTTTGGGCTAAATTTAAAATTTTACCATTAACTTATAGATATATGTGTTCAGTATATATTTATATAGATGTGATATATAATATTATTAATCCATTTATTTGTACTATTTTTATTGACTTGCCATATGTTCTCCTTGACTCGACTGGAAATATTATTTAATAAATAAATTTTTTTATTTAATTTTTTCTTAATAATTCAAGCGTTTAAATGAATTGAGTCGGGTTTTTGGATAAATATTTTTTTATTAATCGAAATAATACGGACCATGGATAGGTCTAATGATCCATTAGAAGGGTAATAGGTAGTTTGGCCCAAAAAGCCCATATTTTTATAACAAGTTGGGCTGACCAAGATTTGTTTAAGAAAACTGATTAATATATATATAAAATAGATCTTAATATTTTTAGGGTAAACTACATTAAATGATCACCGAACTTTTAGGGAAGATTCATTTTGGTCATTGTACTTTTAAAATATTTGATATGGTCACTCAACTTTTCGTTTGAATTCGATATAGTCACCAAACTTTTAGTTCGCATTCAATATGGTCCCTCCAGTTACCTTCCGTTAGCAGTTGACGTTACTTTTAGTTTTTCTTTAATAAAAAATGGGTAAACTATACCAATCATCACTCAACTTTCTTCTCACTCCTATTTTAGTCACTAGAGTTTAATTTTTTTTAATTTAATAACTTAACTTGTGAATTGTTCATATTTGGCCACTCTCAAATGACATGTTTATACAAATAGAAAATTTTGATTAATCCTTAATTTTTTTGGTTAATTGGTAAATTCATATTATTCAATTCTTGATCTTATATTGTACCAATTAAATCAGATAATTGGTTAACCAGTTAACCAAAATATTTGATTCTAGAAGTAATTTTTTTACTTTGTTTATTAAAATATCAATATGATAGTATGGTAAATTTAATAATTGCTTGGTTTTGATAAAAGTATAAAAAAAACTAGAAAGTCAAAAATCGAAAGTTCACAACTATTAGCCAAAACTTTTTTTAAAAAAACAGAATGGTATCAAAAACACAGGACTATAAGATATTATAATGCATAAAATTTAGAAATATTGTATATAATAGATCAAATCGGTTAATCAATTTTGCTTAAAACAGTGAACCGTAATCGAATCAAAATAATTTATTTTAAAAATTTGTACCGAAATCGGGTTCGATTAATCCTTAAAAATTATTTTGGTTAATTGCTAAATTCAGATTATTCAATTCTCGATCTTATATTGTACCAATTAAATCGGATAATTGATTGACCGATTAATTGGAATATTTGATTCGAGTAATATTTTTTTACTTTGCTTATTAAAATATCAAATATGGTAATATGGTAAATTTAATAAGTAAAAAAAATATTATCCAATTTTTTTTAAAGATATCGAACTTTTCTGTTTGTATAACCAAGACATTTAAGAGTGGCCAAAATATGAACAATTCGAAAGTTAATTTATTAAATTGAAAATTGTTAAACTCTAGTGATCAAAATAGAAGTGAGAAGAAAGTTGGGTGATGATTGATGTAGTTTACCCATTTTTTATTAAGGAAAAACAAAAACAAACGTGAACTTTAACGGAAGCTAACGGGAAGAACCGTATCGAATTCAAACTAAAAAGTTGGGTGACCTTATAAAATATTTTAAAAATACGGTGACAAAAATGAATCTGCCCTAAAAGTTCAATGAGCATTTATGTAGTTTACCCATAATTTTAATAGTCAAATTAGTATCTGAACTTGGAAATTTTTGTCAAACGAGCCTCTGAACTTTTTTTGTAACAGCGTATAAATTTAAGGACCAATTTGATCAAACTTGTCATGTTCAAGGATTGATTTGTTTTATATACATCAAATCAAAAAAACTTATACAAATTAGAAAATCAGAAGGGCCTGTAAGAATCTCTAACAATATACGTATCCGAAGTTGATCGACGCAGCAAAAAATTGGCAGATGACTCGGGATTGCTGAGGAACAAGACAAAGTTGAAAGCTTTTAATGCAATAAAATTTCGTCAGTGAACCATGATTTTCTGCACCATCTGCAAGAAAGAAAAGCATATGAACATATAGAGAACTGAAAACTACCATCTACATACATACATACATACATACATACATACATAACCTGCAGAGGAGATCAGTGCACCTTCACTGTAAAGTTTTGGAAAAAATTTGGGAAAAGGAAATCTAGCCATTGATAGCCACTGCAGCATCATCAAGATTCTCAGACATGTTCCCAAAGGGCTTACTTGATTGATATCATCAACCGTTAAATCAATCAAAAACCCTAAAAAATGCTTTTGTGAATCTTGATGATGCTCCAACAGCAAACAATGGCTGCTGTATGACCATATCTTCATCCCCATCCCATGCAAAAGAAAAGAAAAGGAAAGAAAGAAACCTAACCCTAAAACTTCATAAGCAAAGAGCCAAGATGAAGAAGATACTAACTGATGGACATTGAGGAGAAGAGTTAAAGGGTATTTATAGGGAGAAGAAAGAGATAAATGAATAGGGCTTGCGTTTGGTTGGTGGCTTTACTTGAGAGGGAGAAACTTGAGAGCAAAAGAGCGGATTCAGAAATTTAAAAATAGAGTTCAAAAATATATATATATATATATATATATATTCAATGGGATGTAGGTTTCCCCTTTACCCCTAAATTAATTTTTTTAAAGAAAATTTAACACTAAAATTTCCCCCAAATAATGGGGTGCAAATGCTCCCCTAATGGGTCATGTGACTTCGTTACTGGGGTGAACATTTAATCAAGTAGAGTAAAATATTTTTTTATGTTATTATAAAATACGCAATTGTGGGCGTATATGTATAATGTATGATGCTATTATAAAATATGATACAAAATAAGTACCAATTATGTTAGGCATGTCATTCCAAAAAAATAAGTTAATTTGTTTTTCTCTTTTTTCCTGTCAGAGAGTTTTACGTCAAGAGAAAACATATCTTCTTGGAAGATCAATACCAAAGATTAAGGCTTTCAACATCAAATTTCAAGGTTTTCAGTTGACAAATATATTCAGGTACGCTTCCGCATATAGTTGTTTATTCTTGATGATTTGACATGATAGATCTTGGGTTTGATTTTATTTTAAGTTATGGTTTGATTCTAACACTCAAACTATATTTGAAAATTTTTCGATTCGAGTTGTTCGAGTTTCTATACAAATTTAATTGTAAACATGTATAATGTTATGGTACCAATAAGTTCTAATTTAAACAACTTTCTATAACCGTATATGATATATATATATCAAATAGAGTTAAGGTACTTGACTTGAACTTGAAAATCGATCCACTAATTACTAATTTTTTTTGGCATTCGAAGTTCTATTTTATAACTCAAATTTAATTTAATTTTTTTTGAGTCAAAGCCGAATTTATAAAATTACGAATCGAATTGAGTCGAGATTTGTCATAAATAAGACATAATGGAGAGAGTAAGACATCGTAATCCTTAGGCACCAAACAAACCATAATCCTTAGCCACTCCGAAACAGAAGATTTATACCGGTAATGGTTGTTTTCATGTTGCGTCTTCTGCAAGCAAATTTCTTTCCATGTAATTGACAGGGGGCTGGCCTGTCTTTATTACATGCATGTAGGGGTTGATGGGGCTGTCTCTTTTTGTATAGTTTGGCTACCCATTTAGCTAGGGTTCTCTGCCGGGGTTCTTTCCCTTTTGTTTTCCATCACTCTCGTTTCTTTGTTTTCCAAATTTTATAAGTATTTTCTAACCCTTTTATGGTACTCTTTTGTGTCTTTAATTTCCATGTTTTTGGTTTAATTTTTTTAATGAAAACCTATATTTTCGTGTATTTACTTCTTATTTATATCTTCTTTTGAGAGTGATTGAATTGAATCAATATGTTCTATGGAGATAATATCGATGAAAAAGATAATGGATGAGTCTGTCATGCTCGACGAGCACCGATGAACACCACTAACGACGAGCACCATTAATTCAATTTATAAAGATTAAAAATCTAAGACTCTCCGCATAATTATAAATTATTTAAAAATTAAAAGGTAAATTAATTAAAATATATTATTTTATTTTTAATTTTCTTTTAAACATAGATCAAAATACATATCTATTCCTAAATTACAAAACCTTAATTTGTGTTCATTTGAAATTCAAGCCGCTGCCGCTGCTGTCGCCGCCGCTACCGCTAAAATTTGAAAAATTATAGTTTATGCCCTAGAACTAGTTTTGTTTACTCGAAATATACGATTCAATTGTTTTACGGTACTTTGCAAAACCAAATCCCTACAATGATACTGTGACAGGCATTAAAACCTTGATGTTTCAAAGTTGTTGAACTTTTTACAATTTTTTCATGGAACTGTAACCGTAATCGATTGCCATAAGTTTGTTTTAGTTTTCGTTCCGATGTGCAATATAATTGTTTTTTCCTCTTTTGTGGGGTATTTACTGGGATTCTTGCAATAGCCTTCCTTTCTTGTTATATGAGGTATTTTGTTTAGACAACTAGCAGTTGTTGAAGAAGTAAATATTTGATCATATAACAGTAACGATTCACAACATTCAGACACCACAAGTTTGTGAGTAGAAAACAGACATCTCAAGGTTTTTATCTCCCTGGAAATAAACCCAGATGCAGCAAAGCAATGCTGTGGCGGTGGCGTCGGCTTGAATTTCAAATGAACAAAAATTAGGGTTTTGTAATTTAGGGGTAGATAGGTATTCTGATCTATGTTTAAAAGAAAATTAAAAATAAAATAATATATTTTAATTAATTTACCTTTTGATTTTTAAATAATTTATAATTATACGGTGAGTTCTTTAAATTTTTAATTTTTATAAATTGAATTAATGGCGCTCATCGGTAGTGGTAGTCATTGGTGCTCGTCGAGCGTGGCAGAATTTTCCAAAAATAATTATGAATTTTAGATATGGACTCTAAAATGGACACGAAAGATATCAAAGTAATATGATCAAATTAAAACCAAGGAAAATTCTGCCACGCTCGATGAGCTTCAATGAGCACCATTAATTTAATTTAGGCTCAATAGTAAAAAAGGTGCCCAACCTATATTTTTTTTTCAGTTTGGTGCCTAACATTTTTTTTGGTCCACTTTGGTCCTAATGTTTCATTATGTAACCCAGATTGAGTTTTTTCGTCAATGGCCTTTAAAATTTTTTCGTTAACCAATTATAACGTGACACGTGGCCTATTTCATATATTTATTTAATTTCTAAATTACTTAAAAATTATATACTTCTTAAAAAAACCCAAAGTTTTAATTTCTTTCAAACAAACCCTCAATTCACATCTCCCTCACCGTCCGGCATCCGTCACACGCCGGCGGTTCACCGTTCACCACCCAAGCATCGGGTACCTCACCGTTCAACATCCTTCACCCTCTAGCCGTCGATTCGAAGCCCAACTGGTCTCTTTTTTCTTCATTTTGGATGTTTGTTGATGGAGCAATCGGCGGTTCATTTGCCGGTTTTCGACGACGAAATTATGGGGCTTTCGGTCGTGGGGGGCCGAC
Organism: Hibiscus mutabilis; assembly: GCA_019671005.1. NCBI lineage: Eukaryota > Viridiplantae > Streptophyta > Magnoliopsida > Malvales > Malvaceae > Hibiscus > Hibiscus mutabilis. The sequence goes on from CM033711.1 coordinate 20,956,634, forward strand.
GAAGGCAAGGGTGGCCGTTGGTGGTTGAATCGGTGGTGGGAGGGGAGGAATTTAGGGATCTAGGGTTTGGATTTGGGGGTTTTAGAGGAATTAAAGATTTTGGGGTTTTTTTTTATAAAATTAAAGATTTTCTAATTTTTAGAAAAATAAAAATTAAAGAAAATACCAGAATATGTCACGTGTTGCATTTTTATTTGTTAACGGAAATTTTTAACCGCCGTTGACAGAAAATCCCAATCTGAGTTACAGAATGAAACGTCAGGCACCAAAGTGGACCAAAAAAAGTTAGGCACTAAACTAGAAAAAAAGGGTATAGGTTGGGAACCTTTTTGACTATTAAGCCTTTAATTTATAAAGATTAAAAATCTAAAGGACAACCTATAATTATAAATTATTTAAAAATTAAAAGATAAATTAATTAAAATATATTAATTTATTTTTAATTTTCTTTTAAACATAGACCAAAATACCTACCATACCTCTAAATTATAAAACCTTAATTTTTATTCATTTGAAATTTAAACTGCCGCCGCCACAACCGACGTTCATCAAATCACACCCTGAAAAACAAGTAAATAGAATTATTGGATTTACTTCATCCTTAGAAGTTAGAATGTCGTAGTACATTGAACCATTCTATGAATTGCAAAACGCAAATGGTTCATTGTATTTGTCGTATTGAAAAACCCTGTTCCATTTGGAGAACAGTAATGGGTCTAGCTCCGCTAATCAACGGCGGGGACAGGGCGGTGAGAATGTGGCTAGCGACAGGTTGCTAACGGCAGCGGCGGTGACGGTAACTTGAATTTCAAATGAACAAAAATTAAGATTTTATAATTTAGGGGTAGGGTAGATATTTTGATCTATGTTTAAAAGAAAAAAATAAAAAATATTTTAATTAATACCCCTTTTAATTTTTAAATAATTTATAATAATACGATCAGTCATTCAGATTTTTAATCTTTATAAATTAAATTAATGGTGCTCATCGCTGCTCATCGAGCGTGGCAGACTCATCCTAAAACCAATAAGGGTTGGTTGCAGTTAGGGGTACGCAAAAAAAATTGGTTGACCCGATCCGTTTATTCATTGATCCAATTCGAAACTTTGGACATCCGATCTGTTTTTTATTTTTTTTGGATAATTCAAATCAGATATCTAAAAATTTCGAATTGAATACGGGTAGTTATTTTACATTAGGATCGAATATCTGATTATCTAAAATCTGAAAATTCATTTTTTTATAGATATGAATCTTGTTATATTTCATATTTTTACTTGTTATATAGGACAAAAATTAAAAATTCCATAGACAATCTTGTTATATTTAATAATTTGTTGATTGATATATTCGAAAACCCAAAATTTTAATAGATAAGACCGCCAAATAAAAAAAATTAAATCAACTCATAAATTCGGATATCCAATTCGAAAATCGGATATTCAATTTTTCGGATCAGACACGGATCGTTAAATTGTCAATCCAAAAATTTCGGATCGAATCGAATATCCGAAATGCACACCCAAGTTGCAGTGATTAGGTGTGTTGCAGTCAAAATGATAGAAGTGAAAATAAAATTGTTAAGACAACAGAAATCAAACCCTAACATAAATCATAATACAAACATAAAGAATGCCAAAAATAAAATTTAAGAACATGGACTAAATTTATATCACATCTATAATATAGAGACAAATAACGAGATTTGATCTAACAAATTTAATGATTACCGTTTTGATTAAGACTAAAAATAATCAAATCAGATTATTTTCTCTCTTTTTTTTCTACTAAAAAACGTTCAAGACGACCTTGAGTATTAGATCTTTTAAATAAGATTAGTTCGAATTTTGATAATATAAATGGAGAAAAATGAATTAAAAGTATGGACAATTATTCTATACACAAGCATTGTAAAGTTTCTTTTTACAAAGACATGCCTAATCCGAGGCTAACAATCCAAAACTGAAATCCCTAACCCCAAACTCTAAACATTAAACTTTAAATTTCAATCATAAACCTTAAATTTTATACCCTACTATCTAAATCTCTAACATATAATCCCTAAGCTAAAACCCTAAACCCCTAAACTAACCCGCTTGTAAAAACTAAAGTTTCCACCCTAAACTCTAAACATTGAATAATAATCCTAAAAGTATTTAATCCAAATTAAATGGATAACTTGACGTGCTAACAACAAATCTGATGGCCAACCAAATATTCTCTCCATTATTTGCAAAAACCTGAAATAGTACTGAATTTGAAATTTGACAAAATTAGAAATTACTAAAACAAATATATATGTTTCCAAGAAAAGAAACTTTCAATATTCTAAATTCTGGAAAAATTAAAGAGGGGTCATTTAATTAATGAAAGGCTGATAATAATGCAGAAATTGCAGATGGAAAATGAAAGAAATTTTAATTACTCGTAGGCCCAAACCCTAAAACAGGTTAAAAGTTTTGGAAGAATACACTATCAATGAATTAGATAATATCACATCATTAAAAATTAAATTAAATTTAAAATTTTATGACGTCGAACCTTTTAAAAGTTTTAGTCCTTTATCATGTTCAAATTTGAAATTTAATCTTTTTTATTTTTATAATATCGTTAATAAATCTAAATTGGGAACATCGTTGGCGTTAAAATCGTAACATAGACTTTTTTATTTAAAGAAATAGAGAAACTTTTAGCATCCTATTAACACGTGAATTTATTATTGGTTAGACATGATTTATCAGATATTTTTGTAAGCTTATAATTGAATAACGGTAAATATATCATCGTCATTACTTTAATGACAACAACTAAGGGTGTTATTTATTTGGACTTGCTAACAATGTTATAAAGATAAATGACCATATTAAAAAAAAACTAAATTTGAAGAATTATTCCATATTTTGGCATTGTTAAGGGGCTAAAACTATAATATAAACCGTGTAAGAAGTAAGAGCAGTACAACCATTGATTGTATGAACCAAATATTTTACCATTTTAATATATTTTAATCTTATATGTCCGTAGACTGAAATGAAATTTCTCTTTTAGTCCCTTCAAGATTTCTAAAATTATAAATTAGCGCAATGATAAAATTGCACTTTCAACCAATAAGAATTTAAATTCTGTAATGTCCTCTTCTAAGAGGGATTTCCAGCTTCGTATTTGTATGTCCGTTTCAAGTTTCATATTTAGAGTTTAGAATTATTATTTCAATAATATCGTCTCTAAAATTTTAAATATGTTTTTTAAATAATTTATCTTATCATTACAGAAACATAATAAAAACAATCTTTTAATAATAATTATTTCGAATTTGAAATTTTACAATTTTATTGTTGACCTCCCGATTCTCTAGGATTTTGCTCTAACTAATCTGAACCGACCCGCGTTTCACACCTAGCGTTGGGAGTGAATCTCTCAACAAAAATTTTCTGCATACACCGAGACTTACTTAAACGATACAAATTTATTTGCTATACAAAACATCACGTCAAAATATGAAAGATCGAGCAATCAATTTATTTGCTATACCAACTAATAGTACTCAGTAATTCTTCATAATTTTTCCACGTAGTCCACTGTCGCGACCATTTTTAAAACCGAAGTATGAAAAATAACTTGACGATTGATTCTTTTTGAAAATTAGGATTTTCGTTCATTTTAATTCTTTTGATCTTGAAATTGAGGTTTTTCGTATTAAATCGAATTTCCCTTTTATTTATCCTTGAAAATTAATTTGGAGTAGCCACCAGTCACTTTGGTAGACCGGACACCTTAAAAACAACCAGAGATTCTTTTCTTTAAAACTAGGGTTCGGGAGTCGGTTACGTGTGGGGAAGGATTAGCACCCCCACAAACCCCTGTTATCGGTACCTTATTAATTCCACGTGGCATTTTAGCATTTCAAGCAATAATTTGAATTTAATTAACTTCTTAATTGTTAATTGAATTTTCATTCTAAATAGAGATATCCTCTTGTAAGAAAATACATTTTTAACGAACACAAATTTTGAAACATCTAGTTACTTTATGATACTTCAATTTATATTCAGAAATGTATCTCAACACAAAAGGTTTTTAATGCATGTCCATTTATTTTCTTGTCAATTTTAAGTTTACCTAATTAGGGCTCCAATTAATTAAGATTCTATGGATATTACTAAATTTAAGGATTTATGTGATAACACCCAAATGCTTGGGCACTATCCATATTAGGCCCTAAATCAATAATATCCCTAATCATTAATGTCTCTACTTATTTACTTAATTCCGATTTAATTAAACTAACTATATGTGGTTACCGTTTTAATTTCAAATGAGATATTAAATATTCTACCAAAATGTTCCCTTGACTAACACCTCATTACAATGAGACACTAGTCAACTTAGAACGTCAAGGTTTCCATTTAATATTCATTTATTTTCTACAATCATCTCCATATTCAAGTTAATTAAAGAACCTAAGATACTAAGGCTTTAATTGCTTAGAATTATGTGAATTAATCTCCTAAGCAAATATACTACATGCCATTTTAAAAAATATGCACACATATAAATCAAGCAAATAATTTAAAGCAATTAAATAAAAGCAATTAAACAGATTAAGGGACTGGATTGCATAAAATTGAAAACTTGAGAGCCTAAGCAGAACTTTATTACAAATTAGATCCAATTTAATAAACCCAACCCAACGACCCAAACCGGTAGCCCAAAATCAAAGAGGCCGGGTCAAAGTGCAGACCAGTATCCTGACCCGCGTAAAAACGTGCAGATCCTTCATCCAACCCGGCACCAAAACAGTGTCGTGTTGACTCGCGTTTAAAAGGGCCTAATCGGGGCGACTCGGCCATTTGACGATAATGTTTTCTCTCTCTCCTCAGCCCCTCATCTCTAAACGCTCTCTACCTCAAACACTTTAAACCTAGAAAACCGTGCCTTATTTCGATCAAAACCTTACATTCATCCCTTGTTCTTCATCAGTTCATCCCATTTCTCCATTTTTGATCCATGATAAACAGTGAAACACTTCATTTTGTTTTTTAGATCAAACTCTCTAATTCAACCGAAAACCAAACCACGTTCTTCTATCTTTCCCACTTTGATCAGTCACCACCACCTAAACCTGGCCCTGGCCTGTTCGCCGGCCGTCGGAGGCGACGCCGACCACCACCGGTCGTCGTCTCCGGTCATCTTCTCCGATCACACCTTATTCTTGGCCACCGTCTGGTTCATCTCCAGACCGGTCACTGCCGTAAGGTGATTTTTGGCCACCGTTCGCCTCCGTTTAAAACCTTAAAAACTTTATGTTTACCCATTTTTCATCCTAAATCTAGATCTAGGCCCTGATTCGATCGAATCTACCCTTCTTCCCCATCCCAGGTCCTAGATCTACCCAAAATTGAACACTCTTCCTTTATTTTTGACTCCACCGCTTCCTTAAACACTCCAACCAACTCACTACCACTCTCGAATAGCAAGATAAGCTTCCGATCATTATATTTTAACTTTCATTTTTTAGCTATTGTTTTTAGGTTTTTTAACACCTAGATCTGATTTATTTACGTTTTTGTGCAGGGAATGAAAGAAAAGAGGAAGAGAAAAGCTACCTTCTGGCGAGCTCAAACGGTGATGCGGTGGCTCCGGTCATCTTCTCTGGCGTTTGATTCAGCTCTCCGGTGTCTCTCTGACTTCTGGTAAGACTCTCGAATTCCCTTCTCTCTCTCCTTTAATGATTGCAATAATTTCTTTTAATTGCCTAATGATTGTTTCATTATTGCTCCTCTCTCTATTTATAGCAGGTGGGCGCTAACGTCAGCATGACCCTTTAATCCGAGTGAACCCTAAATGGGCAAATAGGGGAGTGCCATGTGACACTTTTGGCGGGTTGAGAAAACACAGTTGGGCCATTTTGTGTTTGTTTGGCCGATTTGGCCTGTAAATGGGCGGGAAAAGCTATGTATTGGGCTTAAAATTTGTAATTTGGGCTTTTTTGGATGTAAAGGAGGATTTGATGTTTTGTAAGTGAATTTATACTATGTAATGGACTCTTTGTATATGGACATTTATCCTGTAGACTAATTTTTACTTTATTTATTTATATTCATTTATTGTTTTTATTTACTTATTTATTTGGCTATACTTATAGTGAATTATATATATACCCGGACAAAATTAAGGTATTACATCCACGTACTTTCTTTTACAACCACAACAAACTATAAAGCCCTAACAAATAATTTATATCCCATTCAAATTTTATAATTATTATTTTAAATATATATATATATAAATATAACATTTATAATTTAAAATAAATTCATTAAATTACGAGCTATGAGAAAATAAATCGATACTTTCTCCCCAAAAAGAAAAGCTCACTATCATAAAATTAACATGTACTTTACAAAAAAAACTTTATTTTCCTTACATTTATAAAATGTTATTATTTTTAAACATTTATTAAAAGCGAAGTGTTTACAATTATGTGAAAAATTCAATAAGAAATTAAAATGTAAAAATGTTTAAAACAATAAAAATTTAGAGACATGGGGATAATAAAATAATGTATTAGTAGATCTAAATCGATATAATCGGCAGTTATTGTCGTTAAAATAATGACATGTTTATATTAAAAAAATGGTGACATGTTTGTTATTTGAACGAAAAAAAAGAACATTAAGCATATGATTGACACGCAAATTTATTATTGATGGAACATGTTTCCATAAATATTCACGTAATCTTATAACCGAACAACAATGAAAAACAGCGTTATAAATTTAAAGTCAATAAATAAGATTGTTATCAATTTAAAGATATGAGTAATTATACGATACACTAGCGGTGGAAACATTTTGTTTCCACAAGCGCCCTAATTTTAAGGGTTAGAGATTTAGTTTAGAGTTTATATTTTAGAGGTTTAGGTTTATGTGCATAGAATTTAGAGACTGTAGTTTGAGTTTAGAGTTTAGGGTTAGAATTTAGGAGTTAAAGGTAAAAACCTAAATTCCTACCATATTACCCTAAAACCTAAACCCTAACACTAAACCCCAAATTTAAACCACGCCATCTAACTTTTAAATCCCTAAACCTAAACTCCTAAACTATCAACCCTAAATTGGATCCCTAACCCCTGAAATTAGGACGCTTGTGGAAACATTTTATTTCCACCGCCAGTGCATCATATATTTTCCCTTAAAGATATAAATAAAGCTACAAAAACAGAAGGATTAAATCATGTAAACAATGGCGAAACTTGGAGTAAAAGTTTAAGGGGGTTAATTCAAATTTTTAAAATTTTGGAGGATTAAATGAAAATTTTCAATTTTTGAGGGTTTAACTAAAATTTTTAATAATTTTGAGAAATTTAACAAAAAAACTTTTAAAAATTAAGAAGATAATTTAATTAAAAATATTCAAAATTTTGAAGCTTAATATGAATTTTTAAAAATCTTGAGAGACTAAATTAAAATTTTTAAAAATATTAGAAGTAAAATTTAAATTTTTCAAAATTTTGGGAGGTCGTTGGCCTCACTAATCCCTTGAAGGCATGTAAACTTAAGGAAAGAGGAATTGCTCCATATTTTTTTTTCTCCCGAGTTCATATTGATCCTATGTATGGATCCTTAGTATTGATGTATCATTTTCTATCCTATATCCCACACAAAGATTAATCATATCGAGCTGAATAAGACTACAATAACAACAAAGCTCTCTCATCAAGTATATAACGATATTGTATTCTCAAAATCTCAAACTTGAAATATTGGTTAAGCTAAAACAGTCCAATGCCAATCGGTTTAATTTTTGGCTTAATGGTGTAAGAAGCCTTTGAACTTTTGAAAAATAATCAATTAAGCCCTTGAACTTTTTTGCACCCAATTAAGCTCTTGAACTAAGAAATATAATCAATTAAGCCATTGAACTAAGAAATGTAATCAATTAAGCCATTTGACCATTAAATTTTGACGGGCTTTTTAATCTGTTGGTGCAGTGCATCGTATCACAATGTTTCCACTTAACATTTTCAGAAACTTTTTTTATTTTATTTAAAAATTGTAAAAGACTTATAAAATTTATAAAAAAATATTTTTTAGAACAAAATCTGTAATTGCAACATTATTGAATTGTAGTGTATCATATGTCGGTAATATCTAAAGAAAAAACTGTTAAGATTTAATGGTCAAAATTGGTCAAAAGGCTTAATTGATTCAATTTCTTGGTTCAATGGCTTAATTGAGTACAAAAAAATTCAGGGGCTTAATTGATTTTTTCTAAAAATTGAAGGGCTTCTTATACCTTTAAGGAGTTAATTGATTCATTTTTTTTTAATAACCATTAGTATTTGTCCAATTGACCGACTTTTTTTTTGCCCAGTCCAATTGACCGACTAATTCAGATTAGATATGACAAATGCTTATTATAGGGACAACCATCCTAATCAAATTTTCTTCATTCACAATGTCAATATTCAAACACTATATTATTCTATCAAACATATAACAATATTGTATTCCCAAAGTCTCGAACCTGAGATGTTGGTTAAGCTAGAACAATCCAATGTGAATTGGTTTAATTTTTTCATCAATAATGATTTTGATTTTATTTATAACCATTAGTACTCGACCAATTGGTTAACTAATTCAGATTGTATACTGCATGCAATGTTTGTTATAGAGACAATCCTCTGGACCTAATTTTTTTCATTCACAAATACTTTGAACCCTATATAATACAAAAAACATCACATCAAAATCATAAATATCAAGCAATGAATCTATTGCCACACCAAAAAGCATCCAAAACGAAAACTAGGAAACGAAATTGCATTGATTAAACACCCATGCTTTTTTGCATGTAGTACGTACTCTACAAATAAACTATAAAACCCTAACCCTAATCTACATGTTTTCTTGGACAGCAAAGCATTGAAATGATATATCGAAAGGAAAAAAGAAAAGAAACCCAGAAATTCCGCTGACGAGTCATTGCATCTGGCTCAGTCTTAGCCTTTCTGTAAATGGAAAACCATAAAGCTCTTTAAAACCCTAGTCTTCGTTTAGGGTTCACTCGCCAACGCTATTTTCGTTCGTCTTTGTGTTTTCAACTCAGCCCGTTCGGGTTGGCCCGGTTTTCATGGGTCTCTAAGTACTGCGTTTGCTTGTCTATATTGAGATGCCTTTGTGTTCTTGGCAATGCATCTCTTTGTTTTCTTGGTGACCACTCGCTTTGATTTGTTGGAACATGTTTTGGTTTGAATTATGTGGTGGGAAATTTGTGGTTTAAGATTTCTTTCTTATAAATGTTGGAGCAAATGATTAAGCCTCTTGTTGACGTCTCATTCCTCTTCCTAGGTCCTGAGTTCATAACCGAGTATGAGCATCTACCCATGCCTTCTCCTCTAAGTTGGAGGTACCGTTAAAAAAATTTCTTTTTTACTGAATCATTGGTGAATTAACAATGGAATTGTAACCTTCTGTTGACATTAATTTCAAGTTCATCCCCGAACAACCCTACCAAGGGATGAGTATTCGATCGAGTTGAGTAAAATGTTTCGAGTTAGTTGAGTTAATGAATTATGTTTTATAACTCAAATTTTATTTGAAATTTATTCAAATCGAGTCAAGTTGAGTTGTTTGAGTTTTTGTTCAAATTATAAATATTTATATTGTTATAGTACTAGTTAGTTTCAATTTACACGACTTTCTATAGCCATATACAATATACATATATATTTCTTCATATTTTTTTAATATGTGATATACATATATCTGGTAGAGTTGAGTTTTACTCACCCTAATTACTAAAAATTTTAAGTTATTCGAGTCTCATTTTATAGCTCAAATTTTATTTAAAATCTTTTCAAACCGAATCAAATTTATAAAATTATAATTCAAGTCGAGCTTTACTCACCCTAACCCTACCTTTTTTTTCTATATTATCATTAAATCCCCCAAACCCAAAATAAAGACATTACGTTTATATGTTTAAATTCATTCGAACCCGTGACCTTAAGAATTCTTTAAAAGCATCAATACTTACTAAACTAATACTAAACCGGCATGTGGTATGTAACAGCTTTTAAGTGTTTGATATAATGGTCTCAAATTCTGGGTTCTGCAAATTGGGCCTCAAACCCAATTTAATTTGGGCCGATAGTGGGTTTGGGCCTTTTAGTAAAGAAAAAGGAAATGAAGATGGGTATTAATTAAATGGAATTTAGAGGATAATGTTATTTAAAGAAGGGGTGGCTGGTGATTTAATGGGGGAAAGAAAAAGAAAAGAAAAAGATTGGATGAGATATTTTGAAAGATAGAGAAAAGGGGGAGAAAAGTGAGGGAGATGGGAGTTTGGACCCCGATCTACCGTCGTCCGAGTCGCCATTATCGACATTGTCACCGTCATTGGATAAAGCTCACCGAGACGCATTCGTTGGTGGTCGCCATATCGTCGTCATCGCCGTCACTCGTCGGAGTGAGAAAAGAAAAGAATCGGAGAAGCTCAAATAGGGTGTTTCGTCACTCTCCGTCGAATTCGGTCACCACCATCGGCCTCAGCAGCATAAAAATGGTGGCTTGGAGCTTGTCGCCTGTTTCTCGTCGTCGCACGCGTTGTCGTTTGTGCGTGGGCGTGCTCCAGCAACGGTTGGGGCCTTGTAATCGATTGGGCCAGTTGCCAAGCTAGCCTGTCAAGCCGGTCCAGACCGAGTCCACGAGCTGTTTGACCGAGACGACGTTTGATTGAGCCGAGCCTTTTGATCGAGCCGTCGTTGATCGACCTTTATCTTTTTTCGGGGGACCCTACCTGAGGATTTCTTGACGTTTCGAATCCATTGGCGCAGTCCGTTTTGCCAAATTCAAACCCAATAAGTTATTTTTACGCATTTGACCCTTCGAATTCACTAAAGTATGTGATTAAGCGATACTTATGGTATTAATTGATATACGAGGATTATTTGAGATCAGATATCGGTTCGAGTGGAATATTCAGAAAGCTCGGATGGGGATTTCAGCAATATCGACTTAAGGTTAGTACACCTCGAACTCTTATTACTTCATGAACATCATAAATGTTATTGATTTGCGTGTTAGTATCTGCAAAATTGGTAGACGATAAATAAGCATGTTTTGAGACTGATATTATGGGACTCGATAATTATGAAATGCATGATGATGCCATGAATATGATGGGACTCGTGGAGGCTTTAGAGACCATGTAGGGTCGTTTGAGATGCTCGTATGATTAATTGATGATTGTTTGATTGATTAAGATAATTGTGATGCCTTGTATGTTTGTTCGAATGGATTGATAAAATTTGACGGGAATCATGCTTAAGGGTTAAATATTCGAATAAATGGTCATGAAGCCTGTAATTAAGATTAATTGATTAAATGCATTAGTTTAAAAATATAAAACCATACAAACCACACAACCAATTCAATATAGTTTAAAAATAAATGAAATTATATATATGAAATTATTAAAATAAATGTGAAAAAGAAAAATATTCAATTTAGTTTAAAAATATAAAAATCATATATCTAATTTCATTTTAAATCTTGCTTTAACAATACGTTAAATATATTTAAAATATATTCATATTTAAATTAATTATTTGAATTGGTTAAGTAGTTTGTATGATTTTACACATGCCAAGTGATTTAGGTTCGAGTCTCCTTGCAACCATTTTTAATTTTTTATTCCCTAGTATTTACAGCATTATGAGATATATAAAACCTGGTGCAACCTATTTCATTAAGATTACATTGGTGTAGTGGTAGAGGCATGGGGTTTTACCCATGAGGTTGTGGGTTCAAACCCCATGCTAAGCATTTCTCTTTTATTCTTGAATTTCTCTTCCATCAGGTGGTGACCACTTGATTGGAGGAAAATAAATATATTAAATATTAAAAAATAAAATAGTATTATATTAAAATCATCCAATCGAGTGACGACACATGTCATTACCAGATTGGTTAATTAATTTTATTTATTTAAATTAAAACTAGGACTAAATTGATATAATAAGTAACTAACAAGGACCAAATGTGTAATTATACAAATTTTACTTTAACTAAGAAGGACCAAATGTGTAATTAAAAGTAGTTGAGCGATCAAATTTTGATTTTTTTAGTTAGGTGGTCAAAACAGATCGCGAGCAATAGTTGGGTGGCCACTGGGTAGTTTTCCCATAATTTAATTTACGCCTCGGTAAACGAGATAACGTGGATTAATGGAGATTAATTCTATACTCCTCCATAATGTATTAACAATTCGATAATGTAAAATAAATAATGTGTTGGTGAGTAGCAACAATAGGAGGATACTTGGGATCACGTTGCTTCTATGCCGGGTAGGCATTTGATTGATTTCATGATTTGATTGATGAGATTTGGATACCCAAGATTGTACTGCAGTATTTGTTCCCTTCTTCACGTGCACTCGATGTCTAGGTGATCCCGAGTGGTACTCGCTACTTGATGGCTAGGTGATTCCAAGTATGTGATATTTTTATACCTGATGTCGAGGTGATTCTGGGTAGATGACCTAGCTCGTACCTGATGTCTGGGTGATTTTGGGTATGTAGTGAGGGTGGGTACTCGATGTCTAGGTAATCTCGAGTACACGTGTGATTAGCCTGATGTCTAGGTGATTTCGGGCTAAACTGTTTTGGTTACCACTGTTTGTGGTTGAAACCTTGTGTGCTTTTGCCTAGATGATCTAATGAGATCTTGGGTATGGTTGGGCCTTGTGAGCCATATATGATAGTTATGATGTTAGCCTGTGTTTAGGCGACTAGTGGTAGCACCCCATGTTTATTTCTCTCCTTATTGTTCGTACTAGCTTGCATGCTTATGTTTATGATTAGCATGAAGTATAGTATAATAGATGTGTAAAACTGAGCTTTGTAAGCTCAACACTCGAAATTGTTATTTTTGTGCGTAGGTGATCGTTGGATCGCGAGATCGATAAGCACTATCAGTATGAGATTTCAGCAAGCGGCGACGGATAGAGTACGACACTTGTGTTTAGTGGACTGTGTATTCATAGGACCTTACGTGGTCGAGTCTATAACTCTTATTTTGGATTGTATTTATCAAATCGAACATTTAAATGTTTTAAATTAATTTGGAGCTCCTTTGTAACGATTTATTCATTTATTTATATTTTCAATTGTTGGATTTAAATGTTTTAAAAAATATTTTATTTGGGCTAAACCAGGTTGTGAAATTTTATGGTAACAATTGGGCTTAAGGCCCAGATGTGATATCCGGATTTAGGGTGCTACAAATATGGTATGGATTGGAATGTCTATAAGATGGTTATAATTTTAGGGATATAATGCAAATAAAATAAGTTGGTCCAAGTGGTAAGGAGCTTAATATCGCTTAATCAAGTCTCAAGTTCGAAGTCTTATGTATGCAGAAAATTCTTTTAGGGCCTTAGGACACTAATCACCAGAAACCAGATGAGCGATGCGGGTCAATCGGATTAGTCAAGACAAAACCTTAAAAAATCGAAATGATAAAAAAAATCATTTCAACTTAAAGTTGACTTTCAAATCGTAAAAGCTTTGTTTCAACAAATAACAACAACAATAATGATTAAAAAAACATTTTTCATTTCCTTTACTCATTAGCATTGGGTTGTAGAGAAATGTAGCTTTTAGCTTTAGAAGTTGTGTCAACATTAATGTCAAAAATAGGAATAACTTCAATTCTTGTATCAACATACTATCATTTTTATTAGATAGGTAATATTCATTTTTAAGGTAAATATCAAGATTCAAATTTATATAAATAGAATATTAATGAATATATTTTTATAAATATATTATTTTTTAAAAAGCGAAGGACTTACTAAAAATCCCTCTTAATCTGATTAAATCGAGATTCAATTAAAATAACAAGATAGAAAAAAAAAAGTGTCTAAGGGGTAAAGTAGCATTTAGTCTCTAAAACTTGACAACTTTTCCAATTGATCACAGAGTTTTTTAAGTCATCGAATTTAACAAAACTCTTCAACTTGGTTGCTTTAGTCCACATTAGTCCTGAAACTTGAAAACTTTTCCAACTCAGTCCTTGAGCTTTTTTTTTTTTAAATCATTGAACTTAACAATTTTCTTCAACTAGATCGTTTTGTTCCACATTAGTGACTTTAATTTCGATCAATATAAATCGAGCTTGAACAAAAAATATTTATTTATTTTAATCACGAGACTCGAACACATGGGTACAATTTGGTGAAATCACATCCATTTTCAGTGGTAGAGGTAGTGTTCATTTTATGAAATCATTGGTTTGGGCAGTACGATACAACTTTTTTTAATACGAATTTATTAACATAATTTGTTTGGTTTAAAAAATTAAAATTTAACCAGTAACATTGTTAATGGATTTTTCTTAAATTTATTTATATGATGTTTTAATATTTAAATATATGATTTAAAAATTAACATCCAATGATAAAACAATTTCAAATTTAATCATCGATCTTATCGATCAAACTTTAATTTGTAGATAATAGAGGTTAATAGACATGTTCAAAGGTCGAGATATTTGTCTAAGTTTAAAGTCTTGTCCGTTTAAAATATAGCCTAAACTCGGACTTCAACATTTAAAGTTCGATCTCGACCTAAAAAGTTTTATAAGTTTATAATATATTGCATCATATTATTTGTATTCATTATGTAATTTATATTATATAAAAAGCAATTACATGTTTAAAATTCTAATAAAATAAAATATATAAAATTCTTATTATAAATAAAAATGATTTATTATTAAAAAAACAAAATCTCATTTGAAACTTAATTAATTGTTGTGGGCCGGCCGGTTCTATTTAAAAACGATGTATAAAGTTGTGTTTGGGCTGGATAGTTTTAATTCATTCGAGCCCAATGTCCAAAACCAGGAAAAAAATAAAATAAAACACATGCGGTGAAAATGGATCGAACACGTGACCTTCAGATCTTCAGTCTGACGGTCTCCCAACTGAGCTATCCCCACTGTTGCTCTCTTGAACAAATATAATTTTATTAACCAAAATCCAAACACTGCTTCTCTCTTTTTACTGAGTGTTCCTTTCACTCTCAGAAGAATCCTCGTCCTCTACCCTCGACTCTGAATCCTTTGTTTCATTCCACAAAAAACCCTAAATTGGAAAGGAAAAATGCCATTCATATCGAAAATTCAAAGGCAAACGGATTACAATCGGTTTCCTTCTTCAACTCCAATCGTCATCGACAATGGCGCTTCCTATTTTCGTATTGGGTATTTTAACCTTAACTATAAAACCCCCAACTTTTCATTTCCCCACTTAACGGTTTTCCCCCTATTTTGCAGCTGGGCAGGAGAGACTGAGCCACGGGTTGTGTTCCGTAACATTGTTCAAAGACCTCGCCATAAATCCACCGGTATTGTTGTTTTCTTCAAAATTATTTTTTAACTAAAACCCAGAAAAAGAAGGGATTTTGTGTATGAATTAAGGTTAAGAATTAATTTTGTTTTCTGGGTTGTTGCAGGGGAAACTATCACAATTGTTGGTGACCATGATACTGCTTTATTGAGATTCTTCGATTGCAGTCGTTCCGGCCCTCGTTCCGCTTTCGATAACAATGTTGTTTGTCAGTTTGAAATCATGGAATATGTAAGTGAAATTCGAACGTATGAGATAGAATTTGTGTCTGAATGTGAACTAGAGATTGCCTTTGATTTATGATAATATTGGTGTATGATTGAGTGTAGATGTGAAGGTTTTAGAGTTTCGAGCATGACTCGTCATCCTAACTTTATGTGTTCTGTACTTGTTTCTACAGATTCTCGACTTTGCATTTGATCGGTTGGGTGCAAACGGATCTCGGGTACAATAACAAGTTTACTGCTTTTGTTTTCATCTCTTGAATGCTCTAATTTTCTTTTGCTTATGTTGCTAATTAGGAATACTGTATCCGTACAAAATTGTTTTCAGATAGTAGTTTTTAGGCGAACTTAAATGCATCTTTGAGCTTGCATGTCTGGAAACTATATAGGCTATTGGTTTGACATTTTTCCTTCAGGCTGAATCGTATTATTGGATGCCTTTTTTCACCATTACTACTTTTAATTTGACTTTTTGATTTTAATGGATTCTTTCTCGATTTGTTGTTTATTTGAGGCCAGAACAGATTGATCATCCTATCTTGATCACAGAATGTGTGTGCAACCCACTTTATTCCCGCAGTAAAATGGCAGAACTTCTTTTCGAGACTTATGGGGTTCCATCTGTAGGTATGAAGCACTCATTTTAACATTACATATTAGGCTCATTTGTTTTATCCGAGTGATGCATGATCTTGCATGCACCAGTAAGGCCCAAGTTTCTTGGAAATAAGTTACTAGAATTTTATTTGCATTAATACTTGCCATATTTTTTTATCCGTGTCTTTTATATGGGAAACTATTTGTTCCACATTTACATGTTCTCTGATGTTTGAGTTTTCTGTTTGTGATTGCAGCATTTGGCGTTGACGCTGTTTTCAGCTATAAGTATAATCAACTGCACGGGATTTGTGAGAAAGACGGTCTAGCTATCTGTCCGGGATTCACCACAACTCATGTCATTCCTGTATGTTGCCTTGACTTCATATTTTACCATGATGCATGAATTCATTAAGTTGAGGTGGTCATTATTTAGGTTTGGAGAATGTTTTAAGTTAGTTTCTGCTTCGAATTTTCCTTAAAATGACTAGTTTTATGTTAGTGCCATGAAAACTTGACATCTCATTATGTTCCTTCGATGAGCCTGTTTACTGGTCTTGTACATGGTTGGCAAAGGAAGCTATCTCTTGTAATAGACTTTAGAATAGGACTTTACGAAATGTGACTGAGGCAATAAATATTAGATTTGACTAAGACTATGAGATTGAAGTTCAGATTTTAATGTAGTTTGTTTGACCACAGTTTGTTAATGGCGAGCCTGCTTACAAAGGTTGTTGCCGAACTAACATTGGTGGATTCCATGTCACTGACTATTTGAAGCAACTTCTTTCCCTTAAGTATCCTCATCACATGTGAGTATAAATCCATGGATTGCGAGAATCATGACCTGCTTGGATGGAACATTTTCTAGTGTTTTTTTTAAATGCTTATAATAGGGCTAGATTTACGTGGGAAAAGGTCGAAGACTTGAAGATGGAGCACTGCTATATTGCACCCGATTATGCCTTGGAAGCTCGATTATTTCAGGTATTGACTTTTTTTCTTCTGATATCCTCTTTGCAACTGCTGAAAGGTCAAATACTGTAACAGAAAGGCGGAAAGGAAGCAGAAGATAAAACCAAGTGTTGGCAGCTCCCATGGGTTCCACCACCAACCGAAGAACCTCCTTCGGAAGAAGAGATTGCAAGAAAGGCTGCTATAAGGGAAAGGCAAGGACAAAGATTAAGAGAAATGGCTGAAGCAAAGAGGTCTTCTAGAATAAACGAACTAGAGAATCAATTGCACGGGTTAGAATTTCTTTTGCAACAACTCGGACAAATTCAAGAGGAAGAAATTCCGTCTTTCCTTTCAGAAACTGGTTATACTTCTAAACAGGAAATAGAATCAACGCTTATGAAAGTGACACTGTCGTTAAGAAAAGCAAAAGGTGAACCAAAACCCGAACAAGCTGAAAACGAGGAGAAGACAGATTCTTCCACAAGCGAGAAATATCCTCTTATAAACGTCCCTGATAATATGCTCACCCCTGAGCAGGTACCTAAACCTTTAATGGAAAATATCTAATATGCATTTGTTTTTGAGGTTGGCTTTGTTCCGCAAAAGAAGTTCCTTGTTATTTTTGTTAAACTTCTTGTCATTGATTGTATTTTTCTAGCTGATGGTAAATGCTTTCTTGGTTATTACTGTGACAGCTCAAAGAAAAGAAGAGGCAGATTTTTCTTAAAACCACGACCGAGGGCCGGCAGCGAGCTAAACAGAAACGTGTCGATGAAGAATTAGAACGAGAAAGGAAAACCCAACAAGATGAAGAAAGACGTTTGTATGTCTCAAATTCGGAACACATTGTCTTTCCTTTTTGACATTTAATCTGATTGATACTTCGTCTTCTTTATTGCTTTATCTTTTTACAGGGAGAACCCTCAACTTTATCTGGAACAGATGCGCTCCAAGTACAAAGAACTGCATGAGAAGGTTGAACAGCGTAAAAGGCTCAAGACAAATGGAGGCCATACGAATGGGAGTAGTGTGTCCGGGGGTGTTGGGCGTGGGGAAAGATTGAATGCGGCTCAGAGGGAAAGAATGCGCCTTTTGACTACTGCTGCTTTTGACCGAGGGAAGGGTGAAGATACTTTCGGTGCTAGAGATGAAGATTGGAAACTTTACAAACTAATGGGAAAAGATAACGATGATGATGATGATGGACCTGATGAAGATGAAGCAGAGCTGGCTCGTGTTTGTTCTAGGCTCCAGGTCAGTTTCTTTCTCTTGGCATGTATCGACCTATTTGTAATTTTCTGGATTATCTAGGAAGATGAATCATTCTTACTTTTTTTGTTTCTGCAGGAGATAGACCCAACATATGTTCCTAAACTGGAACCAACATCTTTACAGCCAGCTACCGCCGAGGTACCACATGTTCGTCCACTCACCAAGGAAGACTTCCAAATTGTGCTTGGGGTCGAAAGGTTCCGATGTCCTGAAATATTATTCCACCCGAACTTGGTCGGGATAGATCAAGCTGGTTTAGACGAGATGGCTGGGGTCTCGATAAGAAGGTTGCCATCCAAAGATGAGGCACTGGAGAATAGGTTGACCAGTTCAATTTTTATGACTGGTGGGTGCAGTCTCTTTCCTGGTATAAATGAACGACTGGAAGCAGGAGTCCGTATGCTTCGACCATGTGCGTCGCCGATTAAGGTGGTAAGAGCATTAGATCCGGTTCTTGATGCATGGCGTGGTGCCTCCATTTATGCTGCAAACTTGAAGTTCCAACAGCAAACATTCAGTAGGTCGGATTATTACGAGAAGGGAGAGGAGTGGCTTCGGCGATATCAACTGCGTTACACATTGTAAAAGTTTATCTTGAGGAGAGATTGTAGTACATAAAATCCAACGGCTTATTTTTAACATGTTATGAAAACTTTGAACTTTCAAGCATACTGTAGTGCTATTTGGGGGGAAATAGTCCATTCTCTAATTCTCTGTGAACTGAAGATTCTAAAATCAGTTTCAAGGAATCATTTTCAGTATGAAAGATATTTCTTGAGATAGAACAACAAATTGGGTTCGGAGGATGTTTCTATAATGGATCTTTATCGTATCTAATCTTGTAATAGATATTGGTTGTTATCTTGAGATGGTCTAGTTCCGTGAATTTTAAAGAAGTTTGAAAAAAATCTAATCTCATAAACGAATTCATCTGAGTCTAGAATGATCACAAAAGACATTGGAAAATGATGTTTTCTGAATAAAACTAAAAATAGAACAAAAATCTGAAATATTGATGAAGAAGATGATATGGCGAAAAAAATATTAGGTTAGCAAAAACATGACTAAATAATATTTCGACTTCACGTCAACACCAAAATATCACGTAAATTCATTTATTAATGGTGTAATTTTAAAAAATCAATTAAAAAAGGTTTAAGGGTATAAAAGGCTCTTAAACTTTTGATAGAAAAATAATTAAGCCCTTAAGTAGTTTTTGTACTTAGTTAAACGCTTGACCCAAAAAGTTGATTTAATTAAGCTCTTAAATCAAGAAATTAAATTAATTAAGTTATTTGACCAACTTTGACCGTTAAATCTTAATAACTTTTTTTCTTTCGATGTTACTGACAAATAATACACACTGGAGTTCTATCATGCAACATTTATATATTTCTTTTATAAATTTTATATGTTCATAGAAATTTTAGAGCTTTTAAATAAAATAAAATATTGAAAATGTCATGGAAACATTGTGACACGATACACTGTACCAATAGATAAAAAATATCAAAATTTAATAGTCACTTGAAGGGCTTAATTAATTCAAATTCTTAGTTTAAGAGCTTAATTGAGTAAAAGATTTTAAAGTTTTAATTGATTTTTTTTCAAAGCCTAAAAAAATCAGAAGCAACGGCTATTTGGCATACTAAAGTTTACTAAAACCAATCTGACAGCTCTTATGAGCTTCGATACTATACATTATTCATGAAAAATGACCGTTACTACTACAATCCCACGAACCATGTCGTTCTTAGTTCATCAAAACCCAAAACGACGTCCTCCGTCCCACATTTCGAAACATATAAAATGAAACACATACAGCTAACAGCTCCTCTCTGCCCTACCAAATTTGAAAAAATTCGACCGTTGAAGGTCTTCCCTTCCAAGCTTTATCAAAGCCTGAAAGGAGGCAGGAAAAATCAGCTCGGAGCCTTCGTTTTTCCTGCTACAAATTCCTCCATTTTTAATCTCCGTTTCCAAAAACTAAGGGAAACCCTTTTTTACCAGGCTCTCGAGCTAAGCAAAGATCGAAAGAAACTCGAAAAATGGATACTCAACCGAGAAGAAAAAGTGGGCTGAACCTCCCTGCCGGGATGAACGAGATTTCACTGCGGCTGGAAACTTCAGCGGCTTCTGCTTCTTCTACTCATTCTTCTTCCTTTCGTTCGATCTCGATATCTTCGCCACGGATGATATCGAGCTTGACCTCACCGTCGTCATCGAAATCGTCGATATGTAGCGATCGGTTTATTCCGTGTAGATCTTCTTCGAGGCTGCACCTCTTTGGGTTGATGGATAAGGAGTCGCCTGCTAAAGAAGGAGGGAATGAAGCTTATTCCAGGATTTTGAGATCTGAACTTTTTGGTCCTGACTTTGGTTCCTTTTCCCCTGCAGGTCAAGGCTCACCGATGAGTCCAAATCGGAACTTTGTTTCTGTTCAAGACCGAGCATTCGACGCCTAGCTCGCCGTATTCGCCTTCGCTTTTGGGACAGGATAGCGGATTCTCGAGTGAAGCCTCGACTCCTCCCAAGCCGCCTAGGAAAGTCCCCAAGACACCTCATAAGGTATGCTAATCGGACTCAAATACGACACGGAATGGATGGTTCGAATTCGATAACATTAACGAAAACATTAAATGAATCACAGGTGCTGGATGCTCCTTCGCTTCAAGACGATTTCTATTTGAACCTTGTCGATTGGTCATAGCAGAATGTACTTGCAGTTGGGTTGGGGACTTGTGTTTATTTGTGGACTGCATCAAATAGCAAAGTAAGATTTTTGCAGAACTTGATATATTAAAATTGCCTATGAAATTGGTCATTGTTTGAACATGTTTGTATGGTTTCAGGTAACCAAGTTGTGTGATTTAGGACCAAATGACAGTGTATGTGCTGTTCAATGGACCCGGGAAGGTTCTTACATATCCATCGGTACGAATCTCGGTCAAGTTCAGGTGAGTAACTGTCGATTTTCATATCGAAATTGTCGTCCTAGTGGGGATTGAATACAGTGTGACATTTAAGCATTTTGGTTTATTGTTTAGGTTTGGGATGGAACTCAGTGAAAGAGGGTCCGAACGATGGGCGGACATCAAACGAGAACCGGTGTCTTGGCTTGGAATTCACGGACACTATCGTCCGGAAGCAGGGACCGTAACATTCTTCAGCATGATCTTCGAGTTTCGAGTGACTATGTTAGCAAGCTTGTTGGACATAAATCCGAGATCTGTGGATTGAAATGGTCACATGACGACCGCGAACTTGCATCCGGTGGGAACGATAATCAGGTAAGCTGTAAGCATGAGCTAATTTCTTCATTTTGTCCTGGAAAACATAGCAAATTGCTAACTCGGACAGCTTTGTTGTTGATCAGCTTTTGGTCTGGAACCAGCATTCGCAGCAGCCGGTTCTTAAATTGACCGAACACACGGCTGCTGTAAAAGCCATTGCTTGGTCACCCCATCAAAGCAACCTTCTCGCATCCGGTGGCGGAACCGCAGATCGGTGTATCCGGTTTTGGAACACGACCAATGGTCATCAGTTAAACCACATAGACACAGGGAGCCAAGTCTGCAATCTATCATGGAGCAAGAATGTGAATGAATTGGTCAGCACTCAATGATATTCTCAAAATCAAATCATTGTGTGGAAGTATCCGTCAATGGCGAAAGTCGCAACATTAACCGGCAACAGTCTTTGAGTCCTCTACCTTGCCATGTCGCCCGATGGACAGGTAATGCAATAGTACTCTCGAGGATCGAATTGGTTCGTCGAGTAAAAATAAATTAACCGTGTTCGTCTTTGCAGACCATAGTGACTGGTGCAGGGGATGAGACTTTGAGGTTTTGGAATGTCTTCCCTTCTGTGAAATCACAAGTAAGCATCACTAAAATACAACAATTCTTGATATTTTTTTCTCCCTTTACCATTGAAACTTGTTCAAATTAGTCCATTCTTAACAACATTTCACATTATTTTGTCCTTTTTCAGACACCAGTTAAAGATACAGGACTCATGTCTTTAGGACGAACCTACATAAGATGAGGGACTTGAATTTCTTGTGTAAATGACACTTCTGCAGAACCAAACAAAGGGATTTCTTTGTTTTGTTTTTATTTATGATTATTTGAAAGTGATGGATTTTTTTTCTTTTTTTTTGCAAATATAATTGTTTTTTCTTATATTATACCTGTAAATAACACTCTTGCAGTACTAAAATTGTTCAAATTACTCCCTTTGCTATTGAGGGACTAAAAATTATCAGCAGATATAAAGAAAAAGATTGAACAAAAAAAAGATTTCCCTTTAACATCTTCAAATTGGAAACAAGTACCGATTGACCAACAAATTATTACCAAATTGTCATTAATTTTTTTTGTATTACAAAATAACCATTCTAACTTATCAAATTATTACCAAATGGTTTTTAAACTTATCAAAATTTATCATTAGTAGGGACCATTTGTTGTAAAAATAAAAGCTTAATAATTATTTTATAACTTTCGAAAATTCAATGACAAACATGATCATTTTAACATAGTTTAATGAACATTTGTGTACTTTACCCTTATATTTAGTGTTTTTCAACACAAGTTTTAGTTTTAGTCCTCAACTTCTTTTAATTTCATTTTGTCCCTCCGTAACACAAAATTCATGACTTCGCTAATAAGATTAATAAATTAAGCTAAATCCTAACCATTAATTTAAGTTTTTACTTTTATAATAACTCTTTTTCAAACGTAGTTAATCGTAACACCGACTTAATCACTCGCTTAATATCGTTATAAACATTTGTTTACATAGTGATGTATTATAATTTTATGCCGGAATTTGAACCATGCAAGATGAGACAAGATAAGCATCCTTAGCCGCTAAACCAATTAGTGAATCTCATAACGTTATAAACATTAAATAAGCAAACTAACCAACATCACTAAAACAAGTTCTTTAAGATTAGTTAAGACGCTCTAAATGAAGCTTAGAAAAATAAAAGACTTATTTTTTAAAATAAAAAATTACATAATTTCCCCTAATTAAGCCTTGATTCTCAGTATATGAATGAAGAATATTACTTAGGATAAAAAAATAAAAATCATCGAAGGATTATTATTCAATAAACTAGCAATGGACCTTCGTTTAAACATATTTTATCATACGAATTGTCAGATATCATAATAACGAATAACGATGTTAATCAAGATAATACTCAATTAACATAATCAATTATTAACGCTTACATAATAATTAAAGACATATAACAATAAACCCCTTTAGCAAAAAAGAAGAAGATAAGTGATGGAAAACCCTAGTGCGATAGAGAACCCTAGCGTGGGTGTGAAGGTAGCCACCACAACTTGGAAGGAAGTAAGGGGGGACGATCACCGAACGTGGTAGACCTTGATGGTGTTCCAGCCTCGATGGAGAGACCAAGTTCTCCAGTTCGGACGAATATTCAGCCAGAAAACAAGAAGGGTCGCGTTGAGGATGTGACGATGGCAGAATCGACGATCACAGGGGAAAAGTCAGGTACGACGGCAGACGAGGATGTAACTGTGATGGAGGCCGCGGGGGTTGGAGGTGATCAGGGGTTGTTGGCAAGCCAGGGGACAACAGCGACTGCTCCACCATTTAAGGATACGCTTCTTGGTAACAAAGGAAATCCAAAAGGAACCCAATCAATTTCTGAATTGGATGTGGAGGTTAAGGATGAGGATGTTCGTATTGGTGGTGGTAGTGATTTGCTTGAGATATGGTTCTCGGATCGATTCCATGATGCTATCGACGCTAAATTGGCGCAATCAATGATCATTCGTCTGCTGGGGAAATCGCTTGGTTATCGCGCACTTTGGAATAGGATTATGGCGTTATGAGAGATCAACTTAATTGATCTTGATAATGAATATTATTTGGTGCGATTCGCAGATGAAGATGATTTTCACAAGGTAAGTTCAGGTGGTTCGTGGGTAATCTATGAGAGCTACCTTACAGTTCAACCCTGGAGCCGCTATTTTAACACTGCTGGGGAGCATCCTTATCATATTATGGTATGGATGCGTTTGCCAAAGCTTCCATATCGTTACTATACCAAAAGCCTATTTCGGTATATTGCAGCAGCAGCAATTGGGAAAGTCGTGCGAGTAGATTATAATACTGCTGAGGGAAAGTGGGGAAGGTTTGCTCGGCCCGCTATTATTGTGGACCTTAAAAAACCCCTGGTTTCTGGGTTGTGATTGATGGGAAACGTCAAGATATTGAATATAAAGGGTTATCGTCCATTTGTTTTAAATGCGGTAAGCATGATCATGCGAAGGAGGTTTGTGGTGTCACCGATGATTCTACGGTGGTGGGGGAAAGCGTGGTTGAGCGAAGAGATCCTGAGGAACTATACGGACCATGGATGCAGGTGGTTAATAAAAGGCGTCGTAACGGCACTAATCAAGGAATTACGGGGGCGAGTAGCGGAAATAGTAAGGCAAAGGAAGCTGCAAGGTCACGGTTTTCGACTTTGTCTGAGATTCAAGAGGAGGTTGAGGATCAGGTAGAGGCGCAACCGATGGGTGGGAGTAACGGGGCTAGTAAGGTGACTTTAAGGGCTGGGTTGGCGAAGCCTTTAGGTGGAGTCGGGGTTACGGCTATCGCCGGAAAACTTGACACAACACAACAGAAGCCGCAGGGTTCTCAGGTGAGCAAGGACGGGGTTGGTGTTGTTGGGAAGAAGGGCTCAGAGGGGAATGTTCAGAAAGAAGGAGGATTCGTTAATAGTGGAGTTTAGTCTGGAGGGGTGACTAATGTTGCTTCGCAAGGAAAATAGTGGAGGCGACATCGAGTTTGAACACTGGAAAGCATACCGTAGTGCATGTGGTTGATGTGGAAGAGGCGCAAAAAACTCGGGTTCCTAAAGGTAGGGTACTTCCTGCTTCGATCAGGGGAGTGTCGGCGAAGAATGGTTCTGAGAAGCAATTGGGGGTGCAAGGGGTGAATAAGCCTAACCTCAAGGCACAAAAGAAAGATGATCAAGGTGCAAGTAAAACTGTGCTAGCTACTCGACTATCTTCATTGATGTCAGATTTGGATAACGCTGCCGCAAAGGAAGCAGCACGGCTTGCAACATCTCGAGTGGAGAACATCACAGATGATATGCGCGTTGAATGGCAAACGAACTCGGCGTTTGAGCAGCCGGGTGAGTCGGATATACAGGTTTAACATATCCTTCATGTTTTCACTAATTTTAATGGTTAAGATTATTTACTGGAATGTTCACGGTGTCCTTGACCCTAGTTTTAACCGTTCTTTTAAGTTGTTGATTAAGAAGCAAAAGCTTGATCTTGTTGTCATCATGGAGCCCCGGGTTAGTGGAACGGAGGCTGATAATTTTATCTGTAGATCTGGTTTTGAAGGTTCATATAGAGTTGAAGCACAAGGATTTTCCGGTGGAATTTGGCTCTTCTGGCGCAACACAGTGCAGTTAGATGTTCTGGTGGTTTCTAATCAGTATGTTCATGCTTTCTGTACAGTGGTTAGTAGTGGTGGGAGTTTCTTTGGTTCTTTTGTGTATACAAGCACGGACACTATGAGGCGTAGATCGTTGTGGGAACAACTGATAGCTCTTGATATGGGAGTGGATGCTCCATGGGTTGTGGGAGGGGATCTGAATGTCATTGGCGGCATGTCAGAGTGTATCGGGGGGTCACAACGGCGTACAGGGGTTTGTCATCGATTTAGTGAATTTATGTTTGATTCTGATCTGGTTGATATGTGATATAATGGACCCAAGTTTACTTGGCGTAAGGTTTCTTTGTTTTAGAGGCTAGACAAGTGTTTATGTAATTTCGTATGGTATGGAGGTTTTCCATCTTTTGAAGCTAGGGTCAGATCATCAGCCCATTATGCTAGATACATCGGGTGGTATTTGGCCTCTCCGGTATATATCTGCATGGAATAATCATATTGAGTTTTCTAATTTCCTAAAATCCGTGTGGAGTGAGGGGAAGGATTTTTACAATAATGTTTCTCAGTTTCATGACCGAAGCCGGCAATGGAATATGGAAGTTTTTAGGCACATTGATAGGCGTAAGGCATAATTAGTTGCGCGGCTAAAGGGAATTGAAAGGGCTTTGGAATCCTCCTATCACCCTTTCCTTGTGCGGTTGGAAGATGAGTTGAAGAAAGAACTGGATTTAATTCTCGCTCAAGAGGAAAGTCTTTGGCAGCAAAAGTCGCGTACCAACTAGATTGCGCAGGAAGATCGTAACACATCATACTTTCATACGGCGGCAATGGCTCGTCGAAAGCATAATACGTTACGATGCTGGTACTTGAGAACAGGGCTTGGTGCAATGATCCTACAACGCTTAAACTTCATGCGGCATAGTTCTTTCGAAGCCTCTTTACTAGCGATATTGTGCAACCGAGGATTATGGACTTGATGGTCGAGTTTGGGCAATTCGAAGAGGATAAATTTCGGCCCTTACTTGCCGCGATCACCATGGAAGAGGTGAGAAGCGTGGTTTTTTCCATGGCACCTCTGAAGGCCCTCGGGATAGATGGATTGCATGTGGCGTTTCATCAAAAGAATTGGAAGATTGTTGGGCAGTCAGTTTTTTAGGCTGTGAAACATTTTTTTAATGATGGCGTTCTTGAGGATTAGGTTAATCAAACCTTTTTGGTGTTGATTCTGAAGTGGCGAAACCTGAGTTCATTAGTCAGTTCAGACCAATAAGCTTGTGTAATGTTTTGTATAAGGTGATTACAAAACTTCTTGTTTGTTGACTGAAACCATACTTACCTGAATGGATAACGAACACTCAGGTGAGTTTTGTACCCAGACAACATATCCAGGATAACATTATTATTGCCCAAGAGGTCATGCACTCCATGCAGGCTAAATCAGGGAGGACAACATGGATGGCCATTAAGGTGAATCTCGAAAAAGCGTATGATAGATTGGAATGGGATTATATTGAGGAAACGTTATATGCAATAGGACTACCGGTGAAGACTATTGACCGTATAATATGCTGTGTTCGCTTTGTATCGACTCGGATTTTATGGAATGGAGAGCTATCATATTCCTTTAGACCTACGTAAGGTATTTGCCAAGGTGATCCGCTATCGCCATACCTCTTTGTTCTTTGTATGGATCGGCTTTCTCAAGCAATAGAGGTAGGTGTGTGTGATAGACTATGGAGGCATGTTCATCTTGTTCGCTGGGGGCCTGGTTTATCTCATTTGTTTTTTTTGTGGATGATATGGTTCTTTTTTCTGAGGCCACGTTGAAGCAGGTGTCAGTGATTCATAACATTATGGCAAATTTCTGTCAGGAATTGGGCATAAGGTTAGTATCGCCAAAACTCAGATATGTTTTTCCTATAATTGTCCATCTGCGTTTCGGATACAAAAAGCACAAGGGTTTGGTTTTGAAGAGGTTGAGGACCTCGGGAAGTACCTTGGAGTACCTCTTCTGCATAAGCGTGTTACTCGTGCTACTTACGCTTATGTATTGGAGAAGATGAGGGAACGACTTCCGGGTTGGGCGGCTAAGTCTCTTACGCTTGCAAGACAGATTACTCTGGCTAAGGCGGTTCTACAGGCAATCCCGGTATATGTGATACAGTCTTTGTGGATTCCGAAAGGCACGTGTCAGGAGATGGAGAAATTGATTCGGAAGTTTGTTTGGGGTTTTCAGGAGGGGAAGTCAGGTATTGCGTTGCTTCCATGGCTGTCGATCCAACACCCTCTCGATCAGGGTGGTCTGGGTTTCAAAGATTTACATCAGCAGAATAAAACGTTCTTTATGAAGATCAGTTATCAGTTGTTAACTAATAATGAGAGTCTTTGGATCCAAGTGCTTAAAACTAAGTATAAATGGGACGAGGTAATGACTTTATCTATTAGTCGCGGAGCGTGCTCTTGGTTATGGACGGGGATTTGTAGTATTTGGGATGAATTGAAAGAGTGTATTGGTTGGGATATACGTGATGGAAGGAGGATGGATTTTTGGTATGATCATTGGTTAGGCAAGGACGAAAGAGTCGCTTTCTCACGTTCACTTGCGGCAGCCCCTAGACCATTGCTGGTTGCAGATATGGTGAGAGGGAATGGGGAGTGGGATTGGAATCGTCTTGATATGCTATTGCCGAAGGAGAGGTTGGAACGGATTGCTTCGATTCAGCCATCCTGTAGTGATCTAGGCGAAGATAAGCCGGTGTGGAGATGGGAAGAGAACCGCAACTTCTTTACTCGATCCGCTTATATATTCCTTACCCGAGGTGTCGATTCACGGACCAATGGCACATGGTAGAAAATTTGGAAGTTACGGATTCCGCAAAGGGTCCGAGTGTTTGTTTGGTTAACGTTGCATGAGCGCCTACTAACAAATGTTGAAAGGGTTCATCGCCACATTGCCGAATCGGAGTTGTGTGTGATTTGTGATGGTGGCCGCGAAGATGTGGAGTATGTGTTGAGATCATGTGTCGCGGCCAAGGGATTGTGGATGAGAGTGATTCCTACTACGATTAGGGAGGAATTTCTCCAGCTTCCGCTTCATGAATGGTTAATTAGGAACTTGTTTGATAAGTCTTTTGTGCTAAATGATGAGTGGTCGGCAAGGTTTGCAATTCTTTGTTGGTTATTATAGAAGCGGCGGTGTAGCCTGTTACTAGCACCGGGTTTGGGAGTCATGGACGATATCCTCGCAAGGGGGAATTGGCTGGTGCAGGAATGTAGCAGAGCATTCTCTGTCGCGACGGGGGATCGGGTTAGGCAAACTGCGGCTCCACGATGGATTGGTCCATCAAATGGGTAGGTCAAGATGAATGCTGACGCAGCGGTGTCGCCATTGGATAATAGAGCTGGTATTGGAGGGATTGTTAGGGATGCACAAGGGCAAATGGCTTTGTTCGTTTTGTGGGACGATGTAGTGTGTTGCTAGTTGAGTTATAGGCGATTCATGACGGACTCTTACATGCGTGGGCATTGGGGTATCGTTGTGTGGAGTTAGAATTGGACTGTTTAGAGGCAGTACAGATTGTAAATTCCATATCGATAGCGATGAATGGAAGCGCACTAGTTTTGTCGATACGGTGGCTGATTAAAAAGGAGTGACGAGCTGTGGTGAATCATGTTGGACGCGAAAACAATAGAGTCGTGGACATGCTAGCCTCGATGGGGTGTGGGATGACGACGGCACCTATGAGTTTTCTTAAGGCCCTTGCAGAAATTGCTGCCTTAGTCGACAAGGAATCGCTGGAGCAGGCTCCAATGGCAGCAGCGTCTTTGCTCGACAATGTTGAGGAGCCCTTCGATCCTGGTGGGGAATTGCTTCTTTAGCGATCGGTTTCAGCATGAAGGGCAATGGACCGAGTGTGTGGATTATCTTGGAAGACTATGTTTCGATTGGTTTTAGTTGGTTCGGCTGTCAAGTCCTCATGTTTAATAGGTTTGAGTGCCTATTGTTGGTTTGAATTTTTGTGAGTTGTGTTTTTCTCTGAATGTTTATTTTCATGTAAGGTATTTTATAAGTATTCTTTTCTCGTTTAAGTTTATGAAAGTTTTAACGAAACCTATAATTTATTCCTTTTCTTAACAAACAAAAAGACATATAACTATAAATTAAAACTGTGATCTCATAAAATAGTTATTTTATATAAGGGTTGCATGGATGATTGTGCCAACGTCTCTCTCCTATCTTGATTCAAAGAGACTGAATTACTACGAAACATAGAGGTTTTTGACTTTGTTTTATATATAATATATAGTTTCTATATTGATATAATATAAAATAATGTGTGGGTAAATTGTAGCCCAAATTAGTCACATGATGTAACGTGCAGGGAAGTACCACCTACCCCAATATGACTACATGAACATGATGAACCAAACTTTATTGTTGTCTAGGTGAAACCAGATTCCACTCTTATATGCAATATATTATCAATCATTGAGTTTGGATTCAACATGTTCATATGCTAGTTGCCTAGATATAAGAAACTATGAAGGTTTCATCTTTTAGAAATTTATAAATTAAAAAACTTTAGTACTAATGTTTGGGTTCAAATTAGGAATGGCCATTTAATCTATACTCAATGAGTTTCAACCCGACTCAATTTTATAGGGTCGGATTTTTTTAAAGAAAATCTCAGGTTCAAGTCTGATTTTTTTTTAGGATAATGTCGGGTTGGGTCGGGTCGGGTCTGGCTTGGGTTTAAGGCGAAAAATACCCTATCCGACCCGAAATAATAATTTAATTTATTCTAAATATTTAGGTATAATTGATACAATGTCTCTCTCTTTATATATATTTCAATTATTTCTCTATTTTGTCTAATAAAAATGGAATAATTATTATAATGCTCCATCTCTATTTGTATTTTTCAATTAGCTTCTTATTTATCGAATAATAAAGAAAATTGATAATTTTTTATTTATGTCGGGTCGAATTGAGTTCGGATTTTTACTCTAAAATTTGGGTCGGGTCAGGTCAGGTGGAATATCATAAAATGTTGGGTCGGATCAAATTTAGATGGGGGTGTTAAATTTTTAAGTTAGGTGCGGATCGACCAAAAACTCGACCCAACTCCATCCAGTCATCCCTAGTTTGAATCCATCTTTATACCGGTTAAACTCTTATTGTATGCACTTTTTGTTTAAACAGTTCCAGCGACCGAAATAATATAATAACTTTAATGAAATTTTTTTGATTTCGATGACTAAAATACAACTATCCTAAAAATTTATACAACTGTCCTAAAAGTTTAGTAAGCACTGGTATATTTTACTCTATTGGTTTATGTAGGTGAGCAAAATTTGATTCAAAAAAGATATATTTTTAACTCCATTTAACTCAAATTATAATTTTTTTAACTCGAATAAAAAATTTACAAAAAATAAATTATAAAATAAGAGTCGAATAACTTTACCTTAATATATGTATATAACATAAATATATGTATACATATATAGCACATAGTTATAAAAAATCGTTTAAATTATAATCAATTAGTAATTTAGTACCATAACATTATAAATATTTAAACTCGAACAATTCAACTCGAATTTCATCAACTCGACTCAAAAAATTTCAAATAAACTTTGAGTTATAAAATAAGACTTGTCCACTCAACTAACTCAATATTCGAATGCACACCCCTACCAGCCAATTCTTCAATCTCAACATGGTTTGGTAAACCTAGCCAGAGGAATTCCAGAAAAGAATATCAAAAATGAAGAAATCTCCATAGTTTTCTAAGTTCAATGGTATGGAATATGGATTACAGATTCATAAACCAAAATGAATTTTGAGAACAAATGTACTGTAAAAACATGGTTAGAAACAATCTTATTTTCATCGAATTCCATTTACAGAAAATGTTCATGTCTTCAATGATTTTGGAAGCTGGGAAATGAATCAAGTGAGCAGTAGCGTTGGGGAAATATTACAATAATGTCAATCAAATTTGTACATGTTTTCTTTCTTTCCCCCTGTTCTTGGTCAATGTTTTTACCTTTTTTTTACATCGAGACGGTCGGACTCGGAACGGTTGTTGCAACTACGTTTCTGTCGGATTCCCCGTCCGTGATCCTCAAAGTCCCGGGTTGATGCTTGCCTTGTTTAGCTTGATGCTGAGACCAGTATGCATGAGCAGCCAAGACCCTGTCCAAGAGTTCCTGCGGTACCGGCTCCCCTCGGCGTTGCTGTGGGGAAATTTTTGCCGTGTGAACCAATGTTTTCCATTTATCCTGCAGGTGATACCGACACATTATTAGCATCATTCGATACGTAAATACCAACAAGATACCCACCATGCCAAATAAGTAAAAAGAAAAAGGAACAAATCCACATGTGTTCGATGATCAGAATTATTATGGTTCAAGGTAGCGATGAATAAAATAGTAGAATGAACAAGTACTTTACCTTCAAGTCCACGTAAGTCCGATGATCAGCATTCTCAAAAGCTCGCAATTTAATATCGCGCCACCTGCAGAAAGCCAGACGGATTTAATTTTAGACACACAGCATCTTTATAAGCTGCATACTCTTCAATGAGCACACATGAAAAGGACTATGTTAATATGACGGTAACACACCTTCCGGTACCCAGCTCCTCGACTGCATGTACCAATGCTTCTACTTCTAAGACTAAAAACGGCCTCCTAGTTCGACGCTGTGCAAGCTCAGATTTATGAACTTTTGGGTTGGCAGGGATGACAGCTAGTGCCTCAACATTCATTGCTGAAATGGGAACTATAGCTCTCGATTCCGACAGACTTTGATCAGTTAGCATGTCAGTTTGGGAGGTAACTGGTTCGAGATTAGTATCCACAGGATGTGCCGAATTGGTCAGTAAAAGCGGGCCAGGTGTGGCTTCAGGAATATTTGTATCTACAACTGGAGTGGCTGGAAAACTGGAAATCAAGCACTTGTTAATTAAACTATCAAAGGTTAAACCGACAAAGATTAACAACAGCCTATCTCAAAACATCAAAAATCACCTTGTTAAATGTTGAGGGGCTATACCACATGATATCGGAAGGTGCAGTTCTTCCGAGCACACAGGTTGGGGAGCTTTTGCAGGACCAGGCTCCAAAGTGAAACCAAGAGAATCCAAATTATCTTCACAGGAAATACCAGTCTGTGACAGAGTTCGGTTGTCATCTCGCACCTTATTCCCTTGAAGAAGTACCCCGACACGGATTCCACCCCCAAGTAAGGCGGTCACTGCCTCCATAACAGTTCTCTACTCGTATTCAAGTAACATCAATGGTAAAAAGTGTTAGCAACTATGCGATAATTAAATAAAACTATATTCGACTACGTAAAGAACAACAAAGCATTTCTATACCTTAAGCGAACCCACAGTTGCACTTTCTGGAACCTCAATGTAAAGTTCTGGGATTCTGAAAGACTTGATGCTGAATTTCACTGTACAAGAACAACCCTCGAATAAGACATTCCCCGAAACTAGAATAAAAACGTCCACGATTAACACAACAACAGTCTGTCAAAAACTACTCATACCGTGAGAATCCTTGGACTGGTGTGATGCTTTGTTACCTGTTAGCAAGGGGCGTATCCCACATACTACGGAGCAGAATAAAGTAGTTTAGTAAGATTAATTAAAATTCCAAACCGGAAATCTGTAACCTATAAAATACTAATAAGGTAATTGAAGAAGGGAGGCACCTCCATGCAACATTGAAGAAGAACTACCCTTGTCTCCATCCACAACCTTCTCTGGTGAATTACAAACACTTTCACTACTGATCCCACCATCAGAAGTTACTATCGAGCCATGGTCAAAGAACTTCCTCCTTTTGTAGAGTGTATCGTACTGATACCTGTCATAATTATAGTAGGTCTTCCGCTTACGGTATTGAGGCATCATTCCACCACCTAGAAATATACGAAACACAAAATCTGTAAAGAAAATATTTATGAAGTTCAGGATGTAAACCATGCTATGAACATTACTCACCAGCTTTAGAATGTTCGAAATCCTTCAACTTTGGAGCTACTTTCCAATATTTGGATGTCAGCAACTTCCTTATCCTTCGCGCTCCAATACGTGTCGGACGCCTAGAAGTCTTAAACCTATAGTTAAGTCTATTAAACCTAGAAAAGTTTTCATCATCATCTCTACTAACTAACTTAACATCATTCCTATGTCTTGGAAAAGAAGCATTAGGAACGGGGTCCCTGTGGGATGGCAAGTTGACATCTCTTTTAGAGTTGACAGGAGCAGGACATGTCAAAGGCGATTCAACTGGATCTTTCGAGGGGCAAGTATTAGTGATACCCAACTTCCCGATGTCCAAACCCTTAGCATCACGCTCTTGCTTAAACCCATTCTCACTTTTACCATCACATAAATCCCTGAGAAGAGGGGAGCATAGATTCCTGTCACCCTTAGCAGGTTTAAATTCCTTCACAATGTCACTGTTTTTGGTAGTCGACTCAGAGGCGGCAGCACGATTGTGTCCTTCCGATGCATTGCTAGAAGCCGAGCTCTCACTCTCCTGCAATAACTTCCTGGCTAAAGAAGCTAACAATTCAAATGCACAAATCTGACTGTCCTCAACCGACTGCTTACTCCGACACCTCTGAAACCGAAAACATCGATTTATTCAAGTTAGATCAAAATCCAGTATGATCAAAACTACCAGAAAATGATCAGAAAACCTTAGAAGATAAATAACCAAAAAAGAACAGAACATACCCGATTCGATCGAGGGCCACGGGGCACATTGAAGGTATTAAATCCGTAATCTAACCTCTTCTTAAACACCATATCTCAGGCTAATAGGTACGTATAGTTACAAATTCACTGCATATAAACAAATCTAACAATATATCAGTATAATTTCAAAGATAAACCAAAACAAACCTTATAATTAGAAGATCCATAAACAAGAAAACCAAAAAAAAACCATAAACCGATAAAATTTTGAAATTAAATGGGCAGAATTTAAACAAAATAGAGATCAAATTACAGATCCAAAAACCCAGAATACTACACCAATAGAAGAAGAATATAGCTGCGTAAATTTGATAAAAAAATATGAATTTCCACAGTGAAATTTAAATTGATCGAAAATCTCAAAGTCAAAGAAGAATTTAAACCATTAAACAAAAAAGGGATCGAATTTATTCTTTCTGTTTTCCTTTCCTTGTATAAGAAGTATAAAGTGAAATCAAAATCCCGTAAACCTCAAAATTCACCAGAAACTTCAAATTTTCCATTAAAATCTCCGAACCAAAAAGGAAAAAAAAACCCAGCTCAGATCTCGACCCAAACCAAAACTGGATTCGTAATTCAATAGTCTAAAAGTCAATACGCCTCATAATTTAGCATAATTAAAAAAAAACATAAAAATGAAGAAACCCAACAATTCAAGAGCAGAAACAACCGAGAATTTGTGATGCAATAAGCAAATAACTCACCTTTTAAGCTGAAGCGATCTTCAGTTCCTTGAAAACCCAATATACAAATGTACATAAAACAATTAAAAAATTAAATTTTTTCTGCGAAAATTCCTTGAGAAGCAAAGATCGGAGAAACCAAACAAACCCAAAGTATACTCAATCGAAATTCATTGAAAAACAGACAAATTTCCCTTCTTTTTGTAAGTTTTTTTTTGTGGTTTGTGAATGGAAGCACAAATATTTATACAAAAACCCTTTAAAGAAAAATCACCATGAACAAACACTACATATAAATTTAATAGAAAATAGATAGAGACAGTGCTTAAACCGCAAAATATGATATTATCTTTATATATTGACCACAAAACCGGCCCAGCCGGTGGATTCGAGGGGTTTGCTGGTAATAGACGGTAATTAAAAATAGGGGTGGCGATTGGCGAACAAGTTATTTGGATCGGGTCATTTCGGGTTTGAATACATTCGTTTTAAGTTTGGTTTGTGTTTGGTTTAATTTTAGTTCGGGTCTATGATAATAATATGTTAGTTCGTTTGATTTTCGGGTCGGTTAATTTCAAGTCAAGTCGATAGCGGATTAAAAGGAGATTGATCGATTTTAGTCAAATTTTCAGCCCGAATTAAGTTTTTTCATCATATATATGACTTTATATAATCTATATATTTGACTTTTTAGTAAATTGTAACAGTTCACATCTTATTTTTTATTTATTTTAATTTGTTTCTTTATTTTAAGTTATCTTTTATTCGAGTTGCTTTCATTTTAAACTTCAAATTAAATTTAAATCATCGATTTTGAGTCTCAGCTCAAATAAATCAGTTAGATCTTACATCAAGTTTATCGGGTCTAATTAAAACCCCTGCCTCTCTTTCCTTTTGAAAACCAGATAAGTGACGCCACGTGGAAGTACATTGTGCTTCTTAGATTTATTTTTATTTTATTATTATTTATGGAGATAAGAAAAATATATATTTTCATTGGGTATTGTTTGGTGCGGATGATTTCACATTTGTTTCTGAACTCGTTTTCTCAATGGTTTCCCTAGTCTAATTAATTTTATAAATTTAATAAACTATATGATTAACTGATTTCATTTCTTTAGTAATAAGTATAAACTAGAAAATAATAAATGCATTGAGTTGATGGATAAATATTATGTTTTAATTTATTTTTTCTCACGGCATTAGTCATTTTATTTTTTAAAATATTGTATTTTGAATACAGAATATGAAGATAATTTTAAAAGGGTCCGACTTTAAACAATAAATAGACTAAATTGAATAAAATATTAAAGTCGGGACTAAGAAGGTCCGACTTTAAACAGTAATTAAATAAATTTCAGCATATTTTCTGCAAAATTACTGTTCAAAGTCGGGCCCTCTTGATCCCAACTTTAATATTTTATTCAATTTAATCCATTAACCGTTTAAAGTCAAACATTTTTAAAATCATCTTCATATTCACTGTTCAAATTACAATATTTTAAAAAATAAAATGGCTGATGCCATATTTTAAGAAAAATAAATTAAAACATCATATTTATAAAAAAATACATAAGTTAAATCATGAAACAATACAATAAAATATATTTTTTATTCGAAACTAATTAATTACAAGGCACAGTGTACGAAAAATCAAATCTCTTAATGATCTCGTAATATAATCTGCTCGGAAATGGTTGAAGTAGTTAAACATAAAGATTTTTATGATTATAACTCTCGTTAAATTTATCAAAGATGAAATTTATTTACTTGATGTTATGGAGGTCTGGTTACGTAGGGATTCACCGGTGGGAGTCGGTAGGGCAATAAGTTGTCACTTAACACACCAAAAATTTTAAGAAATTTTTGTATATATGTAATCACTCATTTTTGACCGAGTTTTAGTATTATTAGTGTTATTATAATAGTAAAATTATATATAAAAAAGCAAAAAAAGCAAAAAAAAAATAATAATAATAATAAAAGGGGAGGGGAGTGGAGCACAAGGCTCCACGTCACCCTTCTCCCCCTATAAATAGAGGAGGCAGCAGCAAAGCAAAGCAAGAAAATTGCAATTGCAATTGCAATTGGAATCGGCAGGGCAGGCCAATTCGGCTAGCCCAGGACCGGGGTAATATCATCGGTCCTAACCGGTTCGATCGTGGTCCTATTTTAGGTCCGATCTAGTTAATATTTTTGGAGGGGTTGCGGTAGATCTCGGTGGGGTTCAATCGGGATTCGTCGTTCGAGCTCCTAATTAGGTATATTTTCTTTCCTTTTTTATTAGTGTTGTAATTTTTATAATTTAATGAAGTATTAGTTATCTTAAAATTTTAGTCTTATTTTTTATTTTGTATGTTTATGTTTTAGATTAATATTTAATATGTTTTAAATTTGTGTTTTATATTAATATTTTATTTATGTTAGATATGTTTTTATTTATGAGTCAGATTAATATTTATGTATGTATGTTTTAGAATAGTATTTTATGTTGAATTTGTTTTTATGTTAGATTAATATTTATGAATATTAGTATTTTGTTTATGCTAGATATGTTTTTATTTATGAGTTAGATTAATATGTATATATGTATGTTTTAGTTTAGCATTTTATGTTAGATTAGTATTCTGTTATGTGAATATTTACTGTCTTTAAATTATCTGCCATGTTTTATATTTTTGCCACTAAGATTGCATATCGAGATATAAATTGTTAATGCGGTGTCCTTTTATCCGAGCGTAAACGGGGCCAGTATCAGGCGTAGTGATAGTGGTTGGGCGTTTACTCTCGGATAACGGGGCCCTTAAAATTTATTCGCAATTATGACCGAATTTTAAAATAATCGTCACTTTAATCCGGAAAATCCAATATTAATAAAGCGGTAATTATTAAAGTACCAATTTTGGGCGGTGTGGGGGTGCTAATCCTTCCCCATCCGTAACCGACTCCCGAACCCAACATTTTTTGAATCTCTGGTTTTATGGTGTCCGGCCTACCTAAGTGGCCGGTGGCGACTCCATTTTTTAAAATGCGGTTTTTTAAAAACCCCACGGAATAAATATTTTATATCCAAAAGAATCACAAACACCTTTCAAACACCTTCGAAAAACCACGTTTTATTTAGCGATGAGAAGTAAAAAAGGGACATCGCTACAGATGGCGACTCCGCTGGGAAAAATTTTTGTTTTTTTTAAAAAAAACAAATGAGAGTCAAGCTTTTAAAGTAATTACCGCTTTACTAATATTGGAAGTTCCGGATTAAAGTGACTATTAAATTAACATTCGGTCATAATTGCGCGTTTATTTTAACGCATTTAAAATATGGCATATAAACCCGTCTTTTTAAGTGGGGGGAAAACGCTAATGCTTTCGTGGAGATATCGTTCTCCCGTATGGGCCTAGCAAGTACCTTCGGGGCTCGAGTACCTTATGCTTTCGTAAGGATATCGTTCCTTCGTACGGGCATAAGCGAATGGGTCCCCCTGAATTGAACCCGGTTGAAAGCAGCCTATAATGGGTGATGATCGGGGGCCTTGCTACCCTTAGTAGGGGACAGCAAGGACAATTCGGGTATCTCCTAGCACCAACACTGCATGTAGAGAACATAGAAACCCACCCTGTTAGAGCCACGCGGATAACCTTAGGTGTTTTGGACTAGATAAATAGGGTCGTTTTGTTTATTTACCTTATTTAATTTGTCCTTTTATTTATGTATTTATTATTTTTATCCGGTACTAACTCATTTCTTTTTGTGTTTTATTTTATTTTTACACATATTTTTGTTGCATTATCATTGCATCCACATTACGTAGAGGCGTTGATTCAAGTGGTTTGCCCGATTAGAAATTTAAGTTTTGATTGTTACAAATATTAAGTTTGAATACCGGTATATTTATATTATATATTTTGAGATAAATTAATTGAAGCATTAAGTCACCAAAGTGACCTATATTGTGAAATTATTTTATTTTAAAATATAGAAGGTTTTGTGCATGTAAGTTGGATTATGTTAGTATTAATCGGCCCAAAGGAAGGTTAATAATTAACATTATTACATGTGCAACTGTGGTAATAAACATGTGATAATTATCCAGTTTTATATGTGAGCAATAAATCGGCCCAAAGGAAGATTTATGTTTGACATGTTCTTATTATCAATGTTTGATTATTGTACCAAGATATCACTTGCAAGTTAATGTTTTGTCCAAAGATGAAACATTAATGGAGTGTCCGGTATCTTGATATGAGGTTTACCTTTATTCAAATTTATTATTATTTTGGTTATCTTTTAATTTGATTGAAAGATAAAATTAAGAAAAATATTTTGAAACAATTAAATTCATATTTTGGCTTCAGATGTCTAATATTTTAATGGATTAATTGAAACAAAATGTCACCAAAGTGACCGCTTTTGTGTAGATTAGTTTATTTAAAATATTAAGATAATTATGGGTTTTTGTAATTCATGCGTTTATTAATTGACCCAAAGGAAAGTTAATATTTGGCAGAATTACAACGACAACTGTGGCGATAAATGTGTGACAATTATAAGGTATTTTTATGTAAGCAATACGTTAGTCCAAAGATTAATCTATTGTTTGACATAGTTTATTGTCAATGTTTGATTGCTACAACAAGAGTACCGCTTACAGTTAATATTACTGTCCAAAGACTTGATATTAATGTTGTGCTTGGTATCTTGAGGGGAACTAGCCATTATTTTGAATTTATTTGTTTACTTATGAATATTTATGTGAGCTTGTTTTTATTTTATTTATTTATTTTTGTTCTATATTTAGGTAATTTATCTTTGCTGTCACAATATCTGTTAAATACATTCTACACTCATGTTTAGTAAAACTAGTTTCAAGGAATAGAAAAGACACTTACATATAGTATTTAGTTGTATGAACACAGACTTTGCACTAAGGGAAGAATAACTTGCACCTCTCACCGCGGTAAGCACCCATAAAAAAAGGATTGTGAGAGGAGAAATTGTTCAAATTGTACAGTCGATAATCATAAAGAACAACATTCTATAAGTCTTTAGGAGCACAAATCTAAAGAGATTACTCATATTAAGGGTTTCCTTGACGAAATTAAGAAATGATTTACCCAAAACATTAAGGTTAAGATGACATCACTTATACCTTCTTTGATGTCTATGAAGTATAAGGGTCAAGAAAATGTGAGGAAGTACATTATGAAAAATGTTTAATATTGCTTCAAAATTTAAGTCACATAAGATCAAACTTTCTAACAATTGTTTGTTCTTATGATTTTGGTATCGCTTCCTATACAGTTTAACCAATTCAAAATTAGTTACAACTGTCAAGGAGAAATAGACTTTAAATGAGCTTATTTCTAATTGTGTTAAAGAGGAAGAAAAGTTGAAGCATTATAAGTGTAAAAGTACTCATTCGGTTAGTGCTCATTTAGTTAGTGTCTCTAAGGATAAGGGCAATAAAAAAATATTAGAATAAAGTTGCTAAAGGTCCTAATCAAAAGAAACAACAATAAGTTACAAAGTATTGATTCTTTTGTATAAGTTAGGACACATGTGAAGAAATTAAACTTCAAAAGTGACCAACTACTTCGGTTATTTTGAGTGATCCATGGGCTGTAAATTTTATGATCCCACAATAAGGATTATTTTAAGGAGAGGTTTATAACATTTTTAGGATGTTGAGTTTGGAGGGAGAAATAAGGTTAGATACATTGCTATTGAGGGGAAGTTGAATTATAATTTAATTCATACTATCACTTTTAATGATGTTTAGGTTTTTACACCTATCATTAATCAAGAAGTGAATCAAGTACCTCAGCAAAACAATGTTGAACAACTCTCATTCAAGATAAGGCAATTGTTTCAGAAGAACAAACTCAACAACCTTAGAAAAATAAGTGTCATTAAAGATATCCACGAGAGGAAGGAAAAAATACTATTCTAGATTATTACTCTGTATTTATTCAAGAAAATAAGGATAATAATGGAATGGTAGAAAAGGATTCAATTTTTTTTATCAGATCATAAAAGTTCTGACTCTCAAAAGTGGATTGATGTCATTAAAGAAGAGTATAATTTTATGCAAGACAATAAAGTTTAGGAACTTGTCTCATTATGTGAAGATGCAAACCAATTGGTTGTAAATGGATATTTAAAACCAAGAGGGATGCAAATGATAATGTGGACAAGTATAATGAATGTCTTGTATCTAAAGGATATACTCTAAAAGAAGACATTGATTTTTTGGAGACTTTCTCTCAAGTTTTATTGAAAGAATCTTTTAAGACAATCATGACACTTATTGCTTATTTTAATCTTGAGCTACATAAGATGGATGTTACGCTTGTGTTTTTCAATGGTGACATTGAAGAAACAAATTATATGGTACAATCATAGATTTGTGTCTAATGATACAAAATCAATGATATGTAAATTAAAGAAATTCATCTATGAGCTTAAGTTGGACTCTCATTAACGAAATTATAAATTTCATATTGTTTATCTCATTTGGTTTTGAGATAAATTTGGTTCACAATTCTATATACTATAGTTCAGTGGGAGTAAACCAAGTGATACTCATATTACTAAAGAAGACAAATTTAGTCTTACTCAATGTCCTAAAAGTAACCTTGAAATTAAAAAAAAAAAATAAAAAGATTCCAAGTGCATAATCTATTGAGAATTTAATTTATGCTCAAGTATGTATGCGTTCGGATATTATGTACATTGTTAGAATGTTAGACAGATATTTAAGCAATTCTAGCTTGAACCATTAGATAGCAGCCAATAGGGTTATGAGATATGTTTAGAGAACAAAAAAAAATTACATGCTCACATATCGAGTTACTGTAAGTTAGAGATCATCAAGTTTACAGACTTGATTCTATTAGAATATTGATGCAAAATAATTTTGTCACATGGGCTGCTAATTATAGATTGAATAGAAAGATCACTTGGTTATTTTGTGACAATAAATATGCATTCATTTATTCCATAAACAATAGGAACACTTTAAATTTGAAGCACATAAATATTAAGTTCCTAGTTGTTAAAGAAAATTGAGTGGTTGTGTGTCTATAGAGCATCTTTGGTACAAACTCCATAATTGCGCGCTTATTAAGAAACCGACACCCTAGGTCTTTCATGAGCATACTACTCATGTGGGTGTAATGTTATTTAAGGATATTCAGTTTTAGTGGGAGTTTGTAATTTTGAAAAATGCTCATTCGTTTTAGACACAATTTGATTTACTTGATTTAAGGATATTTTAAGATTATTTTCTGCGAAAAAAAAGTTCTTTTGGTTTATGCACACTGAATTCAAAAAAGTTTGATCTCGCTAAGGTTTAGGAGGACCAGTTGAAATAGACATGTTTGGTTCACATTTCATGTAATTTTCCATGTTACGCATCCATGATTAATCTATGTCATTTGACTATATTTGTATACGTGACCATTGATGGGTCTTGTCATGATTGATACGACAAAGGCTGCTTTGATCCTATATGGATAAAGTTGATGGACGAGATTGTTACAGAATGCCTATTATATAATAGCAAAATTTTGAGCTCATAAGGTTATACATTTGTCAGGAAATATATGTTGCCCAAGTGGGAGATTGTTGGATTAAAATTCGTAATAGTGGGCACATATGTATAATGTATATTGCTATTTTAAAGTATGACACAAAATTAAGTGACCAATTATGTTAGGCGTGTCATGGGTATTAAAATGTCATGGAAATAAAAGTGTAGATACCATAAGATGTATTTATAATTCGATGAGGGACAGAGTTATAAATACTTAATAGTTGATTATTAAATCAACTATATAAAGAGGTAGTGGTCCCCAAGAAATAGGTTAACTTATTTTTCTCTCATTCCCCGTCAGAGAGTTTTACATCAAGAGAAAACCTATCTTCTTGGAAGATCACAACCACCTTTTAGGCGATCTTCATCAAAAGATTCAAGGTTTTCATCTATCAATTAATTCAGGTACGCTTCCGCATTCGGTTTATTATTCTTGATGATTTGACATGATAGATCTTGGGTTTAAATTTCATATCTATTATGGTTTGATTCTAACATATGAAACATATAAAAATCAAAATTAACACTGTTTAAATGTGTTTTCACG
The DNA here is from genome assembly GCA_019671005.1 of Hibiscus mutabilis. Classification (NCBI taxonomy): domain Eukaryota; kingdom Viridiplantae; phylum Streptophyta; class Magnoliopsida; order Malvales; family Malvaceae; genus Hibiscus; species Hibiscus mutabilis. Next base: position 21,000,165 of record CM033711.1, read on the forward strand.
TGGTTTCACGTCTTTATAAAAAAAACTAATACCAATATCTGAAAAAATTATTAGATGGATCCGACTCACCACGTTATTCATAGTTTATTCAATAATATTTATTCATTTCAGTGTAACTCTCAAATAACTACTCATTTTTTAATTACAGTACTCATTCTTTAATTACAAATAAAAAAGAAACGAAAATTTATCTTAAAAAAATAAAATAAATAAATTTTATTAAATAAGATCATAAATTACGTGGTTAATCAGACACATTTAATAATTTTACTAATACTATTAAACTGTTTTCTTTCTATCTGTTTTCTCGATTTGATTTCCTTCGAAGTACTTTTAAAATTGACAAAACTCGAATCAAATATTCAGCCTTATCTTACTCCGATACGCAATCTCCACGTTCTAATCATAGTAAAACTAATATATATTATTTTTCTCGTCTTTTAAAATTTCAATCTCAGTCCCTCCAGTAAAAAACAAACCTGATTTCACCCATGCTCCTACTTTTGAAATGGAAGCAAGTTGGTAAAATTGACACTTAATACGTGTACAATTTTTGGGATTTAAGATCCATGTCATTATATTGAACATAATGCATACTAAGAAAAAAATAATTAATAGTGACTATTATAGTTCCACTGTCACTATAAAAATTAGTGGTATTTAAAAAATGATAATACATCTCAACGAATCTCACAAATCACAATATAAAATAAAAATACTGTTTTTAAAAACACACCTAACTCCGCTTTTTATTATTTAAGTTTTATGAGTCACTATTTTATTAATAATATAAAAACAAGCTCTTGTTTTAAACATAGTAATAATTGACAATAAAAATATTTTAACACAATCAGAAAACATAACTTACATAAGACTTCCCAATATTATTTTCCTTTTTAACAATAAAATCAGAAGATAATTATTTGATAAAAGTAAGTTAATACACAGGATGAGTCTGCCATGCTCGACGAACACAGCTAACGATAAGCACTGATGAGCACTATAGATTTAATTTATAAAAAATTAAAATCTAACAACTTATTGTATAATTATAAATTATTTAAAAATTGAAAGTAAGTTAATTAAAATATATTTTTATTTTCTTTTAAACATAATTAGATCAAGGTACGTACACTTAAATCACAAAACTTTATTTTTTTCTTTGAAATTCAATTCGTCGGCAGCCCATTGTTTTTTTTAATTAGGATGAGTCTATCGGCGGGAGGGCTCAACGGTGGCCACGGAGGTGCGGCGGCGCAGCGGTGCAAATGTGGCCGGCAGCGGTGGCTAGCGGCGGCGGATTAAATTTTAAAGAGGTTTTGTGATTTAGGTAGATGTTTTGATCGAATTATGTTTAAAAGAAAATAAAAAATATATTTTAATCAATTTACCTTTTGACTTTTAAATAATTTATAACTATACGGTGAATCATTTAAATTTTAAATATTTATAAATTAAATTAATAGTGCTCGTCGTTATTGGTGCTCATCGGTGCTCGTAGAGCGTTGTAAAATTTTCCTAATATATATTGATAAATGATTACGGTTAAAATTAAAATTTAATTGATATCAAATATTATATTCAATTTCGAACAATATTTCTCCCTTCCAAATACTAGGTTAAAAAATGTCATTCTTTAAATGTATACTAATGTTAAAATCTATAATGGTCCAAATGAAAAAATGATAATTTTCATCTTAGGAGACTCGAGTTTAAAAATTTTTATCTACAAGATGTATGTTATCAAAGGTTAAAAAAATATATATATATAAATAAATACTACATTGTAATCGATTTAAGATTATTAAAAATATTCATACCATAAATAAAGTGACATTAATTAATTTATACAATAATAAAAAGAATTCCCAATGCAAGTAAAAAATGAGTTTAATATCTATGATCACTTATTTTCGTATAACCCGACTTTATGTGGTATAATCTCACCTCGAAAATATTGGTGGCGACCAGGGATGAAATTGAGAGGGGAGTTGGAGGGAGCAGTCACCCCCTGAAAATTTAAAATTTATATATAATTTATAATTTTTTTTAAAATTTATGTATTTTTTATTAAAAATTTATTTTCGCCCATCCTAAAATTTTTATAAGTTGGTACTTTTTTATAAAATCTCGTCCATCTCTGGTGGACTCTCTTTTTTACTAATTTTTTAAACTTGTCGGTTTAAGGACCGTTCTGACTATATTTTTCATATTTTAAAAAAACATATTACTTACATTTTTTTAAATTACTCTATATTTTCTTTTAAAACAATAAATAATTGTTTTATTCTGCAATTTTTTTCATGTGGTCGCAAAAAATAAAGGGGAATTCTTGAAGGTGTTGAAAATGAGTGGCCCAAAAAGGAAAAATAAGGAATTTGACGTATTAAAAAAAAGTGTCCTTGATTCTAGAAATGGATGGTCCCCGTGTTGCCAGGTGTCAATCAGACAGTAAAAACAAATGCTGATATGGACACGTGTCATTGAATTGATGGGGTCAATTTAAAGATGAGAGGATTGGGTAACTTGGTTGGTTGGGGGATATTGGTTACATTTTGGTTTGGCTAACTTTAAATATTAGCCGTAGACATTTATTTTTGGCATAAGCTAAAAAATAGCTCTCAATGTGTGGTTTTTTAGGCACTTTAGTTTTTATTTTTTTATTCAAATAAACTCTTAATATTTTAATTTTTTTCAAAATTGACTCTGAATAAATAAAAATCGTTAGTCAACTAACGATCAACGCCCTTTAATGATGTGATATGTCTATAGAGCAAGACTTATTGACGTGATACTTTACTGACGTATCATCATAATTTTTTTAAAAAAATAAATACTTTTTAATATTTACTTTATATGATTTTTTAACCAATTCGATGATAACACGTGACATAATCATAAGAATTTAAAGGCTTAAAAGAGAAATAAAAGTTGATAATTAAAAGAGCTAGAAATTGAACCTGGGTCAAATTGATAAAAAGCATAACACCTAACCACGGAGCTAACTCACTAACTTGTTACCACATATTTTATTTATTACATCTATTATTATCTCTTCATTGCTTCTCCTTTCGCTGTCTTTCCCACCAAACCCAGTCATTCTTCCCAATTCTTAACTTTAATAATGGATAAAACCCTCAGAAAATTTATAGAATTGAATCTGCATCAATGCATTGTAAGAAACATTAAAGTAAGATACGAGTCAATGCTGCATCAAAACGGAATGTTCATAGCAAAAGAATACAAATTAATAACGATTCAATCTAAAAACAATAAAATGAAAATTTGAGTATTGATCGACATTTACAACTGGTAAAAATTGAAAAGAAACAAATGAAATAAAATATGGAAATCAAAGAATTACAAAGGCAACAAAAAACCAAATCAAATACCTAGGTTTTATCCATTATTAAAGTTAAAAATTGGTTGAGAAAAATAACTGGGTTTGGTGGGGAAGACAGTGAAAGGGAAGCAATAGAGAGATAATAATAGATGTAATAAATAAATGGGATAACTGTATTTTTAGTACCCACCTTTACCTGTTTTCCTATTTTGGTACTCTACCTATTTTTGGAAAAATAGTATCTAACGTTACGTTTTGTTTCTATTTTGGTACCCCGCCGTTAAAAAAATGATGGAAGGTTGATTAGGAGAGAGAAAATCACACGTGACATGCAGCCACGTCATTCTCTCTCTCCTAGTCAGCATGTCACGTGTGTTTTTTCATTATTTTAGTTGATGTGGCATGCTGACTAGGAGAGAGAGAATGATGTGACAGTATGCCATGCGTGATTTTTCCCTTCTAGTCAGCCTTTCGTTATTTTTTTAATGGCGGGGTACCAAAATAGAAACAAAACGTAACGTTAAGTATCATTTTGTCAAAAAAAGGTAGAATACCAAAATAAAAAAATAGGTAAATGTGAGGTACTAAAAATGTAGTTATCTCTAAATAAAATATGTGGTAAAGAGTTAATAAATTAGTGAATTAGCTTGATAGTAAGGTGTCATGCTTTTCCACCACTTAACCTGTGTTTAATTTTTAGTCCTCTCAATTCTAAACTTTTATTTTTCTTTTAAACCTTTAAACCAATTAGATAATGCCACATGTCATTATTTGATTTATTAAAGATAATATAAAATAAATATAAAAAACAATTGTTTTTTTAAATTTGATGATATATTAGTAAATGTCACGTCATCGAAGGGCGTTGACCGTTAGTTGACTAATAATTTCTATTTATTCATGGTGAATTTTGAACGAAAATATAACGTTAAAAGTTTGTTTAAACTAAAAAAAATAGAAATCAAAGTGACTAAAATATCAAATGTTAGATATATTTTTTAATTTTATGAGATTATAATCATGATATAGGGCAAAAAAATATTTAAAATTTCCTTATTTTTTCTTAAGCATGTGATGGTACGGGGAGGCAACGATTTGAAGTATCCATAGGTTGTGTAGGGGAATCGTTTGAGATAAGGTGATAATTATATATTATTTTTTTGAATTAAATTATATTATTTTTTAATCTCACTAATAATTGCTTAAAAAGGGAATCTAATGTGGATAGGACATATCAATGAACCATAGGTTAGATTTTTTCTTTATAAATTGTAGACCTGAGAGGCTTTGGACATGCTCCAATGTTTATAAAATTAAATAGTAGCTACATTCGAACCCAATAAGTATTTTAACGAAAAAATGAATGATGTTTATCTTATCTTAAAAGAAACGGATTTAAATTGCTCTGTTTATAATGTGTATGCGCATTATCAAAAGATTAAGAATATGTATGAATAGATACTATCTTTAGACTATTCAAAAAAATTACATTTTAACATTAATTTGGAGGTTTATATTTTAATTTTAGTTATAATTGAAATATATTTATATATATTACTTAAAATTAAAATTATATTTATGTATTACTAATTGATTTATTTATTTTGAATTGAATTGATTATCTTTATAATCATTTATAAAGTTTATTTAAGTTGCAATATAATTACAAATGCAATAATATATATTCGAATAGTCTTAAGATAATTACAAGTAGTATTTGTTTATATTTTTTCTTATCCCTTTGATAAAGTATACATACATTGCAGACAAAGTTGATTGAACTTAAGCCTCTTAAGGTGAACACCATTATTTTTTCTACTAGGACCGCTCGTTGGATTCAATATATATTTTAATAATCATCGCAAGAACCAACTCTTATAAAATATAATTGAATTAATAATTCGACCAGGGCGAATGCTTTAAGGGAATGGTGGGGGCTACAGCCCCCTAAAGTTTTGAGAAACTTAAATTTTGCCTCTAAACTTTTTGAAAATTTTAATTTTGTCCTCTCAAAAATTTTAAAAATTCATAGTAAGCTTCAAATTTTTGAATATTTTTAATTAAATTCTCTCTCAAATTTTTAATTTTTTTATTAAATCTCTCAAAATTATTAACAATTTTAGTTAAACCCTCAATTTTTTTTAAAAAAATTTGTTTTAATCCTTTAAATTAAAAAAAAAATTAAATTGGACTCCTTAAATTTTTATTCCAAGTTGCACCCATGAATTTGACTAAGGTTAATTTAGACTAAAAACTCAAATTTAATATTTACATGTGACGAGACTCGAGTGTGAAATATTAAATTTTTTAAAATTTTAATCTTATCATTATACTAGTCTCCCAATCACCTACAAATTCAAAACTAAAAATAATGTAAAAAAGTAACATTTTATAATTTTTATTTTTATTACTCCACGAGAGAAAGTATCAATAATAAATTAATTTTTAATGTTTGAGTTTACTCCTTGGAAACCCACGTGACATTTCCAAGGAACAAGAGGGAATCCTTGTGATTTTGAGAGAGATCATCAAACAAAGGCAATAAATAAATAAATAAATACAAACATGTGATAAGCTTGTAAATACAAACATTAATTCTATTTTCTTAATTTTCCCACAAGCTTTTTTTTATATATATAAAATTTTTTGAAAGCCTCTCGGGAAAAGGAATCTATGATCTTTGCTTGGAGGAGAAGTGTTTTGGCCACTTTCTCTTAGCATTATTTACCTTAACTTATAAATCAAGATTCAATAAAAACTTCATAAATCAGTGGAATTATAAATTCAAATTCAGTCTAGTTGATTCATATAACCAATCTAAAAACTATTAAGTTATTAAATATTTTTAGGTTCCAATTACATAATTTGTAAATTTTTATGTATTTTTTAACAATTTTTACCTAAAGGGAGGGAAATATAAAATTTATTTCTAATGAGTCTAAAACCCACCACCTAGGGGATGAGAATGTGTCAACTGAGAGTTTTTAACAATTTATTTTAGAGATTATTGACACCTTTATACATTTTTCAAAACATGCAAATACTATCTATTAAACATAACAAACTGATATGAATTTAGGGAGAAAAAGACAGAAAAAGCTCATTATTATTGAATCGATGATGATTACAGGTCAAAGGCACGTTTTTATAGAGAAGAAAACTTGGGGTTTCTTTCAAGATGATCAGTCAATTCCCTCCAAAAGTTGTTGCACTGTTCACTTCCTTCAAGAAAGTTGTTGAATTGTTGAAAACAAATTCAACTGATTGCTAACAACATTCCAACTCAGCTTGCTGACGGTGCACTGTCTAACATTTCCACTGCTTTTTTTGTCTTTTTTTTCTTGAACCAATGACAAACTCAAAATGTTTAATTGTTCCCTAAAAGGTTCAAATTGTTGTAGAGGTAGGGGCTTGGTAAAAATGTCAGCAACTTGAAACCTTGTTGGAATGTAGTTTACTTGAAGAGTGCCGGAAGTGACATTCTCCCTTACAAAACGTAGATCGAGATCAATGTGTTTAGTTTTAACATGTTGCACTGGATTAGCCGCCATTAAGACAATACTAGAGTTATCACACCAGACCTTTGGAATGTCTGGTAAAGCAATTCCCATTTTATTTAGAACTAATTTGATCCAAATTAAGTCAGAGGTTGCATCCGCCAGGCTTCTATACTCCGCTTCAGCAGTAGAACGAGAGACTACTCGCTGCTTCGTTGAGCTCAAAGAGACTATGTGTGCACCAATGGAAACGCAAAAGCCTGATGTGGATCGTCAATCATCAATATCGCTGTCCTAATCGGTATCAGAATGTGCAGTAAGAATCAAGGGATCTAGAGGCTGTGGCGAGAACCATATCCCATAATCAACAGTTCCTTTAAGATAACACTATATGCAATGAACAGCCTTCCAATGAGTCATAGTTAGATTTTGCATGAACTGTGCAACTTTGTTCACCGCAAAAGAGAGCTCCGGTTGAGTGTGACACACATATTGAAGGGCATCGATGATACTGTGATATTGTTTGACATCATCCAAAGGTTCATCATCGTTCTTGCTTAGTTTAGGATAGGTAGTCATAGGAGTTGAAGCATCCTTGGCATCAAGAACTCCAACTTTGTGAAGGAGCTCAAGGATATATTTATTTTGACTAAGAAATAAGCCATTGCCAATTGTATGTACTTCAATCCCCAAGAAGAATTGTAGAAGACCAAGGTTTTTCAAGGAGAAGCAATCATGTAAGTCATTGATAACAGATTGAATATGATCTTCAGAGCTGTCCGTGACTAATATGTCATCGACATATACAACTAGAAGGGCGAGGACATGTGGCTTGTTAAAGAAAACCATAGACATATCAGCAGATGAAGAATAAAAGCCAAGATATCCCTAGAAATTCTTAAGCTTGAGGAACCAATTACGGGGTGCTTGGCGAAGACCATATAATGCCTTTTTGAGCTTGTAGACAAGCAATGTACCATCCTCTTTATACTGAGCAGAGCCTTCCGATTGATGCACATACACATCCTCAAGAAGATCTCCTTTGAGAAACGCGTTGTTGACATCAACTTGATGAATCAACCAATGATAAGAGACAACTACTGAGATCAAAATATTGACTGTAAAGAACCTGATTACTGAACTGAAGGTATCAACATAATCCTGACCAAGAACCTTTAGGGTTGTATTTCAGTCGAAATAACCACTTACAACCAATGACCTTCTTCCCAACTGGTAGCTCAACCAAATCCCAAGTATTGTTGTCTTTGAGTGCATTATATTTGGCCAAAATAGCAACGGACCATTCAGGGTGCTGAGAGCTTCATAAACAGTCGTGGGAACAGTATCAAATTGCACATTGTAGATTTTTTGATTTACGAATGCCTACTTTGCTACGTGTTTGCATTGGATGGCGATTGACCAAAGATGAAAGAGTGTGTAGAGAATCAATAAAAGATGAATCACCAGAAGCATCATTGTCAAGTGTAGATGAAAGTGGCACAATATCAACTGGTGGAGTGGGCTCATGATCACATGCAAAGGCAGGAGTAGCAGAATTCTTAGGAGGATTAGTATGTGTAGAGGTAGTCTCAGGTTGAGGTGGCATTGGACATTGCTCCATGACTGGGTTTGAGGGGCGTTGATCAGCTGATGTAGACATAAGAGATGATTACCCTAGAGTAGCTGGGGGCACAACTAGCACAGTGGGAAAAATATCTGGCCAAGACTCATCTGCATGGGAAGTATGATTAATTTCCCAGGGAAATATAGGTTCGTTAAAAACATTTCTAGATATGAATATCATCCCCTTATCATCGACACATTGGTATCCATGATGACGTGAAGAATAGCTAAGAAACAGGCATGGCTTTGACCGAAAATCAAGCTTGTGATGGTTAAATGGCCGCAAATAAGAGTAACACTCAGACCCAAAAGTACGCAAAAAGTTATAATCTAGAGGTCAGCCATGAAGCTTTTGTTAGGGAGATATGTTACCAAGTTTCTTCGAAGGTAGCCGATTTATAAGATAGGCAACACTTAACATTGCATAGGACCAGAATTTCATAGGCATGAAAGCATATTCCAACAAGGAGAGAGCCATTTTAACTATATGGCGATGCTTGCGCTCAACGATCCCGTTCTGTTGAGATGAATGTGAACAAGTGACAGTGTATAATCCCAGCTTAAGCCAAGGTGGATTCAAGGAAGCAAAATTCTCTACCCTCATCAGTTTGAACTGCTTTTATTTGAGCTTGATATTGTGTTTGAACCATCAAATAGAAAAGAGTGAAATTAGTTGAGGCCTCAGACTTGCTCTTAAGAAGATATAGTCAATAGTGTCTAGTAGCAATGTCAACAAAGGAAATATAATATTGAAATCCATTGGATCTTACAACTGGTCCCCAAAGATCAATCTCAATTAAAGCAAAATGTTCATTATAAGTTGTAGTAGAAGGTTTATAGGGTAAACTATGGCTTTTGCCAAGTTGACAAGCTTTACAAACAGACTGCTTGTCCAACTGAACAGATTTATTTAATACAGTATTGATGATATCAACTGATGCATGACCTAAACGACGATGCCATAACCAAAAAGGAGATGTACTACTGGCAGCTGCAGTGAGGGCTGTGATAGGTGAAGAAGCCAGGTCCCAAGTTAGATGATACGATCTTCCTTCCTGAGTACCTCGCAATAGAATGTTCTCTGTACTCTCATCCTTCACACAACAGTGGTCATGATGAAACTCCAAATACGCAGAATTATCTTTGGTAAATTTGAGGAACATCAAGCAAATCATGAAGGACTAAAGAGCGAGAATAAGTATGTAAAGCAGACTGCCTTATGTGTGAAATTAATAACGAGGAGCCATCACCAATATGTACTGTACCCTTACCATAGTATGGGGAACCAGTGAACAAGTGAGAGGAGTTGTTGGCTACGTGATGAGTTGCCCCCGAATCTGAATTCCAGGTGACTCGAGTGGGAACAGGGGCAGCTGCAACTAAGGTGTTGGCCTGAACATCATCAAGAGGTGGTTCAGCTGGCGATTAATCGACACCTGCACTTGTACCAAGAAAGAGATCATAACCAACATCAACAGAATTAGAGAAGCAAGCAACATTGGCCTGACAAAGAGTAGATTGAGCTTGGGACTGAGAATAGATTCCTTTGAAACTCTGATCAAAACGATGCGAGCAGCGATCAACAAGGTGGCCGAGTTTGCCACATAGTTGGCATTGGGTACTGGGACGCCCTCTGTAACGACCCCCAATATAGTGTGGCTCATCACGACAAGTCGATCGTTGAAATGAAGCATGTGAGTCATAAGAGGATTCATTAAGTTGTGTGTTGTGAATCCCAATGGGCATGCAGAGAGGATCTGATAACCTGGATTCAGCATGAACAAGGACAGATACAACTCCTTCAATAATATATGGCTCACGACTAGCTGTTATAACCGCCACAAGGGGATCGTACTCTGGAGGAAGCCCATTGAGAATGGTACCGATCTGCTCCACCGAGGAGACTGGGCTTTCACACGAGGCCAGAAGATCATAGATTTCCTTAACTTACATCGTGTATGCACATATCGACATGGACGACTTTTTAATGGACTCCAAGCGACAATGAAGATGCATAACACGCGTGGTGGACAGCTTAGAGAACAAAGAGGAAATGGTGCTACAAATGGCAGCAACAGTGTCCGTGCTAAAAAGTTGAGGAAGAAGCTTAGAACTAACAGTAGAGAGTAGACAGGATGCTAAGGAGCTATCCTGCTTAATGAATCGAACACATGCAGGGTTAGGGGACTTCTCACCATTCTCAGTAACCACGAACTTCGCTGGAGGAGGAACTGACTTATTAAGATAACTTTCGAGCCCTTGACAACGCATTATAAGCACCACTTGTTGCTTCCATAAAAAGAAGTTAGTGTCATCCAAGCGAATGCTGATGCGTTTGTTGGAAAAAGATTGCTCGCCAAATTCATCATGAACTGATAGAGATGATATACCGTCGACGGCCGCAGCAATGGAGAGAGAGTCACCAGCCATAGAAGCGAAGAAGAGAGAAGAAAAGCACCAGGATCTATGCCAAAGCAACTGATACAATGTTAAACATAACAAAATGATGTGAATTTAGAGAGAAAAACAACTGAGAGAAAAAGCTCAATATTATTGAATCGATGTTGATTACAGCCCAAAGATACGTTTTTATAGAGAAGAAAACTTAGGGTTTCTTTCAAGATGATCAGTCACTTTCTTCCAAAAGTTGTGGCACTTTTCACTCCCTCCAAGAAAGTTGTTGAAAACAAATTCAACCGATTACTAACAACGTTCTAGCTTAGCTTGCTGACGGTGCACTGTCTAACACTATCTAAATCACCAACATTCTTGAGCTTGAGAGTTTGTGCGTAAAAAAAAATAATATTAAGAGAATTTTGTCTTGATATAAGATCTAATCCAATTCAACTTTGAATACAATAAAACCTATATAATTACTTAAACTATTCGAGCAAAAAGAAAAGAAAAAGAGTAAGAAATTGTGGATCTAAAAAAGATAGAAACCAAAGATTAAGGGAGTAAGCGTAACTTTTGATACATATGTAAATTTTTTTATACAAACTTTCGTATTCACTCTTTTAAAACTAAAATTTAAGTTATCAACCCTAAAACATTAAAAACCCTAAATCATATAAACTAAACTTATAACCAGGGGCGGAGCCAGAAAACTTAAATTGTGGTGTCAGAATTTTATGTATTAATTCATATTTTATTAAAAATAGGTGGAATAAAACGATGAGTGCCAATTTTCTTTAAATAATTTTAAATATTTTTTATACCGGTATCAATTTTTTAAAATAATGTAATTTCCTTTACACATATATATTTTTTATATAAAATATATACTAAAAAATATTCAATATGCTGATTCCGGCACTCCGCCAATTCTTATAACTTAAATTCTAAATTAAGTCTCTAACCTTAAAATAAAAATGTGTGAGTATATTGAATAATTTTCCAAATGGAGTAATGAGTAAGCAACAAGATTTTGGGTTGGCATTGTAGCTGTGCAAGGCTGTGAATAACATGCATTTTGCTGGGAAATTAGGCCTATGGGGTTGGTTTCTAGCTACGTAATGAATACGAACACTTTTAAATACGGTCAATATCATCCATTTAATACGTATATCTTATGCAATGCTTTAAAAAAGTAATGGATATTTTTAGGAGATTTAGTTTTGAACAGTTTTTTTTAGTAAGGTGTATATTTTAAAAGGTTAAGGGTGTAAGAAATCTTTGAACTTTTAAAAAAATCAATTAAGTCTCTGAATTTTTTTACATCCAATTAAGCTTTTGCACCAAGAAATTGAATCAATTAAGTACTTTGACCAATTTTAACCATTAAATATTGACATTTTTTTAGATTTGTTGGTGTAGTGTGTTGTGTCACAACCTTTTCACTTTACATTTTTAGAGTTTTTTTTATTTTATTTAAATTTTTTTAAAAGTTCTAAAAAATTTATAAAAATTATAAAAAAATACTTTTTTTTGTAAAAAATCTGTAAATACAACTTGATAAAATTGTAGTGCATCATGTACCGATAATATCTAAAGAAAAATCGTCAAAATTCAATGGTCAAAATTGGTCAAAGGGCTTAATTATTCAATTTTTGATTCAAGAGATTAATTGGGTACAAAAAATTCAGGGTTTAATTGTTTTTTTCAAAAGTTCAATGATTTTTTACACCCTTAAGTCATTTTTAAAAGGTTAAGATTAAAAAAAAAACACTACCATGTAATAATACCATAATATTAAAAAAAGAGTAATAGATAGAAGAGTATGTTTTTGTATAATTATTGGTACCTAATCTAATAGCCGACTAATTCAGATCAAATTTTGTAAAAGTTCATTATAAGGACGACTCTTAAAGGATCTAACACATGACAACACCAAAATTCAAATTCCTAACAATGCTTAAAGGATCTAACACATTATCTCGCTAAACCAACTAGTCGTTAGTTATATAATACTTAAATTACTTATAATCTTCAGAAAATTTTAATAAATTGAGATTCTATTGACTTTTTATATTATCTATTAAGGGAAAGTGTCCATAATTCCAACGACGATGGGTAAATGAAAAGAAGAGTTTATTTGGGCTGGTTAGCATAATTTAATAACTTTTTTATTATTTGTTTTCCTATTTGATTGGTAGTTGAGCAACCCTTTTCAACATCTCAAAAATATAGATTGTACAATTTTTTAGCCTACTTAAGAAAAGAAAGTTTATTTATTTTGAGAAAATAATTTCTTTTTTTTAAAGGTGCCAGCTAATTTTTATTGAAAGAGGTGAATAGTACAGGAAAAAAACCTACTAGCAGGCAAGGGATAAACAAGGAATCAAAGCTAAAACGAAACCTGGTAAAAAATATCGGTCTGAAAAACAAAACAAGAAACCAAAAAAATAAAAAAAAATGAAACGATGAAACAAGAAGCATTTCCCCAGGCGATGAAACGAAGCTAGGCCAGCAAATTCTCACACCGATCGTGCCCAAACAGAGAAATAAAGTCTATCATAGTTGTGGTACGAGGAGAGCACTAAAGGTTCAAAGGGAGAACAGGAACCAAGACCCATTAGTGAACAGAGACCAAAACCCCCCAAAACTCACGGTGGATCAATTCATCTTTTACCAGAGGCCGCTAGTAACTCATTACGGCCCGAGACCTCTTCCACCCAAAAGCAATCCGTCGGCAGGGCTGAACGCTCCTTTGCTGGGCTGTGCGCCACCAAGTTACTAAAACCGGGGTGAAGGAAAAGCGACAATCGGTGAAAGCTGTCGACACCCCTTTGGCTTCACAAATAATTTTTTAAAATATACTCTTACTTATATTAATATTTTTATTTTTTATCAACGAAATTGGTTCAAATGATAAATAGATTGATATTACTTAAGTAAATTTCGAGTTAAAAGTCTTATATATACAAAAAAAATTTACTGAAAAACTCACCTATTAAAACCAGTTTTATGAGGGGGGGAAGGCAATCAAGAAAAATCTTGACTTAGAATTGAAGTCAATATGCCCAATTTTCATTAAGATCAATTTCTAGGGATTCAACATAAATATTTTGAATTTTCTTCAATTACTTTTTTGACAGAATTTTCTTCAACTCTTGGATAAGAGATATTTGTTCCATTACAACCCAAAGCGGAAAACTACACTTTCAATTTGTTTGGTCTAACTAGAACAAAATTTTGTTACACCATCATAGTCAAAACCATCAATTTTGTCATGTTTAGGGGTAAATAATATATTATGGTCCGACATTGAATTACTAATTTAGGAGTCCGAATGTAATGTTATTATTGCATTAACTTCAATGGCGAAACACAATATTGTTTATTGAGGATGTATTTAAATTTTTTTAAATTTAAGACATCAATAACGAATTATACATTTTTATCGTAGTCACGACCCTACTAATCTTACTGGAGTCCTGCCACTGATTAACTTATAACTTTACAATTCCTAGAGGGACTAAAGAGTATTTTTTTCACTTGGAAAATCAAAATACAATTTTACCAATATGTTGATTTACAACTTTCCAATTTGTCGAGACTAAGAATATTTTGTAAAATAAAAAGTAATTTAATAAAATAAAAATCCATAGTTCTCTCTAATATTACATTTTCTCCTTTTCCCCTTTATTATTAATTGCATTTAATTGACATATAAAAAATATTGTTACATGTCATTTTCTATTGGATTTAACTCGTTTAGCATGTCATTGGTATAAATACATGAAGACGTGAAATTAAATATATTTAAATGTTTAATATCCTTCAATTTATGTGAGTGATAGAATTTAAATATTATAAACATTGCATCGAACTGTATGTTCAAAAAAAATATTACCATATGTGATATGTCATTGTTTTATTTGTTAAAGTCGTTACTTATTTTATTTTTAAACGATGTTAAACACTTAGACAAAAACTATAATAGAGACATACTTTAAGGATCAAGCTGTACATGTTTCAGTCAATTTTCTTAGCTTTAACCCATTATTGTCACGTCAAATTCTATTACGGAAGTGACCAAAGTAATCTATTAAAGAATTGAATATAATCTATGTGTCAACCAAGTAATTGTTTTTAATTTTTTACAAAAATCTATTTTTTAATGAAGAAAATAGTGTTTTAATTTACTAATTTTTAGATATGTTACATTTATATCAGTTAATTGCACGCTTCGAATTCATTCTGGATCGAATCAATCTAGTTTTTAGTCATTAAGGATTGAATTAATTTTTGAGTTAGATTATTTCAAATTTGGATTAATTTCATTTTACCGAAAAACTTAGATTAATCTCAAGTTTTACATGAATTTGAGTTGAGATTAAGATTAGTTTAGACTCGGGTAATTTTCAGTTTGAAAAAAATTTAGGATAAACAACATTATTGGTCACTAAACTATTATTATTTTTCTGTTTTGATCACTAAACTATTATTTTTGAAAAATGATCTCTAACGTTACTTTTTTCTTCTTCTTATTTTGGTAACCTTCTTTAAAAAAAAACTTACGAAAAAATCAATAGTTTGGTGACCAAAACAGGAAAGGAGCAATAAAGGTGACCAAAACAGAAAAAATAACATTAGTGTTCAAATTAGGAAAAAAAAACGTAATATTAATGATGGTTTTGTCAAAAATAATAGTTTAGTGGCCAAAACAGAAAAGTAGAAATAATTTAGTGACTAATGGTGTTGTTTATGCAAAATTTAAGTTGAGATAAATTTCAGTTTAAACGGATAAAACCATAAATGGTAAAATTACAAAGAAAACCCAATCTTTTTACTCAAATTTCAACTTGGATTGAAGTTTTTCAGCAAATTCAAAAACAATAAAAATTAATTTATGTACATCTTTAATGGATAAGTAAAGCTTATGCCATGACAATGGCTGAAGCAGAAATCACATGGTGTTACGCTTTCGTTTACCCTTACCCTTATGAATCTTCAGTTGCTTGATTACGTATTCGATGATTTCTTTCATGGTGGCTTTCCTTTCCTCCTTTCGGTTCCAAATCTCCGGGACCGGGTACGTTCCGCTAGCATTATATTTGTTCATTTCCATCAGTGCGGTGCCAACGGCCTCGAACGCGGAGTCACCGTATTCCTTCCTCAACTCCTTCAGCTTCTCGTCATCTTCGTCAACTACTTCCTGCATAATGCAAGAAGTCCATAATCGGATGACAGTTAATGCAAGTCTTTTCGTGTGTGTGTGTGCAAGCGAAAGTCATGTCGAAAAATTCCGACCAAGGCTTCCCTCATTGATAGTTTCAAGTAATGCCAAGTACCAAAGCAAAAACATAAAGCCACAGTTGAGGTATCATGTATGCACCATACCTGCAAGTTGCCTCTGATATTGATGATCTTAAACGGATGCCAGTTCGGATCCTGCACATTCTGCTGCCATAATGAACATAGTTTAGCACATGTTTCTCGCCAATCTTCGTTCAGGTGCTTTTGTGAGCAAGCAACTTCAAAGGCTTTTTGATTGATATCTCCCATTCTTTTGATTCCAAGAGTCGTTTTGTTATTCAAGATATCATTCAAACCCTGCACATAAGAAGAATCATTCAGAGAGGGATTTTATGCACAGAGAGAAACCGAACACGAGAGATCGAAGAAGAAAAAAACACTATGGATATACCTTTATAGATTCTTTACGAGCATACTGGATCTCTTGATTAGCTAGTAGATGCTTCACCGTGAGACGACTATACTCGCTTTCTATATTTTCCAATGCCTCTGATGTTTCCTGCAACTCTTTCTTTAAAGCAGCAATTTGCGAGCTCAAAGTTTCAACAAGACTTTGACAAGGCACATTCTCTTTCAGCTGTATCGATAAAATCGAAATTGTTAAGTGCACTTGGCAAATCATAAAAAAAATGTTGAGCCTTAATAACAAGACATGATTCGTTTATACTAAGGTAGAAACGGTTAACCACAGATTTGTCCAGCCAATGTCACATAGTTCGTAAATGGAAAAATCAAACTAAGACAAGTATATTAACCACTTTCGTTTCATTATCGTTCTTAGATTTACATTCTTCGAGTTCCTTGGTTTGCAGTGTAAGTTCACGCTTCAGTTTAACGTTTTCTTCATTTCCCTTTCGAATTTCTGGATAGAAAACAAGTATTAGACACTTTCAAACAGTGGCTATCTTTAGTTAGTAAACTGCAGGTCGATGCAAGGAACCGTAGAGGATGCTTCCTTTCGGGTTCCAAGCCTCATATGAACAAAGCCTTTGTATATATCACAATATTATCAATCCAAACTCTAGATGCAACTTCAAAAACAGGTAACTCATTGTAACAAAATGATTCGATTAGTGTACCTTTGCGCAGCACGGCATTCTCGGCCATCAGCTGCCTCACGGTTCCTTCATAACGAAGCTCCCATCCCCGCAAAACACAGTCCTTGTTGTTCACTTCCGCCACAAGGCTATCGATTTGCTCTCGGAGAGTTGAAGTTCTCTCATTATGTTCATGTTCCATTACAGACATCTGTTCTTTCAGGAAATCAATCTCGTATAAGAGGCTCCCGACAAGCCGACGCTGTTTCTTCAGCTCCTCCTCTAAGTCCCTTTTCGCAATTACGATGGACGAGGAAGTACCTGCAATATCATTAATCAACCAAATAAACGGTTTAGATCAGATTACCCTTTCAAGACAATGATTAAAAACACTGCCAAGATTCGGAAGTTAAACAACAAACATAAGAAAGCAAAGCCATTTCGTTTAAAGATTCCAAAGTTCAAATTTTTTTCTAGGAAACAGTAATCTTGTTATCCGTGGTTCTAGCAGTTTGTCTGCATGATGTGAGCTGGCACTATCAAAAGATTAAGATTAATAAACATATGCTATCATGTATTCAATCACATAATGTTAAAAAGCAATTCCAAAATTCAAATCTTGATGTTGCAAAGTTCATATATTGAGATTAAAAGTGGGCTTTTTCTAGGGTTTGAACATGGCTAAATCAAGTAAAGACCCCAAATCAAAATACTATTAGTTTCTAAAATCAGAAGTATAGAAACAAAACAAGAAATTTTCCCTTTTCATGAACAGAATCATACAACTTGAACAAGAAGATGGAAATGAGAGAGAAACCTGGAGTAAGAAATGGGTTGAACCTGTCCTCCTTCCTCCTTTGCAAAAGCACTAAAATGCAGGCAACATGCAACTCATTTTGCTGTACTTGTACTGCTGCAAGAAAGGTGGCAATATTACACGGAGGAGGGTCAAGTATGACACGTGGCTGCATCCGGAGGCAGGTGCATAGTTTGATGGGCCCAAGCAGTCCATCTGATCACTGTTCTGTCGAGTAATGTAGTTGTTTTGTGATGGTTAAATTCTACGATTAGTACTTATACTAGTAGTAAGTTGTGATTTTAGTTCAGTTCATGTATTTTATTTTGATTATTTTCCATCTTTGGACTTTTTAGGTCTGAAATTTCGGTCTTGATGTAAATTATTTTATCATTAGTCCTAATATTATAGAACAATTTTAGATCAGTTTCTTTTTCTAATTTGATAACGTTAAGTCGTATAATTGGATGACACGCACAAATCGAGAAATAGTCCAAATTTTTTCATTCTTAATTTTTATGCATTCCGAACTCAACTCTGTTTCCATCTTTTTTTCGCTTAAGAACTTAGAGTTTTTTTTTGTTTATTTATATTTCTGGGTTTGGTTCGATGTTCATCTTCATCATGGGGGTTTTCCACTTTAGATTGCAAAGATAGAGTTTTCCTGGGTTTGATGTTCATCTTAAGATTGCAATTTTTCTACGTTTGATGTTCATCTTCAGGGTTTGTGTACTTAATATTGCAATTTTGAGTTTTTGTTAATGGGTTTGGATTGTATTACTCTCTGAAGCAGTAAATACCTCAATCATTTAATTAAATTTTGTTGTAATTAACTTCTGCCTTTTTATTTTCTTAATTTCAAGTAACCAATGGATCCATCAATTTCTAGAGTTAAAATTGATGGGGAAAAAGGTATTTTTTATGATTAAATTATAGAAGTTGTTGACTGGTTTTATGCTTGATGTAAGTATGGATTTTGTGTAGGAATTTGACTTACCATTGATCTCATTTCACTTTGTAGTTGAATCATAGGATTCTTTCTAGATCTTTGCAATTTAGACAATGTGATCTTCACAAGAATTTCTATTACCTAGTGTTTATATATTTTCTACTCACCTTTGCTAATTGTCTGATATATTTACTAGATTTGTTGAACTGGAGTATGAATTTCTACACTTTGCCATGTTTCTCTTTGGAAAATTGTAAGTGCAATGTGTTTATGCAATCAATTGATGTCCCGTTTTCCCTTGAAAGTTTGTGTTCAAATTCATGTTTCTTAGTATGAGAATTTGTTGGAAACAATCCGGGATTGGGAGCTTCGAAGTAATATATCCATGAGAGAGCTGACGGACGAGAACACAGTGTTGCGAGAAGGTACTTTAAACTATATGCATACATACTGAGAAGAATACTATACATTTATGGAATCATTTGTTACAGTAAATGACTTGTTTTCGAACTGGAGTTTGCATCTAGAGCCATAGTTGATCTAGGCCTTTTTTACACTAAATCATATGAAGTTCCTTAATACTTGTTTCGGATTATATCTTATAAAGGAAAGGTGTTTTTGTCGTACAAAAGGAGTCGTACCTTAAGGATAGGGAAGGGGATGTAAATGTTCGGATTCGATTTTTGTTGGCCTGATGCTAATGAATAATGGTTATACCGTGTGCAAGACTGCGTGAAATCTTCTGGTGATTATACAAAACATGAAAAATACTTGACTCGAAAAAGAGACAATGACCCCACATTGTTAAAGAACCGAACAATACAAGCTTTCATATAGAAGAAAGAGCCAAGCTAAATTTGTCCCTTTGTGGACATCTGATAAAATTGGAACAATACAAAGAAGATTAGCATGGCCCCTGCGCACGGATGACACGCACAAATCGATAAATGGTCCAATTTTTTTTAATTTTAATTTTTGCAAATTTTACAGCTCTGTTTTCATCTCCATCACTTTTTCCCTTCAGAATTTATAGTTTTTTTCTTGTTTATTTATTTTTCTGGGTTTGTTTCGAAGTTCATCTTCATGGGTTTTTCTTTCACTTCAGATTGGAGTTTAGAATGTTTCTGGGTTTATTTGTTTTAGCAAAATTTTCTGGGTTTGATGTTCATCATCACTGGTCTTGTGCACCTAAGATATCAATTTAAATTTTTTGTTTCTGGTATTGGTATGTTTTACTCTTTGAGACTGTGAATACCTCAATCTTTTAATTACATGTGAGATTTGATATTGTTGAATTAGAATTAGCCTTTTTTTTTTAATTTTAAGTAAACCAAAGGATCTCAATTTCTAGAGTTAAAATTGATGGGAAAAACATATTTTTTATAATTAAATTAAACTAGTTGTTGGTTGGTTTTATGCTTGCTGTGAAGTGATTCTTTCTAAATTAGCTTTGCAATTTAAACGTAAATTCCACATAACCATTTCTCTATGGAAACTTGCAAGTGTTCTATATCATTAAGCAACATAAGTAAATGTAAGCTAACTCCAAAACATCGAGCAAAAAAAATCAAGGATGTTTCAATGGGCCCACCACAAAACATAATTTGCTAATTTCATATAAAACACCAATAGTTTTTAATTTTTTTTGTTTATTGTATATTTTTTTTTAAAACAAATTATGAGAAAAGTAGTAATTCACTATCCTTTTTAGGACAAAGTCCTTTTTTAAACTTTGAATAAAATAAAAGAACACAATAGTTTTTAATTTTTGTTGAATTGTATTTTTTATTTTTTGTTGGTGTTATTGATAAAAAACAAATTAGTAAAAGTAGTAACTATCCTTTTAGGACAAAGTACAAAAGACAAATTGTGAAGCTGACAAACCATCTGAGTTACAAAACCCCTCTCTTTGCAACATCAAATACAAATGATAAGGTTCATGATTTAATGTTTTTCTTTGTTATTGTGTTTGTTACTTGAAGCTATTGTTTTTATTGACCTCAATTTGTACACATTTAGAATTAACTAAGCTTTTGTGCTTCAAACTATTCAAATCAGAAGAACTTTTTGGGCTACCTCTTCTCTCTCACAAATTCAATTCAGATCGGGTTTTTAAACTACTATTGTATTTCCTGATGCTTGCATGCCACTTTTATTTTAGTTTATTTTGTCTTTCTTTCCATTGATTGGTTTTATCTACTCTTCCAATTAGTACTAGGAATCTAGGACATATTTGAGTGTTGAGAAGGTCCGGGATTGTCATCCAGCCGTGCTCAATATGGATATGTGAATGTCAATATTTGATTTACGACTACTTGCAATATTTAGAAGTTGCACACGACCAAGGCCAGCTGATCATGATTTCAGTAAGTCTTGATTTGTATAAATAATGTTCAATTTTTATTTTCTTGGTTATGTGTGAACTTTGATGTGTTGTAAATTTGGTCATAGGTTTTTGATGTACTGATTGGATTTGTTTACACACTATGAGTAATCGTAGAAAAGTTACTTAGAAATACTTGGTTTAGCATGTTTCCGAATATTTGTATATTTATATTGTATTCTTACCCACAATTATCAGATTTTAACTTTATATTTATGGAAGCATATTCAAAATATGTAAGATTTTATAAGACAATTGAGTTATATTGCAGGCGTACGCTCTAAATTGATCTTGACGTTGCTCTTGAATGTAAGGCAATTGGATGCAGAGGTAAGCTCACTTATTTGAAAGTTTACGTTCAGTTGAATTTCCAGAGAAAATGGGAAACTTCAAGAAATGTTTATATCTGTTCATGTTGTCTGCTTTAAACGGTGCCAGTATCGGAGGACTATACGTTATAATGTGAACCTGGATCGATCCCATGAACTTTAGCATGTTGTGAATGAAAGCCTGACAATCCTCTTATCCACCCTACCTTTTATCATTTCCTCATCCTATTAGGTTTTATCCATAATTCAATGGAAGATACTATCTAGTATCTACTGTTAATAAAAAGCTTATTCTGTCATATAGGGTTTTATATTGCAAAATGTGTTGTGTTTGTAGTCGAATGGTTAGGATAATTGCCTTCCAAGCAATAGACCTGGGTTCAACTCTTGGCAAACGCATGATCTACTTTTGTACAACAAAAGTTGCAATTTTACATTAATTTTAAGGTACTTTTCGACTCCAACTTCGTTGGAAGGTAATATAGTATATATTCTTCCCTTGCCATTGGAGGGTGTTTGTATTGGATTGATATGTTATTGTCAATATTTGATCACATCCTTGTTTGGATCCACCCTCATGCTATATCTTATTACCTTCAATGAATTTAGTGGTTGTAGAAGATTTTCCCTCTTCACAGTTTTTTTCCAGTGAACTGCCAGTTGAGAAGTAAACATCTTATGAATTAGAATTGTTAAAACCCAATTGGCTTTCTATACATGTGCAGTAGAAGCCTACATTGCATGTTCTCCTTCGTTTAGTTACGGTAATTCAACTTAGAGGGAATGCATAAAAAACTTTAAGCAGAACCATCAATTCGACATTTGGCTCTGACTTTTATGTCACTGGAAATCAAGTAGCCCGGAGTTAAAAATTCCTTTATTATTTTGAGAAGAAAATAAGTTTATTTGTTCTTCAATTTATTGTGAGCTTAGTTTGTAATATTAGAGCCAGGTTTCAATCTTGGGACCTGTGGGTTATGGGCCCGCCACGCTTCCGTTGTGCCTCTCTAATTTGATGACATGCACAAGATTACCACTATTTTTTTAAAACAAAATGGGTAAACACATGCTTGCATGTGGTGGAAAAGCAGTAACTGATAAACCCATAACTTTATTTTCAGTAAGTCTTGTAATGTATAGGCCATATAATGTTCGATTTTTATTTTCCTGATTATATGTGAATTTTTATGTGTTGTAAATTTGGCTCATAGGGTGTTGATTTACTAATGGGATTTGTTTCCACACTATGGGTAATCGGAGAGAAGTTACTTAGAAACACTTGGTTTAGCGTGTTTCCATATATTTGTATATTTATAACCTATTCTTACCCAAAATTATCAGATTTTAACTTTATATTTATGGAAGCATATTAAAAACATTTATAAGACAATTGAGTAATATTGCAGGGGTAAGCTCTCACTTGATCTTGATGTTGCTCTTGAATGTAAGGCAATTGGATGCAGTGGTAAGCTCGTTTATTTGAAAGTTTATATTCAGTTGAAATTCAAAAAGAAATGGGAAATTCAAGAAATGTTTATATCCTGTTCATGTTGTCATCTTTAAACGGTGCCGGTAATATGACGAGCTATACGTTATAATGTGAACCTGGATCGATCCCATGGACTTCACTTGCAGTCTTTTAGGAGTAGCATGTGGTGAATGAAAGCCTGAACATCCTCTTATGTACCCTACCTTATATTATTTCCTCTTCCTATTAGGTTTTAACCATAATTCAACGAAAGATACAGTCCACTGTTAATAAAATGGTTATTTTGGCACATAGGTTTTTATATTGCCAAATGATGTGTTGCGTTTGTAGTCCAATGGTTTGGATAATTGTTTTCCAAGCAATAAACCTGGGTTTGACTCTCGGTAAACGCATGATCCACATAGTAGTTTATAGGTTCTTACTTACCACTATTTAGCACTAATTTTCACTTTTTTATAATTTTTTTTTATGTGGATGAGGCTTTGAGGATCATATATAGCCATTTAGTTTCATGTTATATAATTAGGTTGTATATGAAAGTTGACCTTATATGTTTGAACTCGGGTTTCAGATATTATTGAACTCAAGAACTACGTCTGCACGGTGATCGGTAGTCGAACATATATGTTCAAGTTCAAGGTATGGTGTTCATTAAAATATCATCTGTCATAGTAAATACAATGCATCATACTCCTTTCGGCTTTATGTACTTAATGGAGAAGCAGATGGCTGGGGACATGAGATAATGTTTCCACTTTCCATTGCAGAGTTCATTGGGATATTTTTTCGGAGCATACCATAAATTCATATGAGAACTGTGTCTCGATGCAATTTTGAGGCCCCTCTTTGTCATTGTCGGAGTCTTGAAAGTTGCTATAGTGCTTCTACAGCATGTTGTTTCGTCTCTCGCTAGGCGTCGCTTAAACAAACATGCATTGTTATCCCGGTCCGAATTTAAACCAAACATCGATCTAATTTGAACCCGATAATTGAGTTGGAGTGAACTAATATTTTTTTTATTATTATTTAAAATGATGTAGGTTTTATTTCATTTTGTATTACACTAGTACACTACTAGTTAATTGCCACCTTTAGTATTAATTTAATGCTTCAGTATCATCTTTTCTCCTTTAAATGTCATCTCTAAACCATATTTATCCGATAATTTTTATTTTTTAAAAAAGTATTTAATATGAAATATTGTAAAATAAATTTACTCACTATTCACAATTATGCTTTATGTGATTAACTTTAATTAACATCACTTAAACTGTAAAACATAAGTAACTTAAATTTTCTTTATATTTTTTATAAAACAAGTTAACATGAAATACATGTCTCAAATAAAAAAATTATTTAAAACTAATTAAATAATTACATTGAGTTTCTTAATAAAGTTTAAAAAAATCAATAAAGTGACCAAGTTGAATCATTCATATTTAAACTCGATTTAAATTTAAAATTCAATTAAGTAATTTAAGAATCGAGTTGAATCATTCATATTTAAGAATCAAGTATTAACTTACTTGATTTTTCGAGTTGAATCGAGTTTTTCTTACGCCTATCGTCATTGTATCATTCATATTTAAATATTAAATTTAGACACTAGAAGGCATAGTGACAATTTTTTTAAGTCATCACCTGCCGCCACTAATAACTCCGTCACTATTATATTAGTGACAGTTGTTCTAAAATTGTCACAAATGTAAAATTTTCTGTGACCATTTTTTCGACACTAATAACCCTATATTTCGTGATGAATTTTTTCGACACTGAGAACAAATATAGTGATAAAAAAGTTTCTCACAATTTTTATCTTTTGTGATAAAAATAGTTGACACTATAATCAATATAAATTATGATAAATTTGTTGGACACTAAAAATATATTTTGTGACCAACAATGTTGCCACATTAAGTATTTTTCGTGACCAAATGTTTGACACAATATCATTATCAATTGTGATAATTGTGTCTGTAACAAAAAAAAAAATTGTGACAAAGAAAATAAGTGACAATAACCATTTTTTGTGACTAAATATTCAACACTATAAATTATTAACAATTGTAATGAATTAAATAGTCACAATAACTGTTTCAAATATGACCAATTTGCTTGATACTAAAAATAAAATTGTGACAAAAAGTCATCATAATAACTATTTTTTACGATGAGTATATTGTCTCTCAATATAATTTCAACAGTTATAAAAAATTGTCACATATATAATTTTATTAGAGATAAATGTCTCTTCGATGGTCATGCACGAGTTATTTTTACTTAATTCGCAAATAATCAATTAATATGTGTTTACGTCTAAAAATTTTAAATAATTAAAAATATCATTCGGGCATAAAAATGCAAGCACTTTGTCATTTTTTCAATTGAATGGACAATTATAATATTTTAAAGTAAATAAGCAAATTAAATTGTAATTAATAGTAAAACATCAAAAAGTAATATTTAAAATAAACTCCACAAAAACTAAATAGTTTATAATATATATTTTTATCTTAAAATATTAAAACATCTAAATATAAGTCCACACCAAATTTTACTTTTCAATATTTTCCTACAAAAAATAGACAAGATAAATAATAAGTTAATTAGTATACAAAATTAATTATGTTATATGACATAAAACTAGTTAAAAACTAAAATTATTTATTTAATTTTGAACTTACATCAGTAGTTGCGAAATTTGACTGAGATGCATTAATCAATGCATTCAAAATCAACCATTCATTTACCAAACATGCAAATAAATCTCTTACGTTGTAAAATATTTATACCTGCAAAATAAAAAAGAAACTGATACAAAAATAGATCAAAGAAAAAGATAATACATGTTATACATCTATCTCTTTATATTTCGTTTATGATCACATCAATGAACCTTTAGCATATTCTTTTAATATAATACGAAGATTCTTAGAAATTTTAACCAAATAAATAATAGAAAACCATAGAATATTAAAATCCTAGAGAAATAATGGATAGCAATTTATGAACTTTGTTTTAATATATATACCTAAAACAATCTTCTGCGATTAAAAATAAAAACAAACTAATCAATAATTAAAATAAAAATAAAGCAAGAGTAAGAAAATCTCTGGCAGCATTTCGAGTAATGCTCAAACTCGAAGCATATTGAACCCTCATAACTCCTTTTTATATCGAATTTCATATCTCTGACAAGCCTCAACTTTATGTCCAATCGTGCTTCTTAAAGGTCTTTTCATAGTTGCAATAGAAACTGATGTAATTATGACATCGTCAGTTCTTGATAGAGACGGGAATAAGAAAAAAATAAAAAAGAAGAAACTAAAGTAGGATACTTAAGAAAATTAAAAAATATATAATAGAATTCGTGGTGGAGTGGATGGTTATGGTGATTGTAGCGGCAAATGAGTGTTTTAAAAAGCATAAAACACCTTTTTAATCTTTACCTATAATTTTTAAATTAATTTTTATTCTATCTTTAGAATTTGTTGATAATAAATAATTTTTTAAATAAACATGGCATCTATTATTTAGTTTTGAATTATATTTTATTTAAACAATTTTATCATTCACAATCTTTTTAGATTAGTTATTTTAAAATTCAAATTATACTTTTTAATAATAATTTTTTTGTGTGTAGAATTTCATTAACTAAAAGAAAAAGAAATAAAGAAGATTATTGTTTTTACTACTACATTCTTGCAAAGTTTATTTTTTGTGCGCGCGCGAGGATATAAGTTAAACTTTGTGAAAGTACATCTTAAAATAGAGGATATAAGTTAAACTTTGTGAAAGTACATCTTAAAATAGAGGTCAGAATTTTGTGTTAAGTTAGAAGACCCAAAAAATTAAAAGCGAGCTGAGATGCATATATTTTGTATTAAAAGGGCTTAAATTGTGTTATAAATTTTTTTGAATGGTTAAAAATGAAAAAAATGGAATTTTAACTTGGAAAATTGCCCTAAAATAAATATAAACTATAATGAATATTGACAATTTGGTTAAGGATTAAAAAAAAGCAAAATTTAGTATTGGCTATGAATGTCGAGAATTTAAAATTTAAAATTGATTATGGATTTAAATATTTTTCATAAACAAGAATATATAGTATTAATGATCAATTTGTAAATTGTTAGTAAAGTATTTATTTTATGCAAAATTATAGTATATTTGAATATTTTTCATACACATGAATATTCAAAAAGTATGTTATCTGTGACAAAATATTTGAATATTTTTCATAAACAATAATATTTTTATATAATATAATGACTTTTAAATTTTTAGTGAAAATGTCGAGATTTTAACCCATACATGACGAAAGCAGTTGAACATTCTTGGTTACTCAACTAATTAAAGGATCTTACATTTGATATTTTTATGTTAAATTTATAAACTATTTACTATATAATTCATTTAAGTTAATAGACAATATTATAAAAAAATCATTTATTATTATAAGTAAACCATGTCAAACTGATAATATGAACATTTATCTATTTCAAATTCAACAATTGCTATGGTTTATAATTTTATGATATTTTAAAAATAGTTAAATTAATTAAATATTAATTAGACTAATCAAACATTTGAACCATTAATAGAGAAATTCAATTATAATTCTAATTATATAACAGTTGTCATTGTAACCTTTTATATGTTTTATGATACAATACAATCCAACAATAGTATATTAAAATAGTTTATGTATGTATATTAATTTTAAATAAGAAACAAATCATTTTTCAAATTGGTCAAATCATAGATTCTCAGCTTAACTAATTAGTCTAATTCTCATTTTAACAATTATTAAATTGAAATTATAAAAAATCTAAAACACACCGAAAAATCATAAACAAGTTTAAACAAGTTTCATAGCAATTTTTTTAATGATTTCTATTTTTATCAAAATATTCATTGTTGTCATTCTATTTATGGTTATATTTCACCATTTATATCACTTGATTTCGGTGATTAATTCGATTTGATTTTAAAAACACTTGAATTTAATTTTCATATATTTATTCACATTATATACATTTATTTAGTTTTTCTATTACATTCAAAATTATGCTATGTTTTAATAAAAACACATGTTATACTTTATAATCATCTATTGGTATAAAAATTTCAATTAGTTTCAAATTATTTATATCTATTATAAATAATAAAAAAATAATTTATAATTCGTATAATTTATACTTGTAACAATTTTAAAAGTCACAAAAATAAATCTATTATTTTGATAACCTCAATTTAACATTAATTAAAATTGTTTAATGGCGACAAAACAATTGTGACATAAAGTAATTTTTAAAGTGACAGTTAAATTTTTTTGTCACAACAATTTGAAGTAACAGTGATAACTCCATATGTTGCCACTATTATTATAGTTGGCGCTAGTATGTGTACTATATCAATGACGACGTTTTAGTAACAAACAAATTTATGCCACAAATATTTATCAAAGTGAATTTAATTGTGAAAAGAAATTTAATGGTCACAACTATTGTTATATCGGTGACCAAATAACAATACGTCACAATTACTTATATCAATAATATCAAAAAAATATTTTATCACAAAAGACTAGCATTTGTGACAAAATAACTCAAAGTCACAATAAATTTGTCACTAAAAAATACAATTGTTGTAGTGTACATCTATATTCTATATATATTTTGATAACTTGAAGATCCAAAGGTTAACCTAAATAAAAAATTTATTGGTCTGTTATTGACTCGACCCGAAAATCGATTGACCCAACTCGAAATAGTCGACTTGTATTGACCTGACCCGAAATTCGACCGATTTGGTATTGACCCGACTCGAAAAGTAATCGACCCGATATTAACTGACCCGAAAATCAACTGATTGATATTGGCCTGATCTGACACGATACCCAACCCAAAATTACCACAAACCTGAACTAAAACCGTACCAATTATGAACCGAACCAAAACCGAACATAGTCCAAACCCGAAATCACCTGATCCGAACCCGATCCGAATGGCCCGTTTATCATTTCTAAAGGATCTAGTGTTCCATTTCGCTAGATTAAGTGGTTGATGGTATAATACTCATTTTTTTAATATATCGTGTTTCATATTATATTATGATATTATAAGATATTGACTTAGAATTGGAAGTCAATATGCTCAATTTCATCAAGATCGAACGAGAGGAAGTAAACATAGATATTTCGATTTTCTTCAATTTTAGAGACTTCATTACAATCAAAGTGAAAAACAAAGAGTTTCAATGAGAAAAAATAATTTAATTAAATAAAAATCAATATTACATTTAATCAAATAAAAATAATTTCAAGGGTGGAGAAGGTTTGATTAAGGGTGTGGGCTTGAATGAACAACACTATGTTCGTTTTCGTTTGTTTATTTTAAAGGTGTTCATGTTCGGTTCGTGTAACACCCCTTCCCGGTTTGGTAGAGATCCGGGTCGGATAGTGTTATCGGAAGACTAATTGGAGGTTCGGAATAGGGTTCAAAGTTTAAAATCTAATCTAAGTATCATATTGATTATTCTTAAGACTTTTCCACTTGTTGGTTACTAAACTTAATTGGAGTTGAGGTCAATTTTAAACTTTTCTTAACCTTAGGGACTAAATTGTAAATTTTACAAATTAAGGTTCCTTAGATAAAATTCAGGTTATCATACTAAAATTAATCTTACCAATTATTATCCTGTGAAATTTCATCACTAACGGAGGTCATTTACCTATTTGATTAGATGATACAATATTTAGTGACCATTTTGTAGACTGTTCAAAACTATTTTGTTATTCGGATTAACCTATCAGGTGATTTCCAAACCTTACCAAATTTTACCAGTACACTTACAAATCGTGTTCCTATTGGTATGTCAAATTTTAGGGCGTTCGGAATCCATTTACCAAGTTTTCACCTTAGGCTCATTTTAGGCACCTTTTAACCATTTTAACCTATCCAAATCTAAGCATAGAACAAAACAATTTTACCAAGTCATCATATAAATCTAGAAAGGCTAATACAAAACAAGTTAGTCCATATGCCACTTCGCTAGGAGTTTATAGCAAAAGCTAACATACATATATGGCAGAGACGTGACTTGCAACCGCAATAACACGATCAAGGCTCGAAATTGATCAAGGTCCTGGAAATGCATAAGACACACATGTTAGGCTTACATAGCCTAGTGAGGTAGTTTATAACAATTGCAATGGATGATTAATATTATGAATTGCATGATAATCAAATATACAAGTAGTCCTATTATACTATGCACAATTCATGCCTATTACACATATTCTCATGCTTTCATATTCGCATATTACATGTCACATAGTCATATTATAATCATAATGTCATAGCATAATTCATAGGCACATATCACATTAGGTACCATTGGATACACGGATTCCCCTATACACCAACACATATAACGGAGAATGGGTCGTAGCCCTTGAGCCGTAGCTCCGGAGATATATCCCTTACACAACCGACCTTATTTCCCCCACATATAGGCCGTAGTCCTCCCTTACTTAATCGAGCTCCATAATCCTATGGCATGCCAATTGTATCCAATGTCCATAATTACAAAAATTCACATAATTCATATTTTTCAAGTCATATCATATCAAATATCAAAATGAGCCTTAGCTCCATATCATGTAACATTTCATATCATTTTCATATATCACATACGTGTAGCATATCATAGTCATGTTTGCACATATCAAAGCAATGTAAGGCACTTACCGGATTTGCCAATCAAATTCGACATAGTTGCTCTACGTGAGCCCTTAAGAGAATACAAATATAATCACAAAATGATGCAACGAGATGGCACCGAGCCTATCCCTTGACACAACTACACTCACCTTGACAACCTGATGTTTTTAAGACCCTCGAATAACAACGCCTTTATCCGTGACTTTCGAAAGAGATGACGGTTGTTCTTTATCAACCTCTTGAGCCAATCGATAACAAAGACTAAAATTTATCGAACCGGAAAACTCAGGCTTACCAACCTATCATTGAACCAATTTATTTGTTTCTTATTTATTTTTTTCTCCCCTGTCTTGTGCATAACCCGACCCCTCCTATTTATACTAATTTTGCCGGCCCCCCAATTGCACATTTGGGGCATAATTTCCCCATATTTATTTACTACACGAGCCGCCTCTCCATTTTTCCTCTTCAATCACCGCGTAGGGCATGGCCCTTAGGCTTGAGCCACGTGGTGGCCATGTAATGTCGCAAGGGACACGTCCCTGCCGAATAACCCCAATTGTGGGATTGCCCACGGCCAATTCCTTTATATTTTTTTAATAATAATAATAATAATAATAAACTGATACGGTTAGCCCGAATAACCTTTACTTCTTCCAATTAGGTACATGATCGAGTTAATTATTTAACCGGTTCAAATATTCGATCATCGAAACTTAACCCCGACTAGACCGGTTTTTGGGGTGTGACAGTTCGTATTCATTTAAATTTTTAATATTGTGTTCGTGTTCTTTTATTTATTTTTGAAGGTGTTTGTGTTCGTTTGTTTAGTGTTCACGAACGTGTTCGTTTAAGTGTTCATGAATGTGTTCGCGAATGTGTTCGTTAATATACTAAGAAATGTTAACTAAATTAACAATAAATAAATAAAATAAAACAAAAGTAATAAAATAAAACTTACATTTCAATAAGAACTTATATAAAATCCTTAGCAACAACAAAAAGCAATATTTAGATACATCCACGAGCATTTTCATCATATAAACAAGCCCATAAACGAACCTATAAATAAGCTTATAAATAAGCCTATAAACGAGCTTGTTCTTGAACATAAACAAACCGAACACATTTCTATTCGTGTCCGTTCGTTTATTAAACGTACATAAAAATTTTATTCATACTCGTATATTTAGCTTAATAAACGAACGTTATATGAACTTTTCACGAACGGTTCATCGAACACTCTGTTCATTTGCACCCTTATGTTTGATTGACGAGCAAATTGAGAACAAATACGGGGTTGCTAACGTTGAAAGCTTCAACAATCAAATAAAGTTGAGTTCTTTCGTACGGATCGTCTCGGGTTGATGCCATTTTCGGTTTAAGCAATTTTGAGCTCATATTATATGTGGTTGGATCGTTACGGATTTGGGTTATTTACTTGGTGAAAATGGACTAAAACAAAAATCGACAAGTCAAAGTGACTATTTTATAACTTTCATGTACAAAAATATGCTTGCAAGCTATTCAGTTCGTCCCGAGAAAGAAGATAACTTTCATGTACAAAAATGTTCTTGTGGTTAGCATGTCGCGGCCGAGTTATAACAAATGCTGAATGAATACGTCGTCATTTCACTTCGAATAGTAGATGTCTGACTTGTTCAGATCCTCTAGAAAACATCAATAATGTGTTGCGTCTTTGTCCTTCAGCCATGTCGATATGAATGATGCTTATTAAACGAGATTGGTTGAATGAGTGTATCTCCAAGGATTTTAAATCATGGGTAGAGATGACTATTAGAAATCCACAGTTGTTTGTTGAGAATAGTGAAGAGTGAGATGTATTGTTCGGATCCATAATTTGGAACCTACGGCAGGGCTCTAGAAGCAGACGCTACTCGCTCAGGGTACCGAGGTATTCGGGGTCTGGTTCGGTTCTGTGGGGCCCTCCTCCGACTTATTGGTTGAAGTTTAATATTGATAGGGTGCGCCACAAGGTGTCGGGCCATGCTTCTTGCGGAGGGGTGGTTCATGATTATCACGGGACTGGAAGCTGGGTTTTGCCAAGTTTATTGATATATGTTCGGTAATAGAGGCGGAGCTATGGGGAGTCTACATTGAGCTTCTTTTTGCACGGGACCTGGTAGCTAGACAGATCATGATGGAGTTTGATAGTTTGGATGCTATTAGGGTGATACAACAGAAGGATAGTGGAATGTTTCATTTCACTATTTTGGCCAATGTGATTTCACCGTTACAACGTAACTGGGAGGTTTGCTTGCAGCATGTTCATCGAGTTGGTAATAAAGTTGCGGACGGGATGGCAAAGCTTGCTCGCACAAATGTGTTGGACTGCTCTATTTTTGATACGCCACCGACTAAGATTGCTTCCTTATTGCAGGAAGATAGTAGCTTTGGGCAATTTGGCTAGCTGGAATAGTTAGTTTTTTTCTTCTTTATTCACCAAAAGAAAAGTATAATTTAGTTTATATTAATTTAAACGTTAAATACTGATTTTGTTTTTTATCAAAGTGAAAACATATTGCATACAAAAGGAAATTACAAAAAGGTGAAACAATTCAGCTAGGATGGATGAAATCCGATTCCTAGGGCATGAATAGTTTCTAGTGTTTTTTGCAATCCAATCAGCTGCACGATTAAGATTTCACCGAACGAAAGAAAAACATGACAAAAGATGTAATGGATAAGTAAAGATTATACCATGACAAAATGGTTGAAGCAAAAATCAGATGTTGGTCCGCTTTCATTTACCCTTGCCCTTATGAATCTTCAGTTGCTTGATTATGTATTCAGTGATTTCCTTCATGGTGGCTTTCTATTCCAAACCTCGGGGTCTGGGTACCTTCCGCTCGCATTATACTCGTTCATTTCCATCAGTGCGATACCAACAGCCTCGAATGCGGTCTCACCGTATTCGTTCCTCAACTCTTTCAGCTTCTCGTCATCTTCGTCAATTACAACCTGCAAATTGCAAAAAGTCCACCCTTGATTATAAGTGTGAGGAATAAACGACTCGATGATCGTTGGTAGATGTACAAATGAGTAGAACAACATATTTTTATTCTTTGATACTCTTTGAGAATGAGGAAAATTCTATGATGGTTCAATCCATAATCGGATGACGGTTAATGCAAGACTTTTCGGGTGATCGATTTTGAACACTACCGTGTATGCATGTGTGCAAGCGAAAGTCATGTTGAGAAAGAAAGTACCAAAGCAAAAACATATAGCAACAGTTGGTGTATACACCATACCTACAAGTTATAAGGATAAAGATAAGATGAGATAAATCTTATTTAAATTTCATTCAAATCCTATCTTTTTTTTTTATCTCTATCAAAATATTATTTTTAACTAAATCTTATCTTGTATTTAATATTTGATTTCCCTTATCCTTGTATATTTAATTGTAAGCCTATATATACACCAATTGTAAACATTGTGAATTATCAAATATACAAATAGTTTACATGGTAATCAGAGCCAAGTAGAATTTCTCTACTCATTCTTCCTCTTTTTTTTGCTTTTCTTCGAACTGGATCTCCTCTCATGGCTCCGTCTTCTACTTCTAACGATCTTGTGCATCTTACTGCACCGACCAACTTCCCAATCAAACTTACGTCTGCCAATTTTCCTATTTGGCGTCGCCAAGTGGAGGCAACTCTCATTGGTTTTGGGCTACTTGGTTATATTGATGGTTCACAGACTTTCTCATCTCAGTTTACCAATGCCGCATCAACATTTACTAATCTTGAATATCTGAAATGGTATCATCAGGATCAAATTCTTGTCATTGCTCTTCTTGGCAATTGTGATGATCAAGTTCCACCACTTATTTCATCCGATGTCACCACCAAAATTGCATGGGATACTATTAAGATGATCAATCGATGGAAAATGGCCAAGAGGGAGTGAATTGGCAATTA
Source organism: Hibiscus mutabilis (assembly GCA_019671005.1). Taxonomy (NCBI): domain Eukaryota; kingdom Viridiplantae; phylum Streptophyta; class Magnoliopsida; order Malvales; family Malvaceae; genus Hibiscus; species Hibiscus mutabilis. The sequence continues at coordinate 21,034,989 of CM033711.1, forward strand.
AAAAAATTGTAGGGAAGAAAAAGGAATGATAAAAATGAGACACAAGGATTTTAGAGTGGTTCAAGCTTCTAACAAGCTCTACATCCACTACCTTAGCTTCCTACTAAGGATTTCAAACAATTCACTAAGGAATTCGTCCCATTTTCTAGGCTTAGGAGGAAACTGTTACAAATCGATCAAGCTTTCTACCCAAAGCTTGATCAAGATCACTCTTTTACAAGAAGTTGTGGCAAATGAAAATTTAACCTCTCAATAGGTAGATGTGTAGCGACCTTTTTCTAAATCTCTTTGAAATTAAAAGTTCGGTGCCACGGGTTATCCCCAAAATCATATCCCAGTTTTTGAAAAAGATTTGTTTAGGAGGGGAATTTCTTTTGAAAACTCGTTTTTTCTTTGAAAATAACAAAAAGACTTGGAGTCGCCACCGGCCACTTGAATAAGGTGGGTCAGACACCACAAAACCAAAGATTCACTTTGAAAGGGTTCGGGAGTTGGTTACGTGTAGGGAAGGATTATCACCCCAGTCATGCCCGGAAATCGGTACCAAAATATTTGTTGCTTTCAAATTGATGGAATTTGTTGGAATTGGAATTGAATTTAAATTGACGTACTTAATTGAAAATTTGACCTTAATTACACAGGCTTTATCAAATTGGTGGGTTCGAATTAATTGAACGTTTAATTAATAAGGTTGACGATACATCGGACCATAGATTAAACCGACATCGAATAAGCCTGACTGCCGTGTTAATTTATGGTTTGATTTTCGTATGTCACCTTTATGAATGATGCAAGCAATTAAGATGTGATGTAATGATTTGGTTAAGTTTTAATTTTACCTTGAGTCGGTAAGGATTAATTCAAATATTTGGTCAACATCCTTTAAGCTCGGACCGTTACGACACAAATATCAGAATTAATGAATACCTCCCTTTTTATGATTTAAGTTAATTATCATGTAAACCAAATGGGCCAAATGATGACGAATAAAATGGATAGCAAGTAAAGACTTAAAGATAAACACACAAAAGTCCACCCAAGGTCCTAACCTAAAAGGCCCAAATTATGAGAATTCAATTAATGTTCTAATTAATAACTAGGTGAATCTAATATTAACCCTAAATTAATTAATCCTAAAAAGGTTAGAGAACCCTAATAAATTATGAGTTATCTTATGATATGATAATTAATTCGATTAATTTTAAACTAGTATTCTAATAAGCCAAGAATACTATTTAAAATAAGCCAAATTGATTAATCATAGCTTTAAATTAAAATGTTAGTCTAATTTCCATGTCAATTTTATCTTAAAAGGTAATTAAGAGGTGTTCAACCAATTTTAATGAATTTAACATTTACCCCAATAAGCCAAAGGCAAATTTGAATTCACTAAACTGATTCGAACCTTAAGACTAACTACGGCTCTAAAACTAATCCTAAATTAATCTAATTAATTTAAAACTGTACCCATATAAGAATAGCACACGGCTTAAATTAATTAAATTAATTCCTAAACTAATTCAAAGGCCTTAACAAACACCTAGCCCATCTAAACTATGCCCAAGGCCCGCTAAGCTAAAGCAAACCCTAAGTCCAAACACACTAAGCCCAAGGCCCAAAACACCAAAGGCCCAAACAACTAAATCTAGCCCAAGTAAATAAACATAAGTGTTTACTATATGTTCTATACTAAAAAACGTTATATATATTACAAGAAAAATACATGTTAGATATTACGAAAACATATGTTATATATATTATATAAAATTATATATTATAGGAATCATACACTATATACTACATAAACTATACATATTAAACCTCATACACATATTATAGCAAAAACACAAAATAAATGACTGAAATGAAAATGAGGCTAAATTACAGCGCTAAAATTAAAACACATATAAAATAAAGGACAATACGACAAAGATTTCAAAAATCTAGGGACCAAGGCTGCAATTTAAAAAGGCAGAATGGCTTAATGGGCGCATTTATCCCACGCGGAGGGATCGGTAACGTGATTTACCCATGCGAAAGCCCTTCAGGCGTAAATAAGACGGGGCAGAAGCCCTTAAACGGCTAATAGCCCTTTTTTAAAACGTAAAGGGTTATAAAAAGACATAATCGGCCGGGTGATCAACTTTTTAGCCATTTTTTTAAAGCTTTCAAAAACTCTCCCCCTTTATTTCATTCGGCTCTGCTAGGGTTTGATAAACCCAGGAGCTGCCGCCAATCGCTGCATCGGCCGCCGCTCATCGGCGGTCAGCGAACCCTAAAACCTTATTTTCAAAGCCCTCTATCCTTTCAAACCCAAATCCGACATCCGTTTTGAAAAAGAAGCAAACACAACCCCATTTATCTCGAGAAAAATCAGAGCATCGATTCCCCTTTTCTTTGATATCTGAATGGTTCACCCTAAACGACCCCCAAATAGAGGCTTAGAGGCTTATTACCGGTGGGATCTGAACTACGGCAACACGAGGGGAGATCAAGCGGCAAAGGTAAAAGAAACGAAACCCCTAGACTTTTCTTTTTTACTTTTTGCTTTGAAAAAAAAGATACCTTTGAAGGCTTTTTCTTTTTGTATTGATATTGCTCCTGGAAATTCCCTGTTAGAATGCTTATCTCACCCTCTTACAAATGCTTTGTTTCGGGCTTTTAAAGCCGAATATTACATGTATTTTTAGAAAAGTAAAAACCCTAGGAAATTTGCTATTGGTTCTTCTAATTTTCTTGGCCGGATTCATGTATATCTTTGCCAATGTTGGCTCTAATTTGTTGCTGAAATATGCTATTCCCCTTCTAACATCCGTGATTTTTTGTTGTGCATGCATGTGATGCAAGAGAAGAGGGTACCAAAGGAGGCACAACTTGGAGAGCAAGCCTCTAATGTGGCTGCCGGCATGGCGAATCAAAGGTGAGGTGGCGTTGGGTCATTGGATCCTTCGGCCAACATGGAGGTGAAGTTGGAGGGTCAAACTGCGCACGTGGTTCCCGCGAATAGCGAAACAGCATGCACGCACGCGTCTAGCATTCCGAGAGTCACGTGTGGGTGCGTGGGAGGAGCTGAAGGGCCGACTCTGATTGTATCTGGACCGTTGAATCCATCATCCTGATCGAACGGTCCAGGACGGGCTGCGCAAGAAAAGAAATGACCGATTAGGGTTTTTGGTTTAAGCTTGTTGAGCCTTATTGGACCAGATAATGTAATGTTGGGCTTTTATTTAATTACCATAGCATGTATATGTACTGTATTTTGGGCAGACACACATATATATATAAAAGAGCAAATCGGGACTCTTATTTTGTAAGTTAATATTTTTCTCTTTTTTTTAGTTTTTTTAACTAAGTTTAAAATGATAACAATAATAATATTAATATCATAGCCATAATAATAACAAAAATAGTATAACCATAATAATAATAGTAATACTAGTGATATTTAAGTTAACACAAAGGAAATAACAATATACTAATAATTTTTAGGTTTTTTTTTAATTGGATGATAACATATAACAATATAACAATAATATGGTAACATATATATATATCACTTAGCAATTTTTTTGGGTTTTAAAAACATATAATAGGATAATAAATAGTATAATATGATAGCAAGTAACAATACCTATATATATATAAACACTTAACTAAAATGAAACTAGTAATTAATTTATAATAATTTTTGATTTTCTTTTTTAGGTTTTAATAGAAGGATAAAGTAAACAAAGCCCATATATACCTTTTTTAAATAGTATTTGTAGCGAGATCTTTTTTCAAATCGCTAATTAAAAAACGAGGATTTTTGAAAAGGTGTTTGAAAGGTGTTTTTTAAGAGGTGTTTGTGATTCTTTTGGATATAAAATATTTATTTCGTGGGGTTTACAAAAAAAATCTCATAAAAAATGGAGTCGCCACCGGCCACTTAGGTAGGCCGGACACCATAAAACCAGAGATTCAAAAAGACAGGGTTCGGGAGTCGGTTACGGATGGGGAAGGATTAGCACCCCCACACCGCCCAAAAATTGGTACTTTAATAATTACCGCTTTATTAATATTGGATTTTCCGGATTAAAGTGACGATTATTTTAAAATTCGGTCATAATTGCGAATATATTTTAAGGGTCTCGTTACCCGAGAATAAGCGCCCAACCACTATCACTACGCTTGATACTGGCCCCGTTTATGCTCGGATAAAAGGACACCGCATTAACAAGTTATAAATCATATGCAATCTTAGTGGCAAAAATATAAAACATGACAGATAATTTAAAGACAAGAATATTCACATAATAAAATACTAATCTAATAAATGATATACTAGATTAAAACATGCATATATACATATTATTCTAAATGATAAATAAAAAAAACAACTTTAACAAGTTAGAACAACAATGTAGGAATAATTACGTTATATGTAGACGAACAAATATTTAAAAAGACATACAAAGCTATTAATAAAACATATTTCAACATATATGAACAATATATTATACAATAAAGAAGACACACTAACACGTAACCTAAAAGCCAAGAAAACATACAATGTGTACAAAAATACAAGAACATCTTTGTTTTTACTTAGTCGGATAGAACATAGCATGCTTTAATACAAGTAACCTGATAAAAAACATGACTACCATTTTTAACACATATATACATATAAACATAAACTACGACTCATATATGAGGACATAAAATAAAGTAATAGAATATCAATATATATACGATTATAACACGAACATGAATATTTACAAAGAATACATGACCAAAATGAAAGAAAAACAAAAGTCAATGGCGAAAATTAAAGAACAATAATATGTAATTTAGGGACGAAATTGCGAAACAAACAAAACCTAAAAGGACCAGAATTGTAATTAGACCAAGGGGGACCCAAAATGAAAAATTCAGAAACGCGGGATGGTTAAGGGTGTAATTTTACCATTCGAAACCGATTCGTGTAATTTAGGGACGAAATTGTAACCTTTTGAAACATCAGGGGGACTGGGATTGTGATTATACCATGCGGCAAGACAAAAATGAAAATATTGAAAACGCGGTGGGATTAAGTGTGTAATTTACCCATTTAGCAAAATAAAAACACCTATATCAACCCTCTTTTTAGGCCGAAACCAAATTTTTGGCCATTCGTTTCATTTCTTCAGTTTTCATATAGCATGTGTTCTTCTTTTTCTCTCGTCTGTTCTTACAAAACCCAGAATCCAACGGTCGGCCGCCGTATTCTCCGCCGCCGGCCGCCGCTAACCGGCGTCGGCGAGCCTCCAAAATATACCAAAACAACCCCCTTTTCGTCCTCAATACGAATCCTAGGTTGGATTCAGAGGATATACCTATATTCGCTCTAGATCTAGGAAATACGAACCAAAAAAATATTTTTTAGACCATAACAAAACTACAAAGGGTCTTCTCCTCCCTTTAGTTCACCAGATCTGGCTTGTAGGAGCCGAAAGGCTTATTACTGAGGAAGGGAAGACCCACAAACAACGCCGGTAAGACTACTCTCCCTTTTTTGTTTCTGTTTTTTTGTTCTATTTCGTATATGCATGTAAAGAAAATAAGTAAGAAAAAGAGACAAGTATTTACCACTGGATTGTCTTTTGATTTACTTGGATGTTTACAACTTTCCAATTTTTTGTATTACAAGGTGGTCTCTCTTTTTTTTTTACCTCCCGTCCTTATCCCCGTTACAAAAGTTCCCGTTTCATATATATTATTGTCTCTGTTTTGTTGCAAGTTGCATCTTGCTTTTTTCAGATCTGAACTGGACTGACAATTTTGCTTGTTATCTTAGGCATGTTCTGAGCACGGGGACTGAACATCGGCGCGGTGGTGATATGGACATTCTGCCAGAGGCCAGACACATTCTCGGCCGTTAGATCAGATCTGATCTAACGGTCGAGATGGCTTGAAGAATGATCGGCCTGGATGAAGCCTCGATTCGATGAGACGGCTTCAGATTTCGCCACGTGGAGCTCCGCAGTCGAGGAGTCAGAACGCGTGGATCTTACGCGCGCGTGGGATGTTAAAGCGTCCGTGCGTGGACCACACGCGCGCGTGGCACTCGAACGGTCCATACGTGTGGAACACGCGCCTGGCAGATATTTTTGACTTCCATTGCATCGTGACCGTTGGATCAGATCTTGATCCAACGGCCCACAGTTACCTGCACATTGTAATTAGATAAGATTTAGATTTGGGCCAACCGGGCCTTGTAATTGGACTTGGACTGTAAATTTATTTGGGTTTGATATATTTAATTCTTTTCATTTTGTCATTAACAAAGAATACATATACATACGAAAATGTATACTTATATTATACAACCATTAATTAATATAATATTCTAGTATACGTACGTATAATCATACATATCATAACATCTATATATTAATCAAATACGCTTATACTCTAGATACATACGCGACATACATACACCCCTAATACGTATACGTAGCTTATACATGCACACATCACCTTATATTAGTAACATTCATATAATAAATATACATGCAATATTAATATATTTACAAGTGAAAATGAGTGATTACAGTTGCCCCTCTTTGCTTGTTCTCATGGAATGGGAAACAAAGCAAAGATTCATAAGCACTCATTTTTATCAGACTTCCCTGTTTGTAGCCTTGGAAAAACGAATTCTTTTGGACATCTCCGCTCTTCCTTGGCTGAATCTTTAGGCTCGTAAGTTCTTCCTATATAGAGCTTCGTCACCTTCCGATCTTGGAGCTACAGGCTCTTCCTATATAGAACCCTTCGCTCTGACATCCCGAATTATGAGTCATTCCTTTCACTTTGAGACAATAAAGCTTGGAGTCCTTCCTATATAGAACCCTTTGCTTTCAACGCTGGTTTCTCCTATATAAAACCTTTTGCGCCACTGATGGATTCTTCCGACTGGGAGTTCCTCCTATATAGAACTGCTAGTCTTCAAATCCTGGAGCCGTCAGTCCTTCCTATATAGAACTTTTGGCGTCTGAAATCTCAAAGCTACAGGTTCTTCCTATATAGAACCTTTCACTCTAAGACAATGAAGCTCGGAGCCTTTCCTATATAAGACTCTTTGCTATCGACACAACAGGTTTCCTATATAACCCTGTGTCATAGGTGAATTTCTTTGACCGGGAGTTCTTCCTATATAGAACTGCGAGTCTTCACCTTGGAGCCGTCGGTCCTTCCTATATAGAACTTTTCAGCGTCTTGAAATCTTGGAGTTACGGATTCTTCCTATATAGAATCTTTCACTCTAAGACATTGAAGCTAGGAGCCCTTCCTATATAGAACTCTTTGCTTTCGACACGACAGGATTTCCTATATAATCTTGCGTATCATAGGTGAATTTCTTTGACCGGGAGTTCTTCCTATATAGAACTGCGAGTCTTCACCTTGGAGCCGTCGGTCCTTCCTATATAGAACTTTTCAGCGTCTTGAAATCTTGGAGTTACGGATTCTTCCTATATAGAATCTTTCACTCTAAGACATTGAAGCTAGGAGCCCTTCCTATATAGAACTCTTTGCTTTCGACATGGCAGGATTTCCTATATAATCTTGCGTGTCATGGGTGAATTCCTTCGACCGGGAGTCCTTCCTATATAGAACTGCTAGTCTTCACCACGAGCTGTCGATCCTTCCTATATAGAACTTTCAGCTTCTGAAGCCTCGGAGAGGAGGATTCTTCCTATATAGAACCTTTCTCTAGAGCTTGAAAACATGTGCCTTTTGTATGTAAAAACATTGTCTTCTCATTTAGGATTCACACCGTGATGGCCCTCGATGTCTCTTTGGATCTGCAGATACCTGTCTGAGATGAAAACAAAATGCTATGACAAATGAATGAATTGACATGCTCCTAATCCTAGTGATGTCTGACTATTCATGATGCATGAGATTCAATATCTTGGTGGGCTTGTTTTGGTCCTTATTTGATCTTGACGTTCGCTTTCTCCTTTCTTACGGGCATCGATACCCCGCTTCACTGCCAAGTTCAACCATCTCGACCTTTCTCTTTTTTTTTCAATTTCGACTTGGAATTCTAAAGTGCCATTTCGGGTTTTCACTTTAGAGATTTTTTTTGAGAGGGGTGCCCTTCTGGTTTTCACCCAAAAGATCTCTTTTGTTATCTCGTATGCCTTTCTTGAATAGATAGGACATGTGCCATTGGTTATCCTACCAGGTTGTTTGAAGCTTCCCGCCTTCCCTATCGACAGCCGTTAGGGAACTAGAGGACGGAGTTAACATCGTTTTCTTTGATCACCTGCATTTTCAAGGTTAAATCATAGTAATGCTTCGAAATCTCTTGTTTCATTATAAGCCTATGTTATCTTATTTGACTGAAATTGACAAGAAGGCCAGGAATGGATGCTCAAAACACGGTTTTATTATGATTAAGGGTTTGGGATATCTTAAAAAGAAAGGTATAACACACATGAAGATACAAAATCTCTCATTATCCTCGATATGAATGATACATGATCCTGTCAACCGGTGTAGAATTTCTTGCCTGAAACCTTCTCTTCATGATGTTCATGGGGATACCCTTTTCTTCGGATATTCAACTTTTCAAATTACCCAAGCCGCCCTTTGCGGGTTTTCAATTCGAGTCCTTTCTTTGCTTCAAGACGCCCGGTTTCGGGTTTTCGTCCTGAGCTCTCCAATTTTTTTTTATTTTTTTATATTTTTTTTAGAGATAGTATTTCTTGACGGCATCAGAATTTACGGGATTTTTTAGCTCGTCCCCATCCATTTCTGTTAGGATCAGGGCTCCTCCTGAGAAGGCCTTTTTTTACGACGTATGGTCCTTCCCAATTGGGCATCCATTTTCCTCGAGAATCTTTTTGGATAGGGAGGATTTTCTTGAGTACCAGATCCCCTTCTTTGAATTCTCTTGGGCGCACCTTTTTGTTATATGCCTGCACCATCCGCTTTTGGTACATCTGACCATGACAAATGGCCTTTAGTCTTTTTTTCACAATGAGATTTAGTTGGTCGAGTCCGCCTGCACCCATTCAGCTTCTTCCAATTTTACTGTTTAAGACCCGAGAGACGGAATCTCTACCTCAATTGGGAGTCTTGCTTGGTACCATACACCAAGGAGTAGGGTGTTGCCCCTGTTGATGTGCGAATGGACGTCCTATAGGCGAAAAGGGCAAAAGGCAACTTCTCATGCCAATCCTTGTAGGTATCCGTAGTCTTCGCTATGATCTTCTTTATATTTTTGTTTGCCGCTTCCACTGCTCCATTCATTTTAGGACGATAGACTATGGAATTATGGTGTGTTATCTTGAATTGAGTGCACACGTCCTTCATCATTTTGTTGTTCAGATTAGAAGCATTGTCGGTGATGATCCTCTCTGGCAATCCGTATCGACAAATAATTTCCTTCTTTAAGAACTTACAAACTGTAGTCCTAGTGATATTGGCGTAAGACGCTGCCTCTACCCATTTAGTGAAGTAGTCTATGGCGACCAAAATGAAACGATGCCCATTGGAAGCTTTCGGATGGATCTGCCCGATGACGTCCATGCCCCACGCTGCGAAAGGCCACGGAGAATTCATGGTGTGTAGAGGCGATGGGGGTGCATGAATTTTGTCGTAAAAATTTGGCATTTGTGGCATTTCTGGCGTAATCGATGCAATCTCCTCCATGGTCAACCAAAATATCCGTATCTCATAATTTTCCGGGCTATAGACAGCCCGTTGGCATGCGTTCCATAGATCCCATCATGTACTTCGGCTAAGATTTCCTTCGCCTCCCGGGCATCCACACATCTCAAAAATGTTTGATCATGACTTCTCCTATATAGGATCTCCCCATCTAGGACATATTTTGTTGCCATTTTTTTCGAGCGTTTTTTGTCATTTGTCGTTTGCCCTTCTCGGATACTTTCAAGCTTGACATATTGCGGGGATGTCATAGTACCATGGATTTCCGTCAATCTCTTCCTGTACATTACAAACAATGAGCAGGCTTTTTCAAACGTCTGCATCTCAATGGGTTTCATTTCTGCCCGGTGTTTGTTTTAAACATGGATGCCAAGGTTGTCAATGCATCCGCCATCCGATTTTCTTCTCGGGCGGGTAATTGAAGCTGACCTTTTCGAACTCTTTGATGAGCTCTTGGATCAATTCGTGATATTTGACCAACTTCGGTCTCGGTTTCCCACTCCCGCAAATTGGTAAATGACTAAGGACGAATCTCCGAACACTCGAGTTTCTTAACCTTTCTCGATGGCTGAGTTTAGTCCCATGATGCAAGCTTCGTATTCAGCTATATTGTTTGTGCAGAAAAATTCCAATCTGCTGGTGAAAGGATAATAGACGTCCTCAGGTGATATTAGCACTGCCCCTATCCCATGTCCGAGGGCGTTGGAGGCTCCATCAAGTAAAGTTTCCATGACTTATCATCCAAACCTCTTCTTCAAAGGTAATGCACATCAAGTCTTCGTCCGGGAAATTAAAGTTCAATGCCTCATATTCGTCCGGCACGACTAGCCAGAAATCTGCTCGGCACTCCCTTTACAGCTTTCGATTAACATATACGATGTCGAATCGGATAATAGCATCCGCCATCGAGCCATCCTTCCCGTTAGTGCTGGCGCTTCCATTAAGAACTTCAGTGGGTCTAGCTTGGATATCAACCAGGTAGTATGGTACAACATGTACTGTCTGAGCCGCTTGGTAGCCCAAACTAGAGCACAACACAGCTTTCTCGTTTGGCAAGTACCGTGTTTCGCAATCATTGAATTTCCTTCTTAGGTAATAGATGGCTTGCTCCTTTTTTCTTGACTCATCGTGTTGCCCCAAAGACACATCCCATTGAATTCTCAAGACTGTTAAATAGAGAATTAGTGGTCGACCAGTCTTCAAAAGCGACTAAAATTGGAGCATTTGTCGTACTTTTTGATCTTTTCTAGGGCTTTTTGACATTCTTCATCCCACACGCCAGATTATTCTTTCTAAGAAGTCCAAGACCAGTCGCATTGATTGGTTAATTGGGAAATGAAACGAGAGATATAATTCAGCCTCCCGAAAACCGCGGACTTCCTTTTATGTGCGGGGTGGTGAAAGGTCTGGATGGCTTTCACTTTATCGGGATCAATCTCAATCCCTCTTCTGCTTACTACGAACCCTAGGAGTTTTCCAGAAGTAACGACGAAGGTACACTTGGCAGGATTGAGCCTTAGTTGGTACTTCCGTAGTCTTTGGAATAGTTTTCTCAAGTTTTGTTGGTGCTCTTCCTCTGTTCGAGACTTGGCAATCATATCGTCCACGTATACTTCTATTTCTTTGTGCATCATGTCATGGAAAAGAGTCACCATTGCTCTTTGGTATGTCGCCCCTGCGTTCTTTAGCCCAAACGGCATCACTTGATAACAAAAAGTGCCCCACATGGTTATGAATGTGGTTTTCTCCATGTCGTTAGGATCCATCTTTATCTGGTTGTACCCTGAGAAGCCGTCCATGAAGGAAAACCATGAATGTCCTGCGGTGTTGTCAACCAGCGTGTCAATATGTGGCAAAGGGAAGTTGTCTTTAGGGCTGGCTCGGTTCAGATCCCTATAATCTACACACATACGAACTTTCCCGTCTTTCTTTGGTACTGGTACAATGTTTGCAACCCATTCGGGGTATTTGGCTACCTCCAAGAATCCAGCATCAAATTGCTTTTTCACCTCTTCTCGGATCTTTAACAACATATC